>CM060399.1:218333402-218819402 GCA_030545235.1 Helianthus tuberosus | reverse complement strand
AAAGTTGAGGGATTAATTAAGTTAAAAAGAAAAACAAAGGAATTTCAAAACTTTATTAAAGTAGAGGGGCTAAACATGTTATTAGTAAAGTTAAGGGATTAATTTGATAAAAGAGGCTGACACGTGGCAGCTTGTGATTCGCTAGAATGAATAGTCAGATATAGTGGGTTGGTTTTTAATATATATATAATATAATTGCCAAGGCTATTTTATTTTATTTCGTTAATAATCTAAACTTATGAATAGAATGATTTACGAGGTTTTACGTACTAAAAACTACACTTTGGCCGATGTTTGACTTGTTTGACCCTTCAGCCCATTTGACCGGTTTCCCTTTAACTGTTTTTTCGATTTATACTCGCTAGATGATAAAACATAACCCAAATCGATAATTGGGCTACCTATAGCTACTTGCAATTTCTGTGATGCTGACAAATATTTGTTATTGTTGATTATAGAATACATCAGATCTTTCTGACTTGTTGAGTTCTGGAAGAGACAGAAAAGAGGAAGAAGTTGCACTAATTGACGAATGTGAAATCAAAGAGTTCATTTTTCGAGCTGAAAGGTATGCATGACATCACTGCAGATGTGTGTGAATTTTCTTTTTCCAATTTAAAATATTACCTGGTGAGTTTTATGATCAGTCTATATAAACCAGATGCCATGCGGGGCTGTTTGACCAGTATGATAGCTTTTAGAATCTTGTTTTGTTTTGGCTGAAACACACTGAACTGACGAAATATAATAATAAATTTAGTTTTATTCATTATTTTTTGCAGGTGTTTTTTCTTGGCTAAGTCTTATAGCTCAGCTGGGAAGAGGACAGAAGCATATTCTTTGTTTTCTTTTGCTCGCTCTCTGGCTGAAAATGCATTGAAGAAACTTAGGAGTGCGACTAGTCGTGATCAGGTTTATAATCTGGAATTCAAACTAAATAAAAAAGCAAATATGTTCAGGTCTATATTTTATGATTTTTTTTTTTTTTTGTTAACAGGTTACGATCAAAGAGTTGGAGACATTGCATAACAATTGCAGATCCAACAGTTGTATTGAACATGCAATGGGGATTATGGAACACGAGAAGGCTCCAGAAGATCTTTCAAAAAAGATTTCTACTGTATCAATATCTGGGACCGATAGAAAGGTATCAATTAGAAAGAAGCATAATCTAACCACAAAACAACTACTTCATATAGTCAAATATTGCATCATGCCCACTTGAATATTATTACAAAACATGGTTGGAAATGTGTTAGACTCATAGTCCAAGCACTACAACTAACCATAATATGCATTCAACACTTCGTTTCTTAGCTGAAGTCACTCTTTATGAATGGGTCGTGACTTGGATGATATCTCTTATTCCCTTATGGGTCAAAAATAGGGGTGTTCAAAAAGCTCGATTGTAAACGAGCCGAGCTCGGCCTGGCTTGGCTCGTGAGCTCGCGAGCCGGCTTGAATTATTTCATGTTATATAAAATAATTTTAATTATAAATGTATTAAAATAAAAAAAAATGTGTGAGAGGGGGTTGAAGTGTCAAAAATTTTAAGTTTAATTAATCAATAACATATACAAATGTGGGAAAACAGACAAAAAGTATACATATAATACTTTTTTGTCTTTCGGTCTTTAAAATATTTGAAAAATAAAAATATAACATATAGATATATGTGTAATTTTTAGTTTTATTGTTATTTTATGTTATCAATAATTGTAGAAAAAAATTAAATTAAAAAAATGAACAAGCAAGCTCGATTTGGCTCGAACATTTTACGAGCCAGGCTCGATAAAACAAACAAGCTGAGCTGAGCCGAGCCGGCTTGTTTAACTTTGAGCTCGAGCTGGAGCTCAACCTAGCTCAGCTCGATTACAGCTCTAGTAAAAATGATTAAAATTAACAAAATTAGTAAAAAAGGAGCGAGTCTAACGTGTCAATAGTCTCACCAAATTTGTATTTTAGTGCATAAAACCTCAATCAGTTTATTCATAAAGTAGAATACAACTGAAATGCTATGATATTTGCAATTGTATTTGACACACTATCAATTAAAAATTTGTGTTTCGAGTCGACGTTCAGAAGTTACCTTTTTTGACCGGTCATCTAACCTCTCTAATTTGCCCCCTGGACTTGTTGGGTAAACTTTGTGCTAGTTATACATGCATCAAACTTACATGTATTTTAATTATCAGGCGGAAAAGTTCCTCATTGAGAAATTGGATTCTTATGAGTCTGCTGTTGGTGATTCAAGCACAAAAGTAGCACCGCGTATTGCTGCATACCAACCATCCTTCCAAGCAATTGCTCGCAGTCCCATAGTTCTTGATCTCGCATATAACTCAATTGATTTTCCATCAATTGATAACAGGATGAAGCAAGACAAAAAGGGTTTCATTAGTAGGCTCTGGAGATAAGCTATACAATCAGATTTCAGGATGATTTTCATTGAAGTTTTTTAGATTTTGAACAATTTTGTTACTGTAATATCGGGTTTCTGGTCGCTTACTGTGTGTTGCTTTTTGAACCAATTTCTGATGAGGATGTTTCACCTTGATCATTGGATTTAAATGAGGGATAAACTTTTTGCTCATTAAATTGTTAAGGCTAGAACCATTGGTGACCAAATGGTTGGTTGGTTGCATAAAAAGTGAAAAAAAAAAAAAAAAAAATCATTTTTATCTCACGACTTGGTTGTTGGGGCAACTTTGGTTGTGGATTATTTTAATATTTTCAAGATGACACATGTTGACAAATGAATGGTTAGTTTTTTAATTTTGTTTTTCATTTTTGTTGTATAACAATTAATTCTACTTAAAACATGATTTTCTTTAATAACTTATTAATATTTAATTATTAAAAAAATATGAAAACATAGTGTTGTTTAATTTTTTTTTTTGAACATATCGATATAAATTTTATTAAAAACTGAGTTCCTTCAAATAAATTTATTTTTTAATTAATTTTTTGTAGGTTGTGCCTTATCAAAAACTCTCCGTTTTTTTTTTTTCAAATTCAAGTCAAGTTCTTGTCACTGAAAATCTTCAAACCTCACAATACACAGAAAATATTAATTATAATTATTTCTAACTCATTTATGGATAAATAATAAGCATAAAAATATATATTTAATAAAAAAATGTTTTAAAGGTTGGGTTGTGAATGTGAGTAGAAAGTTGAGGTAGGTTGGGTTGTATAGGTGGAAGAGAGAGAAATTAGTTTTTTATTAAAAAGTTGGGTTGGAGAGGTTGTGGATGTACATAGCCTAAGGGCTGAAAATTGACAACTGTTAAAATTTGGGGGGCTATTCATGTAATGCTAATCTAGAGTAGGGATGAGGATGGTATCGGTTCGGTACCAGTACCGAAAAACGAGGAAAATGAGCACTGGTACAGGTACCGAATATACCCGATACCGATATCCGGTACGAAATGCCCATCCCTAAGACCACCTGTAATGGGGCTGTATATGGCGCCTCATCCTCCCTAACACCCCATTACGGCCGACACCATGTGCGGCCTCTCCCTCGCGAAAATTTTCACGGCATGAACCATTCTTCCCAACTAATACATATATATATATATATATATACATATGTATGTATAATTGAAGGGGTTATATAGCTGGTCCGGTTCTTGTTGTTGGAACCATTCTGCAGCGAACCATTGGTTGGATTTCCAGTGAAAGGAGGTGGTCAGGCCGCTGGGTTATTCACGTCGTTTTCAATTATTTTTTCTCTCTAACTCTCAAATACAACCATACAGGATAAACAACACACTAATTCTAAAATGAAAATTCTAAATTGAAGCTTCACAACCTCCATCGAATTGTTGGAGCTCTGTAACTTTTTGCTAATTTAAACAGAGAAAAAGGAGGAAGATGAAGTGTTCACACACCAAGTAGTGATGGTTTAAATTTTAAAAGAAAAGTTACTGACAATAGAAACTAGGAGATGTAGGGTTTTACTTTTAACTTAACTCTTTTAATTATTTAATAACTATTTAGAGTGTGACATAAGTTGGAAATTTTAGTTGATAAATTTATTTTTTTAAAAACATATATAAGTTTCATATTTGATTTTTATCATAAATTGTATTATTTGGCTTTGGATATTTTATTATATATATGTGTGTGTGATATAGTCCGGTTCTTTAATCCGGTTCGACTGGTCGATCGGTTCTACCAGTGAACCAGTAAGAAGACCAGGTTGACGTCTGGTCCGGTCCTGAAAACAGTGGCGGCTATGATGGTGTGCGGGGAGGACCTCCGCACAAGGCCGGTAATTTCGAGGGGCACACGATTTAAAAAAAATCCGATATATATATGTTATTTTTTAAAAATAGTAAACACATACCAATTCTAATATAGGCCCATTTACAATTTTTTTTATGGTTTAGAATTTAGCTCACTTGGCATTAGTTTGTTGGCCCAATACTAATTTGATTTTTTCTAAATAATAATAAAACATTACGGAATGACACATTTTTTTCAAGCTCAAACAGAGTACGTGAATTCTCGGAGACGTCTCTGCCTGAAAACATTGTGCATAATACTCGAGTCAACAAAAAATTGGTCAACATAGTCTTGACATATGTAATGATTGTGTTATTAAATGACGTATTTAAAAAAAGTTACATAACTACAACTTTTTTATTTCTATAATATTATCCTGGTTTAGAATTTGGGTTCAAAACATATGAAACTTAATTGGTTAATAATCCTGAAGTATAATCAAATACAAACCACATTTCACATACAAAGTGTAAGAACCATTTAAAAAGTGTTACGTGGCATCCAACCAATTATAGAGAAATGATAGAATAATATCTTAAATAATATCAATTATATTGAATTCCCTAAAAGGGTGGAGTTATTGTAAAAAAGACCAAAAGTGTGAGAAAGGTAAGAAAGAATCTCAACCATTATATCTAAATTAATTGAAAAGGGTAAGATTGTAAATGCATTAACAAATTCAAATATGGTAATCCTTGATTTAAGGATTTGGAGAGAGAAAATCCTTGATTTAAGGAATATAACCGTCCATAACATTATTCATTTTAATTTTTTTTGCATCATTCACAGAATCAGAGCCATGTTCATGACATGGTGTTTTAAAAAATTCATAGTTCAATTCATGGTGTTTTTACGAAAATAATATAACACCATTCAGTAAACAAAAATATAACACCATTCAGTACACAAAATAACACCATTCAGTACAAAGATATAACACCATTCAGTAAACAAAAAATAACACAATTCAGAAACAAAATAACACCATTCAGAAACAAAATAACACCATTCAGTAAACAAAAATATAACACCATTCAGTACACAAAATAACACCATTCAGTACAAGATATAACACCATTTAGTAAACAAAAAATAACACCATTCAGAAACAAAATAACACCATTCAGAACACAAAATAACACCATTCAGAAACAAAAAAAAAACCATCCAGCAAACAAAAAATAACATCATTCAGTAAACAAAAATAACACCATTCAGCACACATATAACACCATTCAATAAATATATAACACCATTCAATAATTATATAACACCATTCAATAACTATATAACACTATAAACAAGATATAACACTACAAATGACTTATAACACTATAAATGACTATAAAAACACTATGAATGGTATATAACACCATATTACCATTTTCTAACTCTGTATAACACTACAACCCATCGTTCCAGTGCCGGCGAAGACGTCGATGATTCAGAGCGGCAGAGACGTCGATGATTCAGATCGGCGGAGATGTTCAATCGGCGGAGATCGGCAGAGATGTCAGATCGGTGGAGGAAAATCGATGGAGATGAGATCGGCGGAGATGTCAACCGGCGGAGGAAGGCGGAGATGTTCAATCGTCGGAGTGTTAGGGTTTTAATTGAATCAACAGATGGTGATTTGATGATGTTGTTCGTAAAATTCTGAAAGAAGAAAGAGGATCGAAATTGTAGGATTATGATTTGCAGTTTCCTAAATTCTAGTGGATATAAAAGACTATATTACCCCTACAATTTACAAATTAGTCCAAAAATAAAAACACATTTTACAATTTGGTCCCTATTGATCTCAACCATTAGATCAAAGATCTAATGGCTGAGATTCTTTCTTATCTTTCTCACCCTTTAGGCCTTTTTTACAGGATCCTCTACATTCCCTAAAAATATGCTAACAAGCAATTAATTTTTTATTTGGATATTTCTTTTGTTTTCAATGTGCTAATTAAGAAAAATGCTGACATCATTCAAATATGTGCTAAAATCAATTATCTTGATTAATTTTCATGTGCTAATATAATTCAAAAAGTGTTACTTTTATGTATGTATTGTTTTGGTATGTGTTAATTTAATTTTTTTAAGTGCTAGGATCTGTTCTTACGATTTGTAGGATAAATATGGTTTGTACCGGAACCAACCCAATAATACTTAAAATCTAGTTGATGATTTTGGCGCCCAATATAACTATAAAACAAAAACCCTTTGGCTTACATTTCAATCCACCAGGAAACGACGGAGGCTTCAATGGCATCCATCAAAATTCGTTCTATTTCCCCTCGACCTCTCAATTTTCATTTTTTTTAAAATATTTTCATCACAATTTCACCTTTTCTTCTGCAATTCAATTTCAATTTCAATCTGCGTTCTGAAGATTATTTATTCAATAGACGGTATCCAATTTCGTGACCTAGAAGAAAGCTTATATTGTTTCAAAATTGGCTAATGCTGGAGGTTTGGTTTCGACTTTGGATCGATGCAGCAAGACGCAACCATGTATTTCTCCAAACTCGAAGATTCCCCCATGTTTCGGCAACAGGTCTGTGTTTTTTGCCTGATGTTTTTTTGTGGTTTCATGAGGAAATGTTATGCTAGTTGTGAAAGTTATAATTATTAATTTAATATTGTTGCCGTTCAATTGTGCGCGACATATTGTTGATCTGACCGACCTGAATCGTCAAACCTGATTACACTTTGATTCATTAAACCATTAGCCTGCTGTCAAATGAAATTTATGCAAAACAAGATTAAACAACTGCATGAAAAGATGTACAGTTTGACTTTTTAAGGTGAAAAGAACTACTTAATTACTCTGAGATCTAGCCAATGATCTCTAGATCAAGTGGTGGAGGGCTTGCATTTCTTTTGAGAGATGCAGGTTCGACTCCCACTTGGTGCAGAGTGAGGCATTGGTGGGCAATGATAGGAGACCCAGGGAAACCTGGGTTGGATCCTTGAGCCAAACGGGTTTTACCGGTAATTTCACCGTCGTGCCTACGGGCGGGTGGGTTACCGGGTTTTCCCCGGAATTGGTGGTGGACTCGGGTTACTCTCGGAGTACTCCGTTTGTCCAGTGGGTGCCCCGAGAGTACTCGGGATTGAGTTTGTTGGCCGTTCAAAAAGAAAAAAAATTACTCTGAGATCTATCTCCATTGATGCAGTTTTCTAGAAACAATTGTGTGCCCAGAATTATAACAAAAATCTAATGGGTTGGCGTCGGTTGATATAATTTTAAGAAAAATTAAATATGTTTTCGTATAAACAATGACGATCGGTTTTAATAGTCAGAATGAATCAAACATGCAAAAGTTGACTATCTGCAAGGATGTGCATGCCTCTTGTTGACTTTTAAAACAAAGTTTGACTCGTTCGATTGCCCATACTTGCGATTAGGACAATTTTTGTTGGTGTTTTCGAATGTAGAATATACGAGTATATTATATTTAGCATTTGTATCACATGTTTTGTTGTCATAAAAACAATGAGTGCATTCGGATATTGATAAAACATTCACATTTTCAACTATGTAACATGTGAATGTATAATAATATACTGTAATGCAGCTCCAATGTTTGGAAGAAATTGCAGACACTTTGAGGGAAAGAGGTTCAAAGTTCTCTAAAGGCTGTCGAAAATATACGTGAGGATCATCTCTTTATTATTTCTTCATATTTACTATTATTATTATCAGGTTGTGGGAAATGGCTAATTTCTTATTAAAATTGTACAGAGAAGGCCTTGCAGAAGCGTATGATAAAGATATCGCCTTTTCAAGCTCCCTTGAACATTTCGGTGGAGGATCGGATCCAATTTCAATGGCATTTGGCGGTAAAATTACTTTATCTTCTCTTCTAAAACTTTTTAAATTATTTATTATGTGTTAATGGCAATACCGTATGTTTTTTCGTATGTTCACAGGCCCAGATATGATCAAATTTGCAGTCGCTTTGAGAGAACTGGGAACGTACAAAGAAAATCTTCGATCTCAGGTCTCAGTTTGTGTAATAATATTTATTTTAGCTCGGTTTTACAATATAACCACCGATATAAAAATATTTATATGCACTTTGTGTTTTCCAGATTGAGGAGACACTAAGTGATAGGTTACTGCGATTTACCAATGTTGAGCTGCAAGATATCAAGGTTACACGATTTTCTATTTGTATTTTTATTATTCAACAAAAAGGTTCTATAGATTTTGTGTTTTGCGTATTGTGATTTAAATACTTTATATTCTGTATATTTTGTGTGATGCAGGAAGCTAGGAAGCGATTTGACAAAGCTGATGCTGTTTATAGCCAGGTAATTTGACTTAGTTGTTTAATTGTATATGTGGTTATTAGTTTAAGTAATTGACTTCTTGTTATATTTGCGCAATTTGGTGCAGATACGAGACAAATATTTATCACTAAGGAAAAGTACGCGGTCAGAAGTAGCTTATGCCACAGAAGAGGTATATGTGTTGTTTCCCATAATTTATAAATATGAATATAATATACTCAATAATTTAGTGATAGTTTTACATGGGTAACCATCTTTATTTATAATTCTAATTTGGTAGACACATTTTAGGAACTTTACAGTGCCAGAATGATGTTTGAGCAAGCTCGCTTTAGTCTGGTACTTAAACTTTATCCTACCTATTATATGAGCTTGTTATATCTTTAAACTATCAAGGTAAATGATATATTTTTAATATAAAACCACAGGTTTGTGCTCTTTCAAATGTTGAGGCGAAAAAGAGATTTGAGTTTCTGGAATCTGTCGGTGAAGCAATGGACGCCCATCTTCAGTATTTCAAGCAGGGATATGAATTATTACTTCAAATGGAGCCTTGTATCCACCAGGTTTTATTATTAATATTTCTTCTCAACTTTCTTGTCCTCTAGATAGGGCTGCAAACGAACCGAACGTTCAATGAACTGTTCGGCGGGAAGAATTTTCGTTCGTTTATTTAAAAGAACGAACATGAACAGAGGCCGCGCTCATTCATTTATGTTCGTGAACATTCGGTAACGTGTTCGTTTGTGTTCGATGGTTCATTAGTGTTTTTGGTTTTTATATTTTATTTAAATTCTTCAAAATTTCAAAAAAAAAATATATATTTAATAAATCTTAGTGTATTATATATTCTGTTCATGAAGACATGTTTTTGTTTGTTTGTTTTCATGTGTTTATGAACATCAGTCTGTGTTTATGAACATTTGGTACCTAAAATTAACAAACGAACACGAACATGTTCATTTCCTTAACGAACGGACACGAACATAAATCTCGTTCGGTAAATGTTCCTAAACAGTTCGTGAACACATATATTCCTTAACAAACGAAGTTTGCATCCCTACCTCTAGATAAATAAATAAAAAAGTTGCTATGTCTTTTTTATTTTACAGGTATTAGAAAATGCACAAAAATCTAGAGAAAGCCATTGTACCGAGCAGCAAGCGTTAAATGAAAGGATACAAGAGTACAAAAGGCACATTGATTTTGGAAATAAAAGTTGTAATCTTTCCATTAGTAATCGAGATTTAGCACACCAAACTTCTAAAAACTCCCAGAAGTTAGTACAAGCGGTTATGCAGTCTGCTGCAGAGGGGAAGGTACTCCTTTTGTATATTATGGCCGGGTTGGTAATGGGTCGGGTTAATCCAGAACACTTTCCGGTCTGAAATTATCAAACTTATTGTAGTTAAACTTTTGGCTATTTGTTTCCTTATAAACAAAATTTATTTTTTGTTACATTTCTTTAATGGTTAATTCTTCAATAGTTTAGGTTCAAAACATCAAACAAGGATATCTCTGTAAACGCTCTTCAAATCTAAGGGGGGATTGGAAAAGAAGATTTTTCGTTCTTGATAATCGAGGGATGTTGTATTACTATCGCAAACAAATGAGCAGACCCTCTGTAAGTCTATTAAACATACATATCAAAGTATCAAACACAACATTTTACCCTTATATATCATAACTTTTCATATTTGAGTGAATTCATAGGGTTCAGGTGCACAAAGAAGTAATACCACTGAACCTGGCCCCGGATTGCTGAGTAGGTGGCTATCTTCTCATTATCATGGTGGTGTTCATGATGTCGCACGCCACACGGTCAACCTGCTTACGTCTACCATTAAGCCTGATGCAGAACAGTCAGACCTCAGATTCTGTTTTAGAATTATTTCACCAACAAAGATATACACTTTGCAGGCAGAGAGTGCACTGGAACAAAGAGATTGGATCGACAAAATAAACGGAGTCATTGCGTCATTGTTAACTTCCCAATCACCTGAGATGGTAGGTATAGTGAGGTTCAGTTATACGTCGTAACATTCTGTTTATTTTCATGATTTTAATATTGCATTTCTTTTTTCCCAGCATCTATGTAACAGTCCCACAGGTAAAACTGGAGAAAAACCATTGGGTCAAGATAAAAAGACTTATGAAAAATGTACCGACAAGGATCATGATCCTAGAAGCATGATGCGTGTATGTAAAAGTTCACAACAGTTACAATATGGTGTGAGAACTGAGAGGCCTGTCGACACTTTAAAAAAGGTGCCCGGTAATGATAAGTGTGCTGATTGTGGTTCACCTGAACCCGATTGGGCTTCGTTAAATCTTGGTATTCTTATCTGCATTGAGTGTTCTGGTGTTCACCGAAATCTCGGTTGCCATATATCCAAGGTTAGTTGTCTATTCTATCGTGGATTTTGTTGCACTTTGCGAAATTGCCATAGCTTATGTTTCGGTTTTTTGGAATGTAGGTAAGATCTTTGGAACTTGATGTGAAGGTATGGGAACCTTCGGTCATCGCTTTGTTCCAGTCACTCGGTAACGTATTTGTTAATTCGATATGGGAGAAATCGCTGTCGAAAGAGTCCATTGGGAAGCCCGGTTCTGAAGAACATATATCCACAAAGGAAAAGTTCATTCATGCAAAGGTACTTCTTTATGTGTTCTTTTTTTAAGAGTAAAATGCCATTTTCATCCCTGGGAGGTTTGGCTAGGCTTACGACTTTCGTCAAAAGGTTTGTTTTTCCGCATCTAGATCCAAAAGGTTTGAAATCTTGTCATTTTCATCCGGCTCGTTAACTCCGTCTATTTTTCTCCGTTAAGTCAGGGATATATTCGTCTTTTTACTTATATTATTTTGTTTTTTATTTAGTAAGGGTATTTTAAATACTTGTACATTATGCTAAATTGCCCTTTAAGTTAACAAAAAAGACGGAAAATACCCTTGACTTAACGGAGAAAAATGGATAGAGTTAATGAGCCGGATGAAAATGGCAAGATTTCAAACCTTTTGGATACTGATGCGAAAAAACAAACCTTTGGACGAAAATCGCCAAACTAGCCAAACCTCAGAGGGACGAAAATGACATTTTACTCTTTTTTAAACTTCCAACCAAATTTTCAGTTACTTTCTTTCAACAAATACAAGTTAACAAAGGAATTTTGTCTTATGTAGTATGCAGAAAGGCGTTTTATACAAAAAGTAAAGGACCCGCGCCACCTTATTTTACTCGAACAACACTTATGGGAAAACGTGCGTGCTAACGACAAAAAAGCGGTTTACCTCCTAATTATCATATGTGAAGCGGATGTGAATGCTGCTCATGGTCATGCCTCATATATATCTTCATCCGTAGCTCGAATCATGCACTTCGAAGATGATAGTAATGCTGCTGACCATGAGTTTGACTATCTAAAAGATTACACTACAGATAATTCATCGAAATCATCATTGAACTCAATCAGAGAGATTGATGATCCTTTAACTAATGAATCTCTTAAAGGGTGTTCGCTGCTCCACCTGGCATGCCAAACTGCTGACTGTACCATGGTGGAACTGCTTTTACAGCATGGTGCGAACATTAACGCTTCTGATTCGAATGGTCAGACGCCACTGCATCATAGTATAATCAGAGGAAGACTTGCGATTGCACAGTTACTTCTTAGCAGGTAATGCTTTTGTTTGTTAATGGTTTTCTTAAAAATCAGAAAATGGAAAAGTTTTATCGATTTTCTTTCTGTGATGATATTTGTCGTAGGGGAGCGAATCCCTTAGCAGCGGATACAGAAGGGAAAACGCCACGTCAGCTTGTGACAGAATTGGGAATTGATGATATCCAAATCCTTGCCCTCTTACGAGAACCTAAAAGATAGCATATTAGCATATACATAATTATATATATTATATGCACGATTTCAGTGAGTTATGATAGTAGGAACTTTAGTATGGTGTACATCATTAATCGTTCTATTTACTTATACCATCTCAAGACTGAAGCCAGTTCCTGAATTACAATTTTGTGAAAATTACAGTTATACATAATTCATGATATAAATCCCAGAACTTCTAAACAGATTCCCATCATTGGCTGGCAATAGGTCACCTGTATGTATAAGACACAATCAGATCTGTTTTGTTTATTGAAAAGTACATGATATGATTTTTTTACTTTTTTAAAAATAAAAGAAATTTGAAGGCTAGAATCCATTATTTCTTGTTCTTGGTATATTAAACATACAACTGTGTTAAACGAGTTGTATTCATGTTTAATACTTGTGTTATTCGTGTCGTCAGAGACCTATTAAACACGATAAGTCACGATTTGTCAACCTTTGATGCAAACAATTGAATTATGCATACAACTAAAGATGATTCTCTAAGCAAAACATCATTACCAACCCTTTTTCATTGAATATACAAATAAGCACTGTAGCTTGACAAAAGTACAACAAAACAATGATGAAACTCTCGATCTGCTCGACAGTTTTCTCTACTGATAACAAGTCAACTGTGATTAATGTATTCAGCTTGAGATGTATGTACCCGTCTGTCTTTCCCAGAGTGCTAGTACTAGATTAAATATCCGAATGAATCAAGTATAAGTAGCATGATGTCATTCATACCTTAATGATCCTCGAGAAACACAGAGCCACGACCTGTGCGTCATAACATATTATTAGCACAAGACAAACAATTCTCTGATACATAAGTAGCTGTACAATCTTTCTTGTAATGTTGTTTGCAGAGTCTGCAATTTCAACCCATTGGGTTATAATTAAGTCAATTTTGATTATAATTTATTCCAAAAGATCCAAATGGATCATACAGAAAGCTAGAATGAAACTAGGTCAAACGGGCTAAAGGCCGCCTTAAACGTATGGAAAAATTACAAGTTTTGTCCTTTATCTTTATACCACTTTTCAGGCGGTGTCCTTTTTAATGAATGTTGACAGGCGGTGTCCTTTACTAGGTATTTTGTTGCAAGTTTAGTCCTTTACACCCATTGTTGGGTGTAAAGGACTAAACTTGCAACAAAATACCTAGGTAAAGGACTAAACTTGCGACAAAATACCTAGGTAAAGGACACCGCCTGTCAACAATTAACAGGGTTTTTTAACTGGGTTGGGTGTAAAGGACTAAACTTGCAACAAAATACCTAGTAAAGGACATCGCCTGTCAACATTCGTTAAAAAGGACACTGCCTGAAAAGTGGTATAAAGATAAAGGACAAAACTTGTAATTTTTCCTGAACGTATTTAGTTGCACACAAGTACACAACATTTCAAATCATTTTATTTTAAAAATGGAGATCATTATTGTAATCATATATTTTTTAATGATCATATTTATTGCAGTAATTATTTAGAAAATAGAAAAAAATATGGACAAAAGGTCTTTGCTGGTCTTCACCATCCTAAAAAAGTGTCTTTTTGTTGAGGTTTGACATGAACCAACCCACCCATTTTGTCGCCTCCAATGTTCAGTGCCATTTCCAAACCATTAAACGACCAAAAAACAAAGTACAGTAATGGAGAATTAATCAACCAGAAATTAAAAAAAAATCCTTGCAAGTTACAAGTTAAAGCACTCATATTTACCTGATTTTATTCATGCACTCGAGCCCCAAAAAACTTTCAGGTGTGCGGTCAATTATGGCATTCCGTCAAGTAAGCAACCCAAACCATGGTTCATAGTTCCAACAGTACCCAGGAACCGAAATTTCAAACAACTTGGTTCGGTAGATTGAGTCCATTATTCTCCCACTCACCATCAGCTTCATGCTGCTGAATAAAATCAGTTAAACTAGACGCTTGCGGGACCCATCCAAAACCTTCCATACTTTCCAAAACTTCAGCCAACTTATTCTTGTATCCCGCACTATGCAACTTGTGCACTAACGTGCTACACGTGGCAAAACTAAGCATAACCCCGCGTTTCCCAATTTCATCAATTGACGCCACTGCTTCTTTAAACTTACCGTTTTGACACAGCGTGTCAACCAATTTATCGTAAACATCACGACCTGATAAACCCTTTTGTAACAACTCGTCTAAAAGCATAAAAGATTTCTCCAGACTCCCTTGATCTTCATCCAACATGTTGTATACCATCGTATCTAAACCGATACCTTTTGCCACCATTTGTTCGAAGATCGAAATCATTTTATCTTTATTTCCCGATCTCATGTAACCGTGAGCTAAGCATGTGTACGTCACAATCGTTGGCGTTAAATCCCGATTCTGCATTTCAAGGAAAAGATCTTCGGCTTCTTTCATCATCTCAGCTTTACAGTAACAATCGATCAAGATTGTAAATGTGACATGATTCGGTTTTATTTGCTTATTATCGATCATATCTTTCAATAACTCATCGGCTTCCAATATCTTCCACGACTTACAGTACATATTTATCAAAGTGTTGTACGTATGCGCAGAAACAAACCCTTTCTCCGCCATTTTGTTGAATAAAGTCAAAGCCTTTTCAATCTCTTGTTCTTTGCAGCACCCATTGAGAAGTGCATTATATACAACATAATCTGGTTGAATCCCACTTTGGTCCATTCGGTCAAATAAATCAAAACCGTCAGACAAACTCCCGGATTTACAATATCCGTCAATCATTGTAGCATACGTCACACCATCGGGTGTCAAACCCTTGGAAGAAATCCCATCAAACAATTCACGAGCTTTTTGTATATCACCCGACTTGCATAATCCACCAATCAAAACATTGTAGGTAACAATATTTGGATTAACCCCTTTACGTATCATTTTATCAACCATATTGAAAGCTTCTAGAAGATCCCCCTTTTTACAGAACCCGGAAATTATAGAGGTGTACGTGATCACATCGGGATTCAGACCTTTTTCCATGAGTTCCGACAAAACCGCAATAGCTTTATCCATTAAACCGTTTCTAGCAAAACCATTGATGAGTACGCTATACATATGCATATCCGGAATTATATTTTTTCCTAACATACTTTTGAATATCGAGATAGCTTCATTAGTGTTTCCTTTTTTGCAGTGACCATCTATCATAGATGTAAATATAACACGATCCGGCATTATATTACACTTCACCATTTCGTTAAAATATTTATCTGCAACCTCCATGTTCGGTATCCTACAATATCCACTGATCACAACTCCGTAAGTGAAAGTGTTCGGCTTTACACCATTAGCCCTCATTTGAGCCAAAACCGATTGCACTTCTTCCATTCTTCTATCGTTACAGAGACCGATTAAAAGTGAATTATAGCAATACACATCGGGAAAAGTACCTTTCTCTTTCATACCAGTTAACACCGCAATTGCTTCTTCAAAACGCCGCGCTTTGCATAGCCCGGATATAATAGAATTATAAGTCACGGCGTTTAACCTAACTCCATTAACAAACATCTCGTCTTTCAACGTTAAAGCCTCATCAACACACCCCTGTTTCATGAACCCGTCAATTAACGCACTATAAGCAACATGATCTGGAAACACACCCACCTTCGACATATCTTCTAAAACCATCTTTGCCTCTTCCAATTTCTTCGTTTTGCATAACCCGTCTATGAGTGTCGTATAAGTAAAAACCGATCAGGAACAAAGCCTTTTTCAGTCATTGACCTCTTAAGCTCAAACGCTTCATCGATAACCCCACCTTTGCATAACCCTCCGATAAGTACATTGTACGTTACCAAACTCGGATCACATCCGTTCTCCCCCATTTCAATGAAAACCCTTTTTGCCTCACTCACCTTCCCATCTTTACACAGCGCGCTAATCAAATTAGTGTAGATATACACATCAGGCACAATCTTCAACTCAAGCATTTTATCTAACACCTTCCATACCAACTCATTTTTACGATATTTCAACAAACTCGTCATCAACGAATTAACACAAGCAGAGTCCGGAAAACATTCCCTATCGTTAATCCCTAACACAACACAAACAGCTTCATCCAACATCCCTTTATTCTTATAACCATCAACAACCATACCATATATCACACCCCTAAATTTCAACACCCCCTCACTCGAACTACAAAACCGATCAACCGAATCGATAACAACGGAAACCGGATTCCGGGTATCAATCATCTGGCCTAACACAACACTAGCATGCCTCAACTGACTCGAATTACAAAGCACAACACAAAGAATTAAATAAGATTTGAGGTTTTGATGAATACCCATTTGATGAAGCGACCAATTGAAGAAATGGAGGAGACGATTAGGGTCAAGTCGTTGGTTGTGATGAAGAACAGATTGTATGACATCTGGATTTAGGTTATTGAGGAGATTTGGGGATGAATTGAGGAGGTGGGGCCAGTTGCGGTTTCTGAGAATTGTTGTGATTTGATTGACTGTTTGGTCGTTGATTGGTGAGGTGTTTGTTGAGGATTTTCTTGAGTGAAATGGTGAGATGAATCTGTTGGTGATGAGTGTTGAGTTTCTGTGTGTGAAGAGTCTCATCATTGTTGTGAATTTGGTGGAGAAGAAGAGAAGGCTAGGGTTTGATGAAGTTTGTTTTATGGAGGTGGGTGAAGAAGTATTTGATTCTTTCTGTATGATGATAATATCATTTCAACAAGAACCTGCTTTTACTAGTTATGTTTGGGTGGGATATTCATATGCCAAACATCTCAAT
This sequence comes from Helianthus tuberosus, assembly GCA_030545235.1. NCBI lineage: Eukaryota > Viridiplantae > Streptophyta > Magnoliopsida > Asterales > Asteraceae > Helianthus > Helianthus tuberosus. The sequence goes on along the minus strand of CM060399.1, from coordinate 218,802,173 downwards.
TTGTTTGTTAGGGCAAAATTGGAATGAGAATATGTGTTATGGTTTCATATTTTTTTTACTCTATGTTAATATTATAGTCATCACATCGTACTTAAATTTTATGTTTATGTTTTATGGTTTCATGAGTTTTCATTATTCGATGCCCTTTAAATTAACGTTAGAGAAAAAAGCAAATGGGTGACGTAGATGGCCACATTTTTTCTCATTGGTGGGTGCAATTAAATTTTCCGGACAAAAGCATTAACTTTTTGAAGAATATGGATTCACGCTTGTGAATGGGCTCACGCCCTAATTAACATTATACAATGCCCTAATTTGCAGTGTTTAACGCCCAAAAACAGCCACGTGGGCATGGGCATGAAGCCATAGTGGATGATCTGGCAACATCGTATGTAACAAAATGTCAAACTCGAACCTGAATATAGTTTACGAATCGGTAATCAGATAATTTAAGGGATAATTGGGTTAACACGATTAATCGACATTATTAGTTGTTTCTCGTACTATTATCTTTTGTTTTTCATCATGCAAAAAGTTTGGAACAAATTTTGTGTGATGAAGTCATTATTATTAAGAACTAGTGTGAGAATTTCATGTAGTAGAATCACCAATTCGACTACGATACAAATATTAGGTCGTGAGCGATGAAAACAATGAACAATTGAGGGAATCACCAACCAGGTTACTGATTAAACCCAACTTGAATAAACCAAAACTCGACTAACCCGAGCTTTAAATGGTTAGGTTATCGGGTAGGTTTTTCCCATCCAAAAACATGAAGAACCCCTTAGCTATGTTTGTCACATGTTTGATTTTTTTAAAGAAGAAACGTATTTGAATGAGCAGCGACTCAACAAGGAGTCCTATAAACACCGTCACCTCACCACACCACGACCACATGTTTGGATCGTCCCTCTTATAGCAACAAACATTGTCATCCCTTTCTTCTCCTCCTCTCACATAATCGGTGAAGGCATCCTTAGGGACAAATTCCATGTTGCTGGCACATCCTCAGACAAGGCCAAAAACGTCCATTAGAGATGTTGTGTTGGTTTAAGATAAGTTTTTATAATCTTGTTAACCTAATAAATCTGACTAAAGGTATAGCTTGTATATCTAACTCTTGTCAACTTTATTAAAGATAATCGATAATATAAAATGGCATCCATGTATACAAATGAAAATATTATACACTAGCTTACAACCCCGTGTATTACACGGGTTGAATGACGAAAAATGTAAATTATAAACTTGAGTTAAATGCTTGGTTGGTCCCTGTGGTTTGCAAAAATTGTAGACTTAGTCCTAGTGGTTTACTAATTACACGCGTGGTCCCAAAAGTTGTCAAAAATGCACTCGGTTGGTCCCTTGACCTAACTTCTGTTAAATTTCTCAGTTAACTATGTGTGAAATAACTATATTATCCCTGAACAATTAAAAGAAATAAAAAAAAATATATATAAACCTTCTTCTCTCTTTTCTCTAAGAAAAAGCCAAACCCACGCTCCCCTAATGTGCGGCCGCACCCCCTGTACCCCTCTCCTCCTTCGACGATCGGAGCCGGCACTTCGGCAACGTTCTCTGGCAAGCAAACCACACCCCAAACACAGCTCTCTTGTAGCACCATATTTTGCGGTTAATCGGAGTTCTATCAGAAACCCGATTCATTGCCGGAGCTTCCTCTTTATCCACTCTTTCCAATTATGAGCCACAATGGCTTTTCAAAGCTAACCAAATTACCCTGCTATTTTCATCGTAGTAGTAATATTCCGCTTATCAATTGAATCGTATAACCGATTCAAAATTTTAAATTATTACAAGAGTAAAATGCACGGGTAGTTCCTGTGGTTTGGTGAAATTTCAACTTTAGTCCTCAACTTTTCAAAATTACACTCTTAGTCCCTGTGGTTTGATAAGTTGTTACTCGGATAGTCCCTAAAGCGGATGAAGGTTACTCGGATAGTCCATGTGGTTTAACAAGTTGTTACTCGGATAGTACTTGTCATTTCACACCCACTTAACCGGAAAAACTAACCTTCATCCGCTTTGGGGACTATCCGAGTAACAACTTGTCAAATCACATGGACTAAGAGTGTAATTCTGAAAAGTTAGGCACTAAAGATGAAATTTCATCAAACTACAAAGAGTATTCGTGCATTTTACTCTTATTACAACTATAGTTAGACTGTTTCTTTTTTCTTTCTGATCACTGTTTGTCTTCACAAAGCACTATAAATTTGAATTTTAGAAATAGATTTAAGAGGATGTGTTTACGGCTTTAGGTAATTAAAAATAATTTAAAGAGTAAACTGTAGTTTTGGTCCTTGTGGTTTGGACATTTTTGTCATTTTAGTCCAAATCTCAAACTTTTTAAATTTGGGTCCCTATGGTTTCACTTTTATTGCCATTTTAGTCCAAAATTCAAAAACCCTCATTTTTTATTGTTACAACATGCCTATTTTGTCTTTTTGTGCAGGGGCATTTTGGTCATTTAGAATTATTATACAATTATTATAATACATATTATAATACATAAAAGACCTCATGTTCTTCTTCAGACCATCATCTTCTTCTTCATCAGACCATCATCTTCTCCACCCCTACTGCACCACCACCATCCCCACCGCACCACTACTACACCACCACCCCTGTCTCTCCCTCTCTCTTCTTTTCAGAGCACAACCACCATTAGGGTTCCTCTGAATTCATCGCCGGTTAGCATTGTTAACACCACATCGCTGCTCTGTACTGCCGGATCGATCAACGACCATGGCCCGTTCTTTCCCCCCTCGTTCTCTCTCTAAAACCTAAAACCCAAGCTTTTACCCTCTCTTTCTCTCTCTAAACTCGTTATAGGGTTTGTGAAAGGTAGGCGGTGGCGATGTGGCGGTGATGGCGGTCATCTGCAGTTGAGAACGAGCCACATGATGAAGATGATGACAGGGAAATTGGGGGTTAGGGTTAGGGTTTCGACGCTGGTGATGAGGATGATGCCGATGATGAAGATGATGACGCCGGTTTGATTGAATTCGTGCGAATCCTTATTATTGATTGAATCAGGTTTGTGTCATAAGTTACCTCATTGTTGATTGAATCAGGTTTGATTGAATTGGTGTGATTCGGATCTGAATCGGTTGGGCGAAATGGAGCTGGAGATGATTAAGAAGGAGTTTGAGCAGGTGGGGGTGGGGGTGGGGGTGGGGGTGGGGGTGGGGTGTGGCAGGTGGTGTTCCATCGGAGAAATCTCTGGTTTTGGCAAGATGATGATAAGAAAAAAAATGGATTCACCAAATACCAATTAGAGATGCGATTAAAATCGATAATGCCCCTGCCCCAAATACCAATGTCGGAACAAGAAGGAGCTGTCTTATTGGTATTTGGTGAATGAAAATATATGTTATATTAAAATCAGAATGACCAAAATGCCCCTGCACAAAAAGACAAAATAGGCATGTTGGAATAGTAAAAAATGAGGGTTTTTGATTTTTGGACTAAAATGATAATAAAAGTGAAACCACAGGGACCCAGATTTAAAAAGTTTGAGATTTGGACTAAAATGGCAAAACTGACCAAACCACAGGGACCAAAATGGTAGTTTACTCTAATTTAAAATAAAAAAACGTAAATGTTAAAAGTTTTAAAAAAATAATAGAACGTGGAGATAAGTTAACAAGGTTTGGTAGGGCTAACATTTCTTTTTGTTAAAAAAAAAAAAGAAAAAAAGAAAAAAAAAAAAAAAAGAAAAAGGGGGGAGAGTGGGCGGTGGGTTTGATTAAAAATGAAGAAGGTGCATCCTCCGATAGACTGACTGGCGGCTATCACCACCTTCTTTTCACCACCTCATTGCTTTCTGTTTCGCTAAAACCCCTTCATTTCATTTCGGACCCTCAAATTACTACTGCATCTGGTAACTTCTTCACCACCTTCATTCTTATGATAAATAAATCCTACTCTTGCTTTTATTTATTCCAATTCTTTTGATTCATTATAGATTTGCATTTGTGTATCTAGCTTCCAGTATTAATATATCTGTTATACGATTCAAGGTTTTTATCGTAGATCAAAATTGATATCTTATTAATGTCTTTATTCGTGTGATTTGATTTGATTTGATTTGATTTCATTTCTTATCTGGTGGCTTGATGCTAGTAATTTGGAGCTTATTATTGTAGTAGTCATTAGCTGTTGTTTAGTGATGATGACTTTATAAGTTGTAGACTACGGACCGAGAGTTTCTACTTTTTTTTTTTTTTTTTTTTTTTTTTTCTGTTTTGAGTTTACAATATGATAATTCTCTCCGTTGCCATGATCTAGTAATGAAATTTTTGAAAAAAAATCAATTTAAATGTGAAATAAGCTTGATATCATAAAGGTTGACTATCATAGACTGTCACACAAATCAACCTAACTAAGGTAGAAGATCAGGATTATACCTCGTCAGTCACTTCGTGTAATGTCTATGCACTTAATCCGGTAAATATCGGATATCGGTCAAGGACCGATATTTGAGATAAGGTTATCTCGGTGAGATATCCGTAATTTTAATATCATGCAGAATTATATATATATATATATATATATATATATATATATATATATATATATATATATATATATATATATATAGGGTTATATATATATAGCAATTTAATACTAACAACTCAGTGATACATTGGCTATATCGGTGTCAATATCGTCGATAATATCGGTGCCGATATTATGACCGGTATTTTACATGGGGACCCATAACTGATATATCACCGATATAAACTGCATAGTGTAATGTTGAATTGATCGATTGCACTAGATTACTTTGACATCGATGTGATATTAGTTCTTTTTTGATTTTTCTACTACCCGGATGTCATATTGTTGCTTGGAGATTTACATCAAATCATAACTCATTGTTTTTAAACCATGCATGGTTCTTTTGGTTTTAAGCTTGCCGAACTATATAGCTTATCTTGGCTAGAATAAATTTACAATGTATTTTAATATAAACACAAACAAAAAAGTTGTTTTTCTTGAATCTTATTTTTGCTTAATGATGTTCTTTTACTTTTGTTTAAAAGCTTTCTCTGTTTCCAGTAATATTTGTGGATCTTTGGCACTCATAAAAAATACACGCAATTTGCATGCTTTCGTGTTCTTTCTAACCGCATGATGCAAGATACTTTATAAAAGTAACATACATCACTTTTAATTTTTTTTTCTGCAGCCATGGCTGGGTCGCTAATTCAAGCCGCTTATTTCCCTTCGGTTGACCATGAAAAGAAACTCCATACAAATAAAACCGGAAAGGGCAAAAGAACAGTTAAAATGATGTCATATTCATACGCACCTCCCATGAGAATGAGGACCTTTTCAGGGTTACGTGGGACCAACGCCTTAGATAATATTACAAAAACGGGCCTAGATTTCCATTCTAAAGTTTCTTTAGCAACGTCTTTTAAATCAAAAAGGGCTACACGGATCGTACCAAAAGCTATGTTTGAACGGTTTACAGAGAAGGCTATAAAAGTAATCATGCTTGCACAAGAAGAAGCTCGTCGATTAGGTCACAATTTTGTTGGCACAGAGCAGATATTATTAGGGCTTATTGGTGAGGGAACGGGGATTGCGGCTAAGGTTTTGAAGTCAATGGGGATTAGTTTGAAAGACGCACGCGTGGAAGTTGAGAAAATTATCGGTAGGGGTAGTGGATTTGTTGCTGTCGAGATCCCATTTACCCCTCGAGCTAAACGTGTTTTGGAGCTATCATTAGAGGAAGCCCGCCAACTCGGTAAAATTATTTATTTTCAATCTTTTTTGGCAGATATCTGTAGTTGGCAGGTGTTTAGTTTCATTATATGAAAATATACGCAGGTCATAACTATATTGGATCAGAGCATTTGCTACTTGGCTTGCTTCGAGAGGGTGAAGGTGTTGCAGCCCGTGTTCTGGAAAATTTGGGAGCTGACACTAGTAACATTCGCACTCAGGCAAGCCTGATTTTTTTTTGAGTAAAGTGCCATTTTCGTCCCTGAGGTTTGGCCAGTTTTGCGACTTTCGTTCAAAGGTTTTTTTTCCGCATCTGGATCCAAAAGGTTTGAAATCTTGCTATTTTCATCCGGCTCATTAACTCCATCCATTTTTCTCCGTTAAGTCAGGGGTATTTCTGTCTTTTTTGTTAACTTAAAGGGCAATTCGGTCTTTTTACATAGAGTGAAAAAGACCAAATCACCCCTTTAAGTAAGACGGAAATACCCCCCGACTTAACGAAGAAAAATGGATGGAGTTAACGAGCCGGATGAAAATGGCAAGATTTCAAACCTTTTGGATCCGAAAATGCGAAAAAACAAACCATTGGACTAAAGTCGCAAAACTGTCCGAACCTCAGGGACGAAAATGGCATTTACTCTTTTTAAGTTTAATCCCTTTTTCCAGTTTTGCTTATTTTTTATTAAAATTACAAGTAGGTGATTCGAATGGTTGGTGAGAGCGCGGAAGCTGTGGGTGCAGGTGTCGGAGGCGGGACCTCTAACAGCAAGATGCCAACACTGGAAGAATACGGAACAAACTTAACAAAGCTTGCTGAAGAGGTAGTTAATAGTTTGGCGTATGAATATTTTCCAGGTGGATTTTACTTTTCATTATTATATTGGTTCTAAAGCGGGTTGTTTACAGGGTAAGCTGGACCCGGTTGTTGGAAGGCAGGCACAAATTGAACGGGTGACCCAGATTTTGGGCCGTCGAACCAAGAATAACCCGTGCCTTATTGGGGAGCCCGGTGTAGGGAAGACAGCCATTGCAGAAGGTCTTGCTCAAAGAATTGCAAATGGGGATGTTCCGGAAACCATTGAGGGGAAGAAGGTGATAACCCTAGATATGGGTCTTCTTGTTGCTGGCACAAAATACCGTGGGGAATTTGAAGAAAGATTAAAGAAGTTAATGGAAGAAATAAAACAAAGTGATGACATCATTCTTTTTATTGATGAGGTTCACACTTTAATTGGAGCTGGAGCAGCAGAAGGTGCTATTGACGCTGCTAATATATTAAAACCCGCACTTGCCAGAGGTGAATTGCAGGTAACCAATAATATTTTTATTATTTTAAAGTTATTTAGTTTATCTCTTTTTATTTGATGCATCTTGCATGGCAGTGTATTGGGGCGACAACACTTGATGAATACCGAAAACATATTGAAAAAGATCCAGCGTTAGAGAGACGGTTCCAGCCAGTTAAGGTTCCCGAGCCTTCTGTTGATGAAGCAATTCAAATTTTGAGGGGACTTAGAGAACGATATGAAATTCATCATAAGCTTCGGTACACTGATGATGCTGTAGTTGCTGCTGCTGAGTTGTCACACCAATACATAAGGTAATATTTATATCTATATTATAAGATTACCCATATTCATGTATGTTGTTCAATGATTGATTGGTTTTTTATATGGTGCAGTGACCGTTTTCTTCCTGATAAAGCAATTGATCTGATTGATGAAGCTGGATCTCGTGTTAGACTTCGCCATGCACAGGTACATTTATAAGTAAACCGTTCGAAACCGTCACATCTATCTATAATTGATATTCCGTCACTAATTCGGAGAAATTTTGTTAGCTACCTGAGGAAGCTAAAGAGCTTGAGAAAGAGCTTCGACAGATTACAAAAGAGAAAAACGAAGCTGTTCGCGGTCAGGACTTCGAGAAGGTAATTCTTTTCTTCATTAATGTATTTTATTTAGACAAATATGAAACCTACGTGAGGATGTTACATTATGGAAAAAAATACTAATATTAATGTTTGTCGGCCTGTAAAAGAACCAAACGAACACGAACAGAGGTATGTTCGTGTTCGTTCATTTAACTTTGATCGAACACGAACACGAACATATAATTGAACACATTTTTTGTTTATGCTCGTTTATTAAGAAAATGGGCATATTCGTGTTCGTTTATGTTCGCTCATTTAGAACCTAAACGAACAGTTGGCAAACAACGTAAATGAACATAAACAAATAAACTTAAATGAATATAATATAACAAACAATAAACAACACAAATGAACATTATTGAAGAATATAAATGAACACAAACGAACATAATTTACGAAAGAAAAATGTAATGAAGTAATTTTTATATAAATCAGTGATTAATTACGATAAATTCCACTGAAAACCCCATTTTTATTACTAGAAATCCCAATTACCAATTAGTTATATTTATATAAGTAGATAGAAAGTTCTTTTTATGTTTAATATTTATATAAGTATAAATACTTATGTATTTAAATTGAAACAAACATAAACGAACCAACATAAACAAATGTAAATAAACGAACACAAATGAACGAACATAAACCGTGTGTTCATGTTCGTTCGTTTAATTAAATGAACAAAAAATTGTGTTCATGTTCGTTCGTTTGTTAAATAAACGGACATAAACGAACTTCCCGCCGAACAAGTTCACGAACAGTTCATGAACGTTCGGTTCATTTACAGGCCTAAATGTTTGGCTTCAGTTTTTTCCAATTTTGACTTGACTTTTTTGTACAGGCAGGGGAGCTAAGAGATAGAGAAATGGATCTCAAGACTCAAATATCAGCTCTAATTGACAAAAACAAGGAGATGAGTAAAGCCGAGAGTGAAGCAGGTGACGAGGGCCCCACTGTCACAGAAGCCGATATCCAACATATTGTCGCCACATGGACTGGAATACCTGTAGAGAAAGTCAGCAGTGATGAGTCAGACCGTCTTCTCAAAATGGAGGACACCCTCCACACACGAATCATTGGTCAAGATGAAGCGGTCAAAGCCATAAGCCGAGCCATCCGCCGAGCCCGTGTCGGTCTCAAGAACCCTAACCGCCCTATAGCCAGCTTCATATTTTCCGGACCCACAGGTGTTGGGAAATCCGAGCTTGCGAAATCATTAGCCACCTACTACTTCGGTTCAGAAGAGGCCATGATCCGGCTCGACATGAGTGAGTTCATGGAACGGCACACCGTCTCGAAGCTCATTGGTTCACCACCCGGGTACGTCGGCTACACCGAAGGCGGTCAGTTGACCGAGGCGGTCCGCCGACGCCCTTACACCCTGGTCCTTTTTGACGAAATCGAGAAGGCTCACCCCGATGTGTTCAACATGATGCTTCAGATTCTTGAAGACGGACGGTTGACCGACAGCAAAGGACGAACGGTTGACTTTAAGAACACACTTTTAATCATGACATCAAATGTAGGAAGCAATGTGATCGAAAAGGGTGGAAGAAGAATAGGGTTCGATCTCGACTACGATGAGAAAGACAGCAGTTACAACAGAATCAAAAGTTTAGTTACCGAAGAACTTAAACAGTATTTCCGGCCGGAATTTCTGAACCGGTTGGATGAAATGATCGTGTTCAGACAGTTGACTAAACTGGAAGTCAAAGAAATAGCTGACATAATGTTGAAGGAAGTATTTGAGAGGTTAAAAGGTAAAGAAATAGAACTTCAGGTGACAGAGAGATTCAGGGATAGGGTGGTAGAAGAAGGTTATAACCCTAGTTATGGTGCAAGGCCATTAAGGAGAGCTATAATGAGGCTTTTGGAGGATAGCATGGCTGAAAAGATGCTTGCACGCGAGATTAAGGAGGGCGATTCGGTAATTGTGGATGTTGATTCAGATGGTAACGTGACAGTTCTTAACGGTAGCGCTGGAGCTCCACCAGAGGTGTTACCCGATTCGATTGCAGTGTAGTAGAGGAGGTTAGTTTTAGACATTTTACATTGCATATCTTGGGGGAGATCTGCTTTTTTATAGTCCTGTGAACGGTTTCTTGTATTTTTTCTTTATGTTTCAGTTGAAGCGAGTTGAATTAGGTTTACATTCCGAGGCTTGTATATATATTTACCAAATGTGCAAGATTTTGAAAGTGAGTTCTAATTTAACGCTTTTTGTTGGAATAATTGCGCTAGTAGAGAACCAATTTTAAGTAGGGAACATGTTCAAACAAATTAAGCACTTGTCACTATGTGAGTCAATTTAACGAGAGAAAGAGGTGCTTATGTGGTTACATATGTATCGATGTCACTGTTTTCAGGGCCGTCGGTCGGCCTAGAAACTGGCCTTATAATTGGGCCGGTCGAGTTAATATGAATCCCCTCTAGTTGAAAGGGCTAATTATCCATCTGACAAGTTGGATGTCACTGTTTTCATGGCCGGTCGGCCTAGGAACTGACCTCATAATCGGGCCGATCGAGTTAATATGAATCCCCTCTAGTTCAGTGGCGGACGCAGAAATTATTTGCTGGGGGTGCGGATGAGGTGTTCAACCATATTTTCAAGGGGTGCGGTCGGGTTTTTTTCCTAAAATATACACTAAATTTTTTTTTTCAAGGGGTGCGGCCGCCCACCCTGGCCAAAGGGTAGGTCCGCCCCTGCTCTAGTTGACAGGGCTAATTATCCATCTGACAAGTTGAACCGGCAAACCAAAATGGGTGGTTGAAATTGCTTATATGATTATATTACGGCATGTCACTGTTTTCAGGACCGTTCAGTCGCCCAGGAATGGACCTCATAATCGGTCCGGTGGAGTTCATTTGAATCCCCAGTTGAACTAGCAAAGCAAAGGGGGTGGTTGAAACGTCATATTCTGTTTACATTGCAAAGTCAAATAAAATTAGAGTACATGCGTGCATGCATGTATGTTTTTCAAACCCGTTGACCGGTCATGTTATGACTTATGAAGACAATGATCGCAATTAAATCAATATGTAGAAGCGATTCCGGTTGGTTCAGTATTGACACCACTGTTTGTAGAACTCCCTGTGAGCTATATCCATTAACAAATTAACAAAGTATAACTTATCAACTACTTTATGCATATGGTAGTTGTACCATAAGCTTTGGGAGTTTTTCAAAAAAAAAATGGAATTTTTCTTTTTAACCCTAAAGTTTTAATGTTTGACAATTTAACTTTGAAGTTTTAATCTTTGTTTCCTTTTTAACCCTAAAGTTTTAATCTTTGACAATTTACCCTAAAGTTTTAATCTTTGACAATTTAAGTTTAAAGTTTTAATCTTTGGTAATTTAACCCCTCTGATTAATTTGATTTTTCACTTCTAATTCAAAAGTTTCCATCTTATACAATTTAACCCCTTTGATTAATTTGATTTTTCACTTCTAATTCAAAAGTTTCCATCTTTTGCGATTTAACCACTTTGATTTTTTTACTTATGTGTTGTAATCTTGACTTTGGGAGTTTTTCAAAGAAAAAATGCTTATGCATATGGTTGTTGTAACCTTGGCTTTGGGGTTTTTTAAAAATTTTTTTGATTTTTTTACTTTTCACCCAAAAGTATTTCATAAATTACTTTTAACCCAAAACTATTTGTTTTTTTTACTTTTAACACAAAACTTTTTATCTTTTGCAATCTATCCTGACAACTTTTTTGACTTTCAACTTTGGTCCTTTATAGTTTTCATTTTCCGCAAATTTTTCGCTTCATGTTTCGTTCTAAATTTTGTGACTTAACACATCGGAACGTGCGTCTTTGGTTTAACGTTTTTACGTTTCGTTCTAAATTTTGCGAGTTAACACGACGCAACATGCGTGTGTAGGTGAACATTTTTACATCGTCTATTTTTTTCCCGTTTCACATGTTCAACATAACGTGTGTGTCCTAAATCGACTTAGCTATAACTAAAGAATCCCCGCCGCATTGCGGCGGGTCGTAATTCTAGTTTTAGCTAAAAATGTTCTTTACAAAACAGCAGAAAGGGAAAGGATTTTCAATTTTTTTTCCTTTTTTGCCGTTTACATTATTCGGATTACCAAACGATGGGTTTATACAACATTCAATTCACGAATCTTCGATAAATCAATCACTGGAATGAGATTGCCTCTGGGTAATATTTAGGGCCTCTAAAACCTTTTGTATCTCCATAGTCATGGCACTGTCTACACTCCCAGACGACAGTTTCTTATGCGCTTTCTGCAAGTGAAGCTTTAACGAGCTGCTGCTTAAGCCTGCGTTCTTCCCGCATATCGGGCACACCTTCATTGACGGCTTTTTTTGTTGCCAGTTCATCGAAACCTTTCCATGTAACTTGTTGTCTAACTCCATAAGTACCCTTGCAAAACCGTCATTCGGTTGCGCTCGCCTATGAACTCTTCTTAGGCTATTCCATGCTTTCAGTAATGTGTAGTTCCTTCACAAAAGTCAAAATAACCACAAGCTTAAATAATGAATGATTACAATAATCATAGGGAGTGTTTGGATGCGCGTTTTGGAAGTGATCTTAACAATGTTGAGAAAATAGAATTAGATAATCATTTTTTTTTCTTTTGTTATTCACGAAAGAGACAACACACTGGCTTTCAATATTATTAAAAATAGCCGTTTCTCTCTCCCTCCTTCTCGCCGCCCGGAAAACGCTTCGAGTGCTCGACGATGAACACCTAACGTGTTTAGTGAGCGGGGTTTAATCGTTCAGCTCAGTGGGGCTGCTCTAGATCTAACCGTTCTCCCTAACCAGGTTAGTCCTAATCCATTCGCCTCCTCGGTTTTTTGTGGTTTCAAAAATGGCATCGATGAATGATGGAGAGGGGAATCAAGATGATGGTGGACCGTGGTCGAATGTGCAGTACCGGAAGAACAAAAAAAGCAAAGGTGATGGTGTAGAACGAACGTTTTTAGTACAAAATATTTCCGATCGAGTAACAAGAAATGTTTTGTGGAGAGCTTTTCAGCCATATGGATATGTTTCGGATGTGTATGTGGCTCGGAAGAGAGACGCTCGGGGCAAATGCTTTGGATTTGTGAGATACGTTGGTGTAGAAAATATGAAAGAAACACTAGTAAGGATGAATACGGTTATAATGTTTGATATGAAGGTAAGTGTGTCATTAGCAAAATATGACAAGGACCATAAAAGATTTAACTATGCTCCGAATTTCTCTGGTCGGAGTGAATGGAGGCCTAAGGAGAATAATCAGTCATTTAGTAACGGTATGAGTGGTGGTAAGGGGGGTGAGCAACCGGCTGCTAAAGATCAACCGTTTGGGCAGGGACCTAATGGCCCATCGTTTGTTCAGAATGGAACTTCATACGCAGACCTGCTTAGAGGCAGGAGGGAAACAAGTAGCCAAGGTGCAAAAACAATTAATGTGGATGGAAGAGGATCATTGTATCCACTACACTGTATTGGTAAATCAGTTCTTGGGGTTGCAATTGACAGTTGGTCCTTAACGAATATTAGAGGATTGATGGAAGAAGAAGGTATGTTTGATTTCGGTTTATCGTATGTCGGAGGGTTAACTACTATTATTACATTTAAAGATAATGCATTAGCTAAAGAGTCTCTGGAGCAACATGCTACATTTTTTTCGAAGGTTTTCTCTAAGTTCAACGTATGGAATGGGGAGGATATTCCGTTCAGTCGGATTGTTAATCTGAGATTCTCCGGGGTACCTTTCCTCATTAGAGATAATAACCTGTTTGATAGAATCGGTGGATTATTCGGGGATATAGTTCAGCCATCAAGTTTTTCGTGGCAAGAGGAGGACAACTCATTTGATACGGTAAAGATCCTCACGTCCCAAATGTCTAGAATTGAGGAATCTGTGGTGATAAAGTGGAACAATAAGAGTATAGTAATCTGGGTTTCAGAAGCTCCAGAAAGGTGGGTACCGAGGTTTGATAACGAGTCTTCGAATGAGTCCAGTGGGTCAGAGTCAGTTTCGGAGTCGGATTCGGACATGGAACCAGTCGGTATGGATGAAGTTCAGGAATTGGAGGAAGGAGAAATTAACATGAATGAGGAACAAGATCCGGCACCGGAAAATATGGAGGCAATCCCGGCTGACAACGTACAGGAGGTTCCGGGGATACACGAACAGTTGCCAGATTCTCAAGAGTTTTTAGTTAATCAAAGATCCTTGGGCATTAATGATGACATGGAAAAAATAAACTTGCATGGGGAGGGGGAAGGTCAGACACACGTTTCCAATAAAATTGATGATGGAGATATTTTAAATGATAACTCTCATTATAAAAGTGGGCCAGATGTTGTGAATTCAGGAGAAAAATTTTGTAGGCCCAATTCATATGTGGATGATGGTGGCCCAACACCAGTCATTAATTTAGGAAAAAGGTCCAGAAATGATATTAGCCCACCTTCGTTAGGTTCAACTCAAGGGCCCACACAGAGGCTTTTTTGTAATTTGCAGGACCAACCTAATGCTCCTAATGTATCACTGGATTTGAACGCCGGTAATTGATAAGTATGGATTCCATGGGGAAATCCCCACCATAGCTGTGGAGCACAGGGATTTTTCGGAAGATTATGTTCAGATGGGAGGAATAGCAAATACGAGCTCGGAGCAGGCGAAGGTTCTGGTCAGGAAATCCCAAATCAGCAACAGATCTTAGACCCTGAGGTTCAAGCTACAATGGGAGTTGGGTCGATTATTGGGATTAATTTGGTTGGTTTTGAGGACGCTGCAGAGAAGTTGATCGCTGAAGAAGGTGTTAACACTAGTTCCCGATGAATTGTCTTTCTGTGAATTTAAGAGGGGTGAGGAGTGATCGGAAATCTGACTGGATTCGTGGGCTGAAGACGAGCTATGGAATTCATTTTTTAGCTATACAGGAAACCAAGCTACAGGATTCTGACTCGTTCATGTTCAATAAATTTTGGGGCAGAGCCGAGTTTAGAGATGCAGTGGTTAACTCTCAAGGTAGATCTGGGGGACTAGCTTGCATTTGGTGTCCAGTGGTGTTCAGGTGTGTAAACGTAATCCATAATAGGAATTTTATTGTGGTTTCGGGTAGTTTGGTTCAATCTGGGTGTAGGATTAATCTAGTAAATGTCTATGCTCCAAACGATGCGATTGGCAGGAGGGCTCTCTGGTTAGAGATTTTGAGTATTAGAAATTCAGTATAAGGGCTTTGGGTGTTGATGGGGGATTTTAATGAAGTAAGAGATATTAATGAAAGAATGAATTCAGAGTTTGTTGAAGCCAATGCTGAGGCATTCAATCAGTTTATTTTATCGGCTGCATTGGTGGAATATAACATGGGAGGGGGTAACTTCACATATATATCGGACAACGGAACAAACTGAGTAAGTTGGATAGGTTCTTGGTATGTCTCGGAATCTCGGATTCAGGGAGCGTTGGCCAAACGCAGCGGTTATTGCTTTAGAAAGGGAAGCATCAGATCACCGGCCGATAGTTTTGTCAACAGTACAGTCAGATTTTGGCCATATCCCATTTAGATTCTTTAATTCGTGGTTTGAATATCCTGGTTTTGTGGATTTTGTGTTGCAGAAGTGCGGCATGTTTGAATTTTCAGGTTCGGCGGATCTGTCACTTGCTAAGAAACTAAGGTGGTTGAAAAACAATATTAAGCCTTGGCTGAAAGTAGAGAAACAAAGTAGGGAAGGTATTTATGGTGGGAAAAAGAGGCGTTTAGCTAGTATTGAAAGAGTGGCGGAAGAAAGAATGTTGTTGGAGGAGGAGTTATTAGAAAGAGCGGAATGCAAAACCTATATAGCAGAATTTGATAGAATGAAGCAAGTGGACTTACGTCAGAAGTCTAGATAGAAGTGGGCTGTGGATGGGGATGAGAATTCAGCTTATTTCCATCATATCATTAACTCAAATATTAGCACTAATAGATTGAACGGGTTGATGATCGATGGCGTTTGGGTTACGAATCCATTGGCTATTAAGGAGTCGTTATATGAGTTTTTTCTTCATCAGTTCACTGAGCCTATGCCGGTGAGGCCGGAGTTGGTGTGTCCGAATTTAGCTATGATTTCTGATTCGGAGGCAAGCATGTTGGAAGCACCGTTCTTAGTAGAGGAGATTAAGGCAGCAATTTGGGAATGTGATGGAGATCGTGCACCGGGTCCGGATGGCTTTAACTTCAAATTCATCAAAAAATGTTGGTCGGGTCTCCGTGCAGACTTCGTCAACCTGTTTAATAGTTTCTATGAGGAAGGTTCTCTCAAAAAGTGCTGCATGTCCTCGTTTACTGCGCTAATTCCAAAAGTAAAGGATCCGGTTAGTCCAGCGAACTACAGGCCGATAAGCCTGATTGGTGTAGTTAACAAGGTGATCTCAAAGGTTCTAGTGAATCGGATGAAAGGGGTGATGGGAAAATTAATATCGGAACAACAGTCGGCTTTTTTGGCTGGGAGAAATATCATGGATGGTCCACTTGTGCTTAATGAAGTTTTAAGCTGGGCAAAGAAGACGAAGCGAAAGGGTTTGTACTTTAAAGTGGATATTAATAAGGCATATGATTCAGTCAATTGGGAGTTTTTAAACTCGATTATGGCTCAAATGAATTTCCCGAGTAGATGGAGAGCGTGGATAATGGCAACACTACACTCTGCTAGAGCTTCAGTCCTGGTGAATGGGTCTCCGACCAGGGAATTCGACTGCTCCCGTGGGCTGCGTCAAGGGGATCCGCTATCGCCTTTTTTGTTCGTAATAGTAATGGAAGCTTTAACCGGAATCATGAAAAAAGCCACTGCCATGGGTCTTTTTAATGGAATCAAGATCTCTAATGAAGGTATGACATTATCTCATCTAATGTATGCTGATGATGTTATGTTCTTGGGTGAATGGTCTACTCATAATATAAATAATCTAAGGCGATTATTGAGATGCTTTTATTTGGCGTCGGGGCTAAGAGTAAATTTGGAGAAATGCAGCATCTATGGGATAGGGGTGGAGGATCATGAAGTACAGGGTATGGCAAATTTGTTAAGGTGTAAAAAAGGTACGTTTCCATTTAAACATCTTGGTATGATAGTAGGTGCGAATATGAACCTTGTAAAAAATTGGAAATCGGTGATTGACGTATTTAAGAATAGGCTCTCATTGTGGAAAGCTAAAACATTATCATATGGTGGGAGGATTACGCTTATTAAATCGGTGTTAAACTCCTTGCCTACATATTTTTTCTCCTTATATAAAGCCCTGATAAAAGTATTGGAGTCCCTTGATAGAATAACACGGGTTTTCTTTTGGGGAGGGTCGGAGGAAAAAGCTAAAATGAATTGGGTAGCATGGGACAAAACTATTGCTCCGATGGAATATGGGGGTTTGGGTTTTGGCTCACTAAGGGATGCGAATTTAGCGATGTTGGCAAAATGGTGGTGGAGGTTTAAAACGGAAAAAAAAAACGGTTTGTGGAGACGTGTTATATGGGAAATTCATCATAACTCGAGAGGATTGAAAGATATTCCAAGTAAAGTTTCTGTGGCCGGGCCTTGGAAAAGTATTGCTAGTATTCGAAATCTATTATTAACAGCCGATATCGATCTAAATATAGCTTCAAGTGCAGTCCTGGCTAATGGTAAGAATATTTCCTTCTGGTTAGATTGCTGGGCAGATTCACAGCCCTTTTATCTAAGATATCCAGACCTGTTTAAAGCTGAAACATATAAAGACTGTTTGGTACATGATCGTATGAAGCCTAATGGGTCACGGATAGAGTTTAAGTGGGCTTGGAGGTCATCGGATTTGGGTAATAATGAAAGCAGCCAACTTCAACAACTTTTGGGGCTGATTAATGGGCTGAATGGACCGAGAATTTCGAGTGGAGCAGACAAGTGGTTGTGGAAGTTTGATGGGTCGGGTATTTTAATGTTGCGAGCATAAAAAAAATTCTGGGTACGGCTAATCGCGTGCGGCCTGCAAGGGTATTTGAATCGAACAACTGGGTCCCGAAAAAAGTGGGAATAGTGGCATGGAGAGCTGAAATGGAACGCTTGCCGACAAAGTGTGCCTTAGTAGCTCGGAATATCCCGGTACAAAACCAAACGTGTGTTATGTGTGGAAATTATGACGAGACTAGTGAACACATTTTTGTTTCATGTCACTTTGCACAGTAGATATGGCAAAATGTTGCGATCTGGTGCTCGATTCCCCCAATCATTGCATTCGATATAAAGGATTTATTAACATTACATGAGATTAGTTCGGGCTCTAATAGGAAGAAGAAGGTGTTGTATGCGATCATTTTAGTAACGCTTTGGAGCATTTGGAAGTCGAGGAATGAATTCGTGTTTCAACAAATAACACCGAATACAACTAAGATCCTAGAAGAAATCAAAGCTATGGCGTATTTATGGGTGAAGAACCGGTCTAGGGTGGAGTCACTCACATGGGAAGATTGGTGTAAATTCAAAGTAGGTGGTTAAGTAAGTTATGTAATTATGTAATTTGCTTATAATTCGGTGTAAAACTCTTGTATATTTGGTGGTAGCATCCCGCTACAATGAATAAAATATTTTGTCGGCTGTTCAAAAAAAAAAGACAATCAGCTATAATAAGACAGGTTGCGGAAAATAATGATTTGATTGTTTGACATTATGATTATTGAGAATTCAAGCAGTTTCAAAACAGGTATTTAAACACCCTAATTATTACATAAATCTTAGATTTAAAGGTCGGTGCCAACCACCTTTCTGATTTGACAAAAGTCACCCCTCAAACTTTTCTTAATTGACAAAAACCAACTTTTTAACTTGACAAAAATGACCCTCCTACTTTCTAACTTGACAAAAAAGGCCCCCATATTTTCTAACTTTTCTTTAACCATCAAACTTTTAATATGTAACCCATTCTACCCCCAGACTTTGCTATAATGTCAAAGGTAACCCTCTAACTTTGTAAATGTCACTTTGACCCCCTCTAATTTCTAAAGTTTTGAGCTTACCCTAAAACTAATGTCTTACATTTTTATTTTTACGGATGTGTCGGTATAAATTCAAGTTCGTTTACGCTTTAACGCAATTTTTGGTTGGAAACGAGTCGGGTCAATTATAAAATGTTTTTTGTGTACGTTTTGACGTAACTTTTGTTTGGGAACAAATTGGGTCAAATGTAAAACACTTTGATTCGGCAGTATAAATTTGAGTTATCATACATTTTGACGTAAATTTAATCCGGAAACGAGTCTGGTCGATTGTAGTCTATACGTTACCATTTTGCGTACGGGCCCACCGCAACGCACACAGTGGCGCAGCTATGAAGGGGCCGGAGGGGGCGCCCGACCCCCCGAACTTTTTGCTCAGTAGTGTTATGTATGTACGTTTCGTATAGAATTTTTTACGTATATACGTTTTCGACCCCCCAGTTTTATAAAAAAAATATTTTTTTAGGTATATACTTTTAGGTCCGGTGACTTCCGACCGACCCCCTGGTAGAAATTTTCAAGCTTCGCCACTGAACGCACAGTGAGTAACAAAACTAGTTAGTACTAATAGGCTGTATTAATCAAACTTGAAATGACTTACTTCCTCATCATTAAGTAAGCAAGAACAACTGTCGCACTCCTGCTTCTACCTTCAAAGCAATGAACGAGAACCTTGCCACCTTTTTGTTCAACAGCATCTATAAATTGATGCGCTTCCTCGAAAATTTCACTGATGTTTGAATCTTCTTCATCATCAATCTGCTAATCATAACGAGTTATGAGTGACACTCTAAATTACTATATACACTTAGAAAAGAATATATCACTTACACAAAAGTTCCGATACTCAAATAAGTCTGGCCGTTGAGAATCAGCCTGTCCTATTTCATTAGAGCACAAGCACAATATATGTGTAATCCCAATATGTTGCAGTGTGTAAACAGATCTCGCAGCTAACGCCCCACCGATGAATAAGCTACTTGTAATTAACGTTGGTTTCTCTGTATTTCCAGCATCAGATATTAATGATATCCTCTCAAGGATATGTTCAAGCCTAAGCTGTAAGTTGAAGAAACAAACATAGCTAAATTAACTGAAAGCTTACTAAAAAGAAGTTGATGTTTCAGTAGTTTGGTCGAATAACGACTTACCTTTAATTCATAAGCATCAACAACAGAATTACTCTCATTGCTCTCGAAAAACCCTGAATTGAAATTATTCTCTTGACATAGCTTTACTGCTTCGTTCTTTATTAATTCGTTCCATTGCTCTAGTTCTTTGTTTAGTTCAGCATCCACCTGAGAAAATTCAATGGTAAACAATTAGTGCCAAATATGATTAGAACAATTATATTACGAGATTAACCCGTTCGAAATGAAACATAGATTTTTAACTTGTTGATCAAAGAGTAAAATGTCATTTTCGTCCCTGAGGTTTGGCCAGTTTTGCGACTTTCGTCCAAACGTTTGTTTTTCCGCATCTGGATCCAAAGGTTTGCAATCTTGCCATTTTCATCCGGCTCGTTAACTCCATCCATTTTTCTCCGTTAAGTCAGAGGTATTTTAGTCTTTTTTGCTAACTTAAAGGGCAAATCCATCTTTTTCGTTTTATGTAAAAAGACGGAAATACCCCTGACTTAACGGAGAAAAATGGATGGAGTTAACGAGCTGGATGAAAACGGCAAGATTTCAAACCTTTTGGATCCAAATGCAGAAAAATAAACCTTTGGACGAAAGTTACAAAACTGGCCAAACCTCTAGGACGAAAATGGTATTTTACTCTTGATAAAAAGAGCAAGACCTTAGCATATTTGTGGAAATCACGCATTTTTGAGTTGATACGTAACGGTTCCGAGTATGCCTTATTAGACTTTCCGTGTGAAGAAGAAGATATCGGAGAAATCGAATCCAAATTCTCTTTGATTCCCGAAGATGCTTTCTGAGCTGTTTTCTGCAACTCCTTATCGTTTGAATCTGAATGGATCTCGTGACCTTGTGGGGAAACACAAGGAGCCGAATGTGATGGTGACTCAAGTATCATATCATCTTTATCAAAATCTGCACTCGATGTTTTATCTATAATACTCATAAAACTCCTTAACAAACTATCCAACTTTTGGTGAAGTGTGAGTAAAAAGATATGAAAACCCTGTAAATCCATCAGGGCGGTACGAAACCCGCTTCTGAATTCATGGATGACTGCGGTCATATCTTTAATAAAAGGCGAATTACTGTCGGAAGTTTCCGGAACTGCTTCTGGAGAAAATCCTAATTTCCCATTAGTTATTTCGTGTAATAAATTTGATGCATACTCGGGACTGTTGATAAGGAGTTCCACAAGTTTCGGATAGTTTTCTTGATCGTGTGTACGTTTGCCAGCTGGTGGTCGGCGTGGGACACCAGAGTCGATAGCCACTATATCAAAATCAGTTATTATTGGATCAACTGTAACCTGTCTTTTGAGAGGTTTTTCACCAGAGATATCAGAAAGACTAGCGCTTTTTGATAATATATTTGAATCATCAGTGCTCATTCTGCTATCTACTGAAGTTGATCTTCTTTCTTTCTGAAGTGCCCGAAGTACCCTTGGTCTATATCTATTAATAGCAGAATCAAAAGCTTCTTCTAATGCATCCCTATTTGCAGTCGCCATTTTGTCTGCTAATAATAAATTTGCAGAATTACCTCGCCACCTCAGATAACGACACGGAAGCCGATCTTCGTTTCTGATTACAAGATCCAACATCAAGATTCTGCCAAGGGCAGCCGATGTCTTTTCTGCAGCTTCTTGCGTATTAAACGCACTCGAGTTTTCCAACAGCGGAGATCCATGCACATAACTGCAAAAGGGGAATTCTTCTAAACAATGATAGATGATGGGAAATAAAAAAATAAAAAAAAAACAATAAAATACAGTAGGAAAATGTACTTCATGAGATAAAGGCATCGGCTGAGCTCAAGGGCTTCTAGAAGTTCTGAGCAAGTAACTTCACCAATTTCATCTCCATCAGAAACTGCAGCCTCTTTTGCTTTTTCTGCAGCTTCTTTGATTTTTAACCACTCGGGGCTACAATTGTGAATGACTCTAGCCTGAAAAGGTTACAAAACAGTAAGAATTTACGATGTTTGCAGGGATAGTAAATCTGGTGAAAAGAAAGTTGAAGGTGTAATAACTTGTGGAGTTCTGACACCTAGCCATTTTGCTAACTCATAGCCAAGTCGTTCCGCCTGTGTAGCTATTCTAGAAGATGCTATTTTGATAACAGCTGCTGCTTCTTTAGGGACAAATTCACCGCTTTCATTATGGTTAAATAGAGCAAAGAATACAACTCCCCCCGAATTCACCGTTACCTGCACTTGACACAAAACAATAATACTAAATCTTTAGATCCAAATTTTAAATCACAAGTGAAATAAGCAATTCACTTACCTCTAATGCTTTATTCATATCATCCTCGGAATTTTCATTGCTACTGCTATGTTCAGTGTGATGAAGTGAAGAAAGCATGTTCCAAGAAAAGGCGCTTGACCTGATATTCAACATAGCAGCCTTACCAAGTCTTTCCCACAAACTGATTTCCGCAACTTGCTCGAAAGGAGTAGAATTTTTTAAATCCGAGCTTGAATCCCCTGTACTGAATTGCAACAACCAACCACAATAACAAAATCAACCACACAAGAAACCTCAACCTTTGTATAGCAATCAATCAAATACAAGGCAATAGACGAGGAAATGCGAAATGACCTCAAGAGCATGCTATCGAGTCTCTGAGGCCGGTGAGGGAATCCAGACGACTTATACTTTCCACTTCTCTTTCTAACCAACTCCAACCATTGAGTAAACCGAAAAGCCGGTCCTGATGCTATATCACCTAACATGTACAATACCTGCACCGGCCCGATCAAAAGCACTTAATCAGTATATCATACACACAAACACAACATAATAATTACTTAGGGCATGAATTCATGACAAATTTGCAAACAAAACAAACTCCAACAGAAAAACGGTTACAAAATAACGGAAAAGGAGTAAGGGAACAAACACGAGATGCAACGGTAAGAGGCAGAGGAGCATCAATATCGTCAGATCCCAAATCATACTCCTTATACTTATCGTCATCCTCTTTCTGCATATTTATTTATATATACAGACAGATATGTAAATTAAATGTAAAACTAGAGGTAAGGTGCAATGCAAACCCTAGATCGAGCGTAATCACACGTAATGAAAAGTGAAATAGGAAAAGAGATTGAAATGATTAAGAGAAGTTGCCTGAAGAGAGAGAGCATCTTTGGTGTCAGTGGCCGCCATCATTGATCTGAATTAAAGTTGTTTCAGACCTTTTTATGCGTTTTTTAATCGATTTCCACTGCTTTCGGATCCCCGGAGAGGCACAGGAAGGCCGGAAACGGTTGTTGTTGTCGGTTATCACCGTCACCTCCTAAAAGTTGATGACAACTAGATCATATATTATTATTTAAAATTTGGAAATGTTTATATAAAATTTACCTGTATAACCTAAAGTTCAAACAAGTCGTTGTAGTATAGTGGTAAGTATTCCCGCCTGTCACGCGGGTGACCCGGGTTCGATCCCCGGCAACGGCGTAATTTTTTATTTTTATTTTTGAGTATTTCTATACTTTTTTAGTTATCGTATATGACATTTTTTGGTTATATAAACGAAATACTGATGATGTTAAATAAGAAAGCAGGGAGACAGATTAGAGGATATTAAACCCCTGTTTCATATCACTTTATAATATTGAGTGTGAGTCTCATGGTAGCCAGTGGCGAAGCTTGAAAATTTCCACCGGGGGACGGAAGTCACGGACCTAAAAATTCTATATAAGTAAATTTTATTTTTATAAAACCGGGGGGGGGGGGGGGGGGGGGGGGGGGGGGTCGAAAACGTATATACCTAAAATTCTATACGATTTACGAAACGTACACACTTAACACTACTGAGCGAAAAGTTCGAGGGGTCGGGCCCCCCCCCCTGAAAGCTACGCCTCTGATGGTAGCAATCCGGGTTACTATACTTTTATAAAAAAGCATTAGATGTTTCGAAAGGTGTAATGGTTTTTAATAAGTTTGTTAATAGTCATGTTCATGTATAGTTAGATAAGTTGTGGTACATAAGAGTCTCGAAGATAATTGTTTATCATCGTTAATAATGTTACTGCAGGTGTTTATGCACACATACACGACAATATGAACGCTAGTGCGCAACATGTACAAAGTAACGAGATGAACAATGATAGAACATATTTATAGATCCAAAAACTCATAAATAATCCAAAAATCTTGCAAATAATTAATCGTACTCGTGTTCTATTTCTTGGTTTCAAACAAATATTCTAATCAATGGTCCATTTGATAGCCGAAGACTTAAAGAATAACATTAAAAATGGCAGAATTTACGCAGTTGCGTTTTTCTTCTCGACTAGTTTTTCAATAAGGTCCGCCGCTTCTTGAACCGTAGTAATGTTTTGAGAGTTCTCTTCTTCGACACTGATGCCAAATTCTTCTTCTAATGTCATCACAATTTCAACCTGCATTAACATAAACAGGTTGGGTTACATGGGCCTGTCAAATTGGATCAAATATATATCCTCAATTCATCATTTAGTAAATTTATTTTGGGCTGCTAAGAAGATACAGAAATAAATTATACTATTGGGCCATAGCCCAGACTCCACCTGGTTGTAACCATTTGTTTTTATAACTTATACATATGTTATGGCCTTATGCATATTTTGTTCTTCTTCTAAACACGCATTAAGCGCGCACTTGCGCATGCGCACATGTATATATGCATGTGTTATGTAATTTTATGTGGCATGTTAACAAGGTCGTGCACAACAATTTCTTGACGTCAAAAAATGCGTGTGTTATGTATTTTTATGCGGCATGTAAAGAAGGTCGTGCATAGCAATTTCTTGACGTGAAAAAACCAGGATTTCGTTTTCAGTAGAATTGGCTTTGCTATTCAAAGGGGGTTGCGGCGCAACTTGTTACCCGTTTACCTGCCATTCTATGTAATTTTCTTTATTGTAAAGAAGATTAGCGTTAAGAAAGTGATGTGAGTTTGATGATAATTTAAATAGTTACCGTACATGTAACAAATGATCACAACTTACTGTGTCAAGAGAATCAGCACCAAGAGATGCGAATTTAGAATCAGGTGCAACCACGGTGTCAGCACCCAATGCCAACTGAGTCTTCACAATTTCACAAACTTTGTTCACAGTCTCTGCTTTTGCCTACCAAATTTAATGATTTACTAGTATCAATCAGTAATAAGTCCGATATCTTATTTGATAAACAAAGTAAAGAAGAGAATTACCACACAAGATATTTGAAAGCGCGATGTTCTCAAGCAAGGGAAACCACTTTTGTTTCGACCCATGGGGACTAACTTCAGCGCCGAGGTTTTCCCTACTATCTGCAATGTAGAAATCGTTACCAAACCAGACACATTCGGGTCGGATTTTTGGGTATGGGACTAGTTTTAAAGGATTAATCTTATAAATTTTCACGGGTTTGGGATCAGGTGATAGTCGCCCAATTACTCAAACCCGTTACCAGAATATATTAATATATTATATAATATTAAAAATATAATAAATAGTATGTCGATTATTTTAAAACCTGGATTTATTAAAATTCTAGAAGTACAGTTGAGTATTAAAATTTGAGGTGAGATTAAATTCGGGTTTCGAGTAATGGGCATCCCAATGGGTAAGTTTTAAGTTTTTAACGGGTATACACAATGCCCATGAACACGATCGTGGGTATTGTGTAACGTGTACCCGATAGGTATGGGACAGTGATGACTTAAACATTTGTCTCATACCCGACCCATTTTAATCCCTGATCATCAGTTTTGTTTCATGGTCATTTTCTGTACCTTTTAAACGGGCAGTTTTGTTTCCTTCAAACCAGATTTAACTCGTTACAAAAGTTAAATGTTACATATTCCCCTTTTTCATTCTAATAATCTTTTTCATTAAATTCTTATATAATGTTACACCTTTTAATCATTTTTATCACCTGTTACTAACGGTTCTTTTAGCTTGGTTTCAATTTTCAAAAATTCTGTTTCGGTTAATTTACAACCATTACAAGACTTTACCCTCCGTTGATATTTTTTTCTTGTACCTCCCATCGTTGAACAAACTCAGAGCCTTTAAACCATTCATACCAAAAATTAAAAAAATATATAATATATTATATTATATTTTATATCATCTATTTTTGAAACAAATAGTCAAATTCATGCACTAATGGTCCAATGGACATTCAAATATATGCACCAGTTGATAGTCAAAAAATATGCACTAATCACTAATGGCCCAATGAGTAGTTAAAATTAATGAACTTATTGCTAGTCAAAATTCATGTGCCAAAACCTAATTTAAAAAAAACTAACACCTAAAACTGTATATGCATGGGAGGTTTTGATGGTGTGCGGGGAGGACCTCCGCACAAGGCCCACGATTTCGAGGGGCATGCGATTTAAAAAAATCCGATACGTATATGTTATTTTTTTAAATAATAAACACATATCACTTCCAATATAGGCCCATTTACAAATCATTTTTTATGGTTTAGAATTTAGCCCACTTGGAATTAGGTTTATTAAGCCCAATACTAATTTGATTTTTTTTAAATAATAACAAAACATAACGGATGGGCACATTTTTTTGATCTCGAACAGGGTACGTGAATTCTCAGAGACGCCTCTGTGTATATGCATTCGTATAAGCTAATTTTATATGAAATGATAAAACAAAAGATAAGTTGGAAACAAGAAATTGACCTGCATTGAAGTGGTTAACCTAACACAAGTAACTGGAACAGCTGCCATTGAGTGTGAGAACGAGACTTGTTTTTTTTGTCTGGTGAAATGTTATGAGATTAGTGTGTGGGTAGAGTTGTACTTTACAACTTACAAGTTAGAAGGGATATTCAGTGACGTACGACGTCGTAGTGGTGATTCAAGTGGATAGATGTGGTTTAGAAGATGAATGGTGTGTGGTAGCTTACACTCTGTAAAGCTTATCTATCTATTTAACACCTTGGCTTACGTGGTCATCACTCTGGTGGGCCATGCCACTTGTTGATGACTCAACTGTCAAGTGCTCTTTTTTGAAATGAAAAAAAAATAGTAATTATGGCTTCGCCCGGGTTCGAACCGGAGACCTTCAGTGTGTTAGACTGACGTGATAACCAACTACACCACGAAACCACTTTTGCTATTGAATCTATTGTTTCCTATAAGACTAATGTATGTTTTTTGTAATTATTATTATTTTTTTTTTGTGCAAGTGCGTGTATATTTCTGGTATTTGCTAATTTTTAAGAGCGTATCACTTGGAATAATTTATAGTATACAAAATGTTTGGTTTTCATTGGAGAGAAAATAAAAGTATTAAGACGAGTGTTTTGTTTGCTTGAATCTTAATTTGACTAGAATCTATACTATATAATAAAAGAAACCTGTTTTGGGACACTTGTCATTCTCTTATTTAATTGATTAAAATTATTAATAATACTAATAATAATATTTAATCTAAATTAATACAAATTTTTATTATTAATAATATTTAATCAAATCTAAAATCTAATCTAATACAAATTTTTATTATCAATAATATTTAAAAAGGTGTATACGAGTCTGACTTATTTTCATAGTTAAAATTCATTATATTTAATTCGTGTATTTTTATAGTCTCCAAACTCAGATTTCACAATTCAACTTGGTTCTAATTCTGATTTAAGCAAATTCATATTTTTGATATTTTACTATCCTTTTTTTACAAGACTGAACTATAATTTATAGACATTTGGCTATCACAGATAAAGAAATGTTACACATATAAAGTTCTAAAATAGTTGGGATATCAATTAATTAAACAAAGAGATTGTAAATAAAAAACCTTATAATCGTAACATTATTATTATTAGAGTAATTATTATTATTAGAGTAAGGCTATTGTAAAAATGAGCTTAACATACTAAACATGAGAAAAGAAGTGAAGGCTATTGTCAAGCACGTATTTTAGTTCCAGAATCTAAATATACATGGGAGGCTTTGATGGTGTGCGGGGAGGATCTCCGCACAAGGCCCGCGATTTCGAAAGGCATGTGATTTAAAAAAAAATCCGATACGTATATGTTATTTTTTTTAAATAGTAAACACATACCACTTCCAATATAGGCCCATTTACAAAAAAAATTTATGGTTTAGAATTTAGCTCACTTGGAATTAGGTTTATTTAACCCAATACTAATTTGATTTTTTTTAAATAATAACAAAACTTAACGGAAGGGCACATTTTTTCAAGCTCGAACAGGGTATGTGAATTCTCAGAGACGCATCTGTAAATATAAATCCGTTAGTTTTTTTAAATATTTTTTTTATTATTTGGTGTATAAAATCATATTTATTCAACCCATATAATACACGGGGGTTTTTAAAAATATAACTTTTTTTATTATTTGGTAAACAATATTACATTTATTCAACCCGTGTAATACAATGGTTTTAAAGATATAATTTTTTTATTATTTGGTATATAATATTACATTTATTCAACCCGTACAATACATATGGTTCTTATAGATATAAATTATTTTATTATTTAATATATAAATTTACATTTCTTCAACCCGTGCAATAAATGAGGCTTTTAAAAAGATAATGTTTTATTATTTGGTATATAAAATTTCATTTATTCAACCCGTGTAATACACGGGGTTATAACCTAGTATAAAGATAAAAAATAATAGAATATATAAACACGTCTAAATGAATTATTAGACTTCTTTTAAGGTTTCTCAGACATATTGACTAGAACGCCATGACTATTAGACTGTCCCTTTGAAAGTTTTCGGTTTAAAGATATTAATCGCGTATAATTTTTTTAAAATATGATCGTTTTAGTTTGTGATTAGGCTCCAGTGCTCCACACTAGGCAAAGAGGGTAGTGCATGTGATGAAACTTAAAGCGCTAGATAGATACATGCTAGAAAGTCATAAAGGGGTCGCGTGTATGGACACCCAAAGTGAACTTGGTAGCAATGGGGAAACTTGTGTTAGTATCTATCTATACTATCTATAAAAGGAGCTTAAAGCATGACCTCACTTTGCTTACTTGTCATCTTCTTAGATATGCCACATAGGATGCCACATAGACTCGGCTGATGTCACTCCGCTGATGTCATAAATCACAATTTAAAATGTTAATATATCTATATATATATTAGAGATTAATCTCTAATAAAGGTAAGTTGAAAAAAAAGCGGGTCTTTTAAATTTCAAATTCAAACAATGTTTTCAATACTTTTCAAAATCAGGTCTCATATAATCTCTCTCTCTCTCATTTCAAAATAGAAACCCACTGCCTTCTTTCTCTTACGTTCTCTCTCTCCCTCTTAAATCTGATTTTAGATCTCCCACAAGAAAACCTCCATCAATCCAAGTTCCTGATAGAAGTTCTCGATAAATCCCTAGGCTCCACCTCCCAAATCATTCTCGCCTTTGATTCTGTTCCCTAAAACTGACTCCCTTCAATCTCATTGTTCTCCTTCAATCTCTGTTTTGCACTTTAGGTTTTTTTAGAGAGAGAGAGAGATGACGGGGATGGTGATGCTAACAAGAGGAGGAGGAGGCGGTGGTGAAAATGCAGCTGAGGAAGAACAGGACCAGCTGTCGTTAGGGTTCGTTCTCTCATTCATCGCTTATTCTTTCACTAAATCGATTCATTCTTGCCTGATTTTATGTAAAAATGTCATCTTTTCTTAATCGAAATGTTTGATTATTGCTCACTTTGATTGTAATTTACTGCACTTTTGATTGTAATTTTAGGGTTTTAATGTTTTTAGGGCAAATTTATCTGGACAATTCATGCTGTGTGTGATCCAAACTACATGAGGCAAGCTAGATTTAGTTAAAGTTGCTATTATTGTTGAATTTATGTATTATTGTTTTTTTTTTTTTGCCCAAAATGCATGTGCTTTTTCACTAGACCCAGTAAAGTTTTGATCTTTTTAAAAGTAAATTGCAGCACACTGAAAAGAAAAGAAGCTTCAAGTTCATACTTCATAAGCTACATGATACAGTCATACAGATCTTAAGAAAGATTATACACTAAAACCAATCAAGAAACAACATACCCAGATGAAATAAAGTAAAAAAGCATAAAAAGAGAATTAGACCTAAGGTCACAGTCAATAGTAAGATATAGGGGAAATGCCATTAGTGAAATGACTAATTTGCCCTTGGTGTAGTGGGCTCATGTTGGTTCTATGTTGGGTAAAATGTTAAAAGAGAATTAGACCTAAGGTCACAGTCAATAGTAAGATTACTTTGGAATGGTGCAAGCAAGCCACTTTGTGGACATAACTTTGGTTTTAAGTTCTCGGTTTCGCTTTAATAAAACAAAAACCTAATATGTTTGTTTTTGTTTCAGTAGCAAATATGCTATTTTTTGGTTTTAAGTTCTCGGTTTCGCTTTAATAAGGCCAAATAACCGACCCGGAAACCCGAACTCGGACCGAAATGCTTGCAGGTCAGTTGCTTCACTATGTGGTGTATGCCGTTTATTTATTTGTTTTTGTTTCAGTAGCAAATATGTTATTTTTTGGTTTCAAGTTCTCGGTTTCGCTTTAATAAGGCCGAATAACCGACCCGGAAAACCCGAGCTTGGACCGAAATGCTTGCAGGTCAGTTGCTTCACTATGCGGTCTCTGCCGTTTATTTAAGATGCCTATAAAAAACTTATTTACTTACTTTAACATAATGAATCTTAATGTTTATAAATGAAGCTAAAAATGATACGAGTAGCGTAGAAGTCATGGATGTGTCAACTAAAATGGATGTCATTTTTTTTATTGCAATAACAAGCCCATTCAAATAAGCTAACTGTTACCAATTTAGGACACAAGAATTGTTTATGTTCAGCAGAAGCTATGAATTTGGTTATTTTACTGATTGTGTTTTGTTAGTTTTTATTGTTTTTAGAAATTTGGTTAATAATGATTTAATGTTGATTGCTAATGGATGTTGGTTTGATTAATGTTAGTGAGTTAGGGCAGAAGTGTTGTTTATGTTGAATGGATGCTAGAGGTGTAGGACTGTAGGTTACTGATTGAGTTTTGTTAGTTTTATAGTGAATAATTTATTTGTTATAAATTAATATGTAATGAATTTTTTATCTTATGTTTTTTTTTTAAATCGTAATTTAATATGATGAACTCTTGGTCAACAGATTGCAGGGGTTCTAGGAGTGACGGAAGCGCTCTTCTTAGCCAGACAGTCCGCGCTAGCTAAAGAGAAAAGTAAGTTGCACGAGTAACAGTCATACCTGATGTCGAGTATCTCTGAAAGATCCATATGGCTTTTTTACTTATCCTGGACTCAAGGTTAGACACATGCAGCCTTTTTGGTGTTAAATATGAATGTAGAAGTGTTGTGTTGCATAGATTTAGCATATGTCTTAGTTGTGATGATTATATGTGTGTAATTTGTTTAAAATTCAAATTAAATTGAAATTGATTATGTTATAGAAAATTGAGGCAGAAGAGAGTAATTAGGGTTAAGGTGATTAGAATGAAGCTCGCTGACATCCCTCCGATCGATTATTCATGGAGAAAGTATGGTCAGAGACCGATTAAAGGATCTCCTCATCCAAGGTAAAATTGTTCTCAAAATAAACCGAATTCGATCAATTATGAAGTTTGTGATATCTAATTTGTTAATAACCAATTCTTACAGAGGATACTACAAGTGTAGTAGTGTTAGAGGATGTCCAGCTCGGAAGCCTGTGGAACGAGCATTGGATGATCAAAGCATGTTGATTGTACATGAATTACGTTTGTACTTCTTGTCCTTATCCGATTCATAATAATTGATTAATTGACCAAGGAACCAAGCCACATTAGCTGGTCCATTACTGTTGCAGCTGTGTTGTGTAGTTTTTGTAATTTTGGTCCAGCAATAGGCCATGTTTTCTGGCCTGTTTAAACAGCCCACAACTATTTAAATGATATTGATAAGTAGGACTAAAGTGTGTTACCAGGCTGATAGCAGGTAATATGTCAGTTGTTTAATTTATCAGTGTTAATGATTCAACTGGTAGTCGAAAAACCCAAAGTTTTATTTGAATCAAATTCGAATAACGTTGGATGCTGATTCAGGATGGCGTGGATAGCTTTGGTGGTCTTGGTGCGACTTTAATCAACTCTCTTGATACCTTATATATCATGGGCCTAGATGAGCAGTTTCAAAGGGCTAGAGAGTATGATACATTATCTATTTTCGTTTAACTAATTTCTTAAACTCCATAACAATTATATTTCTATATTAATATATGTGTGTACCTTATTCATTGTTTTTAGGTGGGTTGCAGACTCTTTGGACTTCAATAAAAACTATGATGCCAGCGTGTTTGAGACGGCCATAAGGTTGCTTCGTAAGGTTTACTATATTGGTCGTTTATACTTTTTATCTATATATGCTATTCTTATGTAGTATATACAGTAAGTATCATGGTATCATACAATGAGACACCTAATCGTTTATTTTTTTTAACTTTTTTTATACAATAGAGTTGTGGGTGGACTTCTGAGTGCATATGATTTATCTGGGGATTTTTTTTTCTCGAAAAGGCAAAAGACATAGCTGATAGGCTACTGCCAGCATGGAATACGCCTTCTGGTATCCCTTATAACATTATCAATTTGGCTCATGGTAATGCACATAACCCTGGCTGGACAGGGGTAAGTTCTAAACGTCATTAATGATTATTTCTGTTTAACACATATTAGACCATGCATTAGAGATAAGTATTTCCGACTTATCAGTTATAATTTATAATTTTATTTGTCGTAGGGTGATAGTATACTGGCAGATTCTGGGACAGAGCAACTAGATTTATTGCACTATCACAAAGAACTGGAGATTCAAAGTATCAACAAAAAGTATGTGATTGCATCCTTAGTGTCATATATTATATATAACAAAAGAGGGTGTCTTAGGAATAGTTACTAAGACACAACCTCTCTTTTTTTCATCATCAAATTTACAACAATGCCATCCAACCTATGTTAATGACCACTTTTGCGACTTTTGTTCAAAGGTTTGCTTTTCCGCATCTGGATCCAAAATGTTTGCTTTTCCGCATCTTGTCA
Organism: Helianthus tuberosus; assembly: GCA_030545235.1. Taxonomy (NCBI): domain Eukaryota; kingdom Viridiplantae; phylum Streptophyta; class Magnoliopsida; order Asterales; family Asteraceae; genus Helianthus; species Helianthus tuberosus. The sequence continues at coordinate 218,769,298 of CM060399.1, read as the reverse complement.
TTTTCATCCGAGTCATTAACTCCATGCCTTTTTTAATGTTTATAAGAAAAGTCATAACTTGAAAGTCAACAGAGGGTGGATATTTATTTCTTAATAGTGTTTTTTATTTAAATAAAAAAATGTTTGAAAAGACGGAAATACCCCTCATTTAACGGAGAAAAATGAAAGGAATTAACGATTCGGATGAAAATGGCAAGATTTCAAACCTTTGGATCCAAATGTGGAAAAACAAACCTTTAGACGAAAGTTGCAAAAGTAGCTAAACCTCATGGACGAAAATGGCATTTTACTTTTATTCTAAATATATGTTTTCGTAATTGTGATAGTGCATTAGTTATTCTAATTTCTTTTTAAAAAATGAGTAGAAAACTGTTTGCTGCTCGAATTGCCCCGGCCTTTTGATCCGTATTAAATACAACCATCTCAAAGCCCTAAAGCCGAATCGCCTCCTCCGGATTTCAATCAACCTGTGCGACAACCTTCAATCCATCTTCAACCCTGTCTCCGGCGATTACAATCATCTTAATCAACAGGTTCGAAATTATGAAATCCTCTAATCTATGCTAATTTCTTTGAGATGCATCTTAGAGAGAAGGCATTCAACAACAATCGCCTCCACTTTTTACATCTATACCTACGTCCACCAGAATCTCTCTTCACGGTCTTCTTCACCAAGCTTTCTTCATCAACAAGGTAACAACTGACACCCATAATTTTGTTATTTTTATTGTCATTTAAAGTCTATGACAACTAGGGTTTTGGTTGTAATTTTGTTATTTTTATTGTCATATAAATGCTGAAGATGTGAGATAAAGATGTATTGGTGGAGCGTCAACTGCCATGTCTGTTTCATCAGTTTGTTGATGATAAATATGTGAGATTGATTAGCGTAGAGGCTGCTGGTTTCAGGTTTCATGAGTTTGCTGATGATAAACATGAGTTTGTTACCAACCTCTTTACTTTCTTTTTTCACATGTGAGTCTGAGTTTTGATTTATTTTTATTTGTTTTTTTCAGATAGTAAAGAATCTGGATTTCAACAATGTGCGATTATAACGGACATAGAAGAAATACTAAAGATTGCTGGTGAAGAAAAGCTATGCCAGAGAAGGTATTTATAGCTCTTTCCTCTGGGCATATCCGCTAATCTTATTATCCACATTATTGTTTATATTCTCAAAAACTTGATCAAATCTCAAATACCATTGAAGCCCTTGACATGTACTTAATGGTTGACATGTACATAATGACTGCTATTCTTTATATGCGTAGAAGAGGAGGAAGTAGTCCGTGTAGGCCGGTCGAAACAGTCAGCGCGCTAATCGAGGAGTTTTTGTTGCAGATCTACCAGTTGGATGATGCTAGAGGTATAAACGATAACCCGAGATATTTGGTTAATTATTTAACCTTTATATTAGTTCCAGATGATAATGTGTCACACAAGTGGGATTGATTGAGCCTGAACAAACCAAACCGACTATACACGTGGTTTTGTCATATGCAAAAAAAAAAAAAAAAAAAAAACTAGAGGTGGCAATTTCAATCCAGATTTCTGTACATTGATAAACCCTGTCACATGTAGAAATTTGTTAAAATGAGATCGGTCTAAAGGTTCATGACTTATATTCAAATACTTGCACCATCTTTATTAATTGTTTAAAATACTACAATTTTTTGTATTATCTTTGGTAGTGTTGTTTATGTAATCACTGTGACCGTGTGTAGTCGTTAAAATCGGGGGTGTTTATGTAATCACTTAGACTATGGTATTTGACACATTAGATATTATTGCAGGGCAGAATAGGAGTTATTCACGAAGCACCCCTCTTACAACTTACAGTTCTTATTATGTTTGTACAGGTAAAACAATGAACCTTTATGTTTATTGTCCTCTAAAGTTATTGATGCATTACCATAGTTTTAAATTAACATTCTCTTTTCTTGCATTTTTTTTTTGCTGTAGGGTAGCAAAGACGCTCACTATTCTCTGCAATTGTTAGAAGTGGTTATGAGTAAATTAAAGGCTTTAAACGCTGTACATGTTATTCAAAACGGGGATCATTCGTTCCAAATTTCAAAAAAGAATCTTAAATGTGGAATGACTCGTGAAAAAACTGAAGAATGTGCTGCTGCAGCTGTTGCAGAGTTTGTTTCCCAAATTACAAGTGAAACAGTGATCATCGGGCCTAGAGTAAGTTTATTAGAAACTCATTGATATAACATTTTATTATATCATAGCACCCAAAGTAAAAAACAACAGGTTCTTAACATACCGATTTCAATATGGCTATACAACCAGATGTTGTGATTATTGAATTTAGTATGTTTATATATATTGTTATTTATTCATAGCTAGATCAATTTTACACACCTTAAATACGTTTCACATGGGCATTATTGTCATTTCTAGGATCTCTAGATGTTTAGGGTTTTGGTTATTTTTTAGCTTAATGTTGTAGAATTTGTGCTTCTGGTCCCTTGGTTTGCTTTGTAATTGGGTAAGCTCTTTTTTTAGTATCTCTTTTAAAACACTCACGAGTTTTGCTTACTCCCATTAGTGACCCAACCCAACCCAACCTTACAATAAAATATGTATTTCTCTCTCTCTTCCACCTACACAACCTAACCTAACTCAACCTTTTACACCCATTAGTGACCCAACCCAACCCAACATTTTTTACTAACAAATATGATTTAAGTTTTAATTTATTCTATAAATTTATTATAAATAATAAAAATGCTTATTTAAAAAAAATATTATTTTAAATACAATTTTTTTATTAAAGCTAATAAAAAATATTCACGTTCATCAAACATACTTAATTAGATAGATAATTTAAGTTACAAGCGTGATACAAGGTAAAAGTACAAGTACATAAGATAGAAATTACATAATTATTCATCATCGGAAAAGTACAAGTATAAAATTTATATACGAATGTTCACAAAAAAAAACTAAACAAGACTGTGGTTTTAAATTTTTAAAAACATTGAAATTTTATAAGTTATTATTAATAATCTAATTATATACAAACTAAATGATTTAAAAGAAAAAAAGGAAATAATAATAATAAATACAACCAATAAAAGGGTGACAAGTGGCTCTAAGTTGGGTTGCAACCTTGGGGTCACAAGCACGACCAGGTTGTGGATTTTGTTTGCTTTTTTATTTTTTTTTTAATAAAAAAGCCATGACACTACTCAAAAAAGGCACCATTGGGAGTGGTCTTAGTCATTCTTAATTCTACATGTGTTCTACATCCAAACAAATATACAATTGAAGTGAGATCAATTTACCAGTTATATGCACTTTTATGCAGACTGAGTGGTTATTTAAACCCCAAATTGAATAGTCCATTTAACTTGGTCATGCTGAATTATACAATAACAATGGACCTTTACTGAATTTTACACTAACAATGTGTCCAAAAAATATTAAGGTCATATATAAGAAGTTATTAGACAACATAATGGGATTCAACCCACAAGCTCATTCTGAAATTGGAATATTTACAACCTAAACTGAATAGGGCACAATGGACCTAATTGCAAAGAAACAGGTAAATTTACACAAGGCTTATTTATGATAGTCTCTGGTAACTTGAGTTCGTATTAACGATTAGATACTTCCTATTGAGTTTACTCTATAGGTAATGGTGTAGTAAAAGGAGATTTAATTATAATTGAAAAACTAACATAAGGACTTTGTTATAAAAGTGCAGCGAACCAGACCACGTTGTCATGCGTCCTACGGTTTCTGGAGCAAATCCTTGTGTTGGGGCAGCAGCGATTTGGGTTGTTTGTGGCTGCGTGGGTGGTGCCTCGATGCTGTAAACAGTGGTCAAATAACATTGGATAGTAGAGGTAACGAGTACCATAACAAAACAAGAAAAGGAATACCAACAACATGCAATTAGGTACAGTTTTGGGACTGGTAATGGTGTCTAAACAACCGTTATAAGCGATGGTTGCAGCTGCCAAAACAGCTCAGAAAGAGGAAGCCATGCTTAAATGATTCTGGGTCGGTTTTCGGGTTGAATCATAGTTTACAAATTGTGAGTTCGTAAGGTATTTTTTGGGTATGTTAAAGGTTATCTCTATTCCATGTTTTGTATGTAGAGTCTAATTTGATATGTAATAGAAAAAAATATGCAAGTTTATAAACATGGAAGTGAAAACACCATGATCAATATTTCTCTTTTGTATGTGTTCGACTTCTTGACTTATTATTTAAGAGTTTGTTTTGATTTGTCAAATTTTGAAATTTTATACTTTATCAGAATTTTGGTTATTTTCTTCTTATTAGTGATACTGATGCTTATGGCCACACCTTATATCCCAGTTAGACATGAAAAAAATACAAACTCAGTTTAAGAAATATAATTGTTCTGCTTTTCTTAGAATGCGAGTGTCTTTAAAAACGTAAAAGATAAAAGATGATGCATTAACTAAAGCAAAGGTTCCTTAAAATCAGCTTTGCGTTTGTTGTTCGATATGCAATCATGGTATCTATACTTTGGCAGGGCATTCCAAGTGGTTTTAGGCGATCGACGGCATAGTGGGCAATAAAATGACATTGCCTTTGCATACATGTCTATATACAAGTATATGGCATGTTGTTCGGGTTACTTAGATACAAATGGTTAGAAAACATGAAGAAATGATTAATAATCGGATTTTTAGATACAAATGGTTAGAAAACATTTAGAAATGATTAATAATCGGATTTGTAGACAACATATTATCAATTACTTAGATTATTTCTATATCAAATAAAGCTTATTTGGTCAATTGATCGTTCTGATCAATCACTTCCTTATGTGCACCGCACCATCTTCTAGGAGGTTGTCAAGTGTTCTCGCCTTCGTGCTTGGTTTTTTGCATATCTTTACATCCGCAGCCATTCTGTACAATAAAACACATTCAAATGACCAATATAAACACATTCAAATGACCAAAATGAGGAACCCATATTATCGAATCAAACCAAAAATCAATATGAGGAACACATCAATCCGAAACTGATCCGATCAGTTCATTTGTATAAATTTAATTCTGATTTAGTTCATCTTATTAAACAATTCTCAAATGACCAATATAAACACATTCAAATGACCAATATGAGGAACACATATCATCGAATCAAACCAAAAATCAATATGACGAACACATCAATCCGAAACTGATCCGATCAGTTCATTTGTATAAAATTTAATTCTGATTTAGTTCATCTTTTTAAACAATTCTCAAATAACCAAAAATCAATTTTCACATTTCAAGTATCAATATTGATGTGTTCAAATAACTACACACTGATGCGCTTTATCAATTTCCATCATTTGTTTCTTCGTATTTGATTCAGAAATTAAAACCCACAAGTATCATAGTTTCAATAAACAACCTAGATCTGTGCTCTAATTGTTTTTAGAGAAAAACACACAAGAATCAGCCAAATGATCACATGAGATCTTAAACTATAGAAATCAATGATACATTTTGAACAATATACTCAGTTGATACCCGAGACAAAAACCCACAAGAATCAAAACCAAAACACAGTTGATCTCATATGAGGAACCGAAAACACATTCAAACCCTCTGTTTTGCTACTCGAGACAAAAACCCACAAGAATCAAACAATATTTTCATATAAAACCTGAAACAAACCTTCATAATAAACAAAACCCAAACCTACAAACAGGAAGCGTTTTAGGTATGTGATATTACCTTCGATTGTTATAGAAGATGAAGATGATGAAGATGAAGATGAAGCTGATGATCGGTGGAGATTACAGAAGAGGAAGATGATTTCGATGAAGATGATTTCGATGAAGATGATCCGATGAAGATGATTGAAGATGAAGATGAAGTTCTGTGTTTTGGGACTTGAGAGAAGATGAAAATGATTTTATTGAGAAGTGTGAATGTTTTAATCATATATGTTTATCATTAAGATTTGAGGGTATTAAAAAGACATTTTATAAAGATATGTATTCATTTTAAACAACATATTAGTTCATGTTTTCATTTTCGACAAAATATTATCAATTATTTACCTTATTTCTATATCAAACATGTACACTAAAACAAATTGTCTTTAACATTGTTTTATAATATGTAACTAAACATAAAGAATTTAAATAATATATTATAATATGTTTTTTAGTATTTGCTTCCGATCGTTATTAAAACAAACCCGTGTGTTCACACGGGTGTACACCTAGTACTATATAATAACAGAAACCTGATTTGGGACACATGTCATTCAATTAGGGCATCAATAATTTATTGATAAATTTTAAATATAAATTAAAAAGATTTAAATATTATATTAGAATTTTATTTTGATTGTAAATCTAAAGTCTAAAATGTGTTTTAAATCTAATCTATAATTTATGGATTTAATTTTGATTTGAAATTATTAAACAAAAACCCATGAAATTAGTAACCATTTAATCAATTTCGTAAGTTTTACTTTCCCTTCTAGAATCAAATTAGATTTTTATGATAATTAAAATTTTGTCCAAAATATAAAAAATCATTATTTAATATTCAATATATTACATCAAATATTTAGAATTAAACTCCACTTCATTCTAAATACTAGGTATGTTTTTTTACTCTTCATATGCTATGCATATTGCCTATGTCACATAGAAAACATCATGTTTTTTTAGATAAGTTTACCATGTCAAATAAGTAATATGCATATTATCTATGTCACATAAAGAACATGTGTTTTTAGATAAGTTAGATATATGTGTTTTAAAACAAGGTAAACTATTAACATACATATTTTTTCCTATTGTAACTAAGATGTAGAGGTCTGTGAAAGGTATCTTCACATTCGGAATGTCATATCTTTTTTTTTTAATTTAGATTTACTTAGTTTTCGTATGGTGTCTCATGTCTTTATTTTTATTTTTTCACTTATATATATGTTTCATTGGTTCAATTGTACATGTAAAGTATTACACTATATATAATATTTTCTCAACTATAGTTAATTGGTTTTATTGATTCAATTTTTGTCTATTCATTTACATTACTTTTATCGGTATAGAAGTCCCTTTTCAGACCTTTCAAATGGTATGGGTCGTATTACTTTATCAATAGTTTTTATTGGTTTCCTTACTAATTGTGATAAAAGTAATTATTTCGTACAATTCATATTGGTTTATAGCTTTGAATACGAGCATACCTTATATTAATGTTAATGATAGCGAAAATGAGGAAACTATATTTGGATGGTAGAAAATATAATATTATGCCAACATTAACCCGTCAAAATAATATATTATCAAATAAAATCAGTCACGTTACCTTTGAACAAGAAAATGTCACAATAAATATTAGTAGTGGTACAAAATTTTAAGTTCCTATGACAAATCCTAAAACAAATAACATATCCTATTATTATGAATGGCTATACAAACTTCAATATTTATTTCGTATTTGGTCTGCATATTACTCTATATTATATATACTTAGATCATATTATGAACATATTTTATTTATTTCACATTATAATTATGATTCACCCCGTGTATTACACGGGGCAATAACCTAGTATTATAATAAACTATAGGTGTAGTATAGATCTTGTATATTTATATATGTCTTCTTAATGTCAAAAACTCCCCGTCAACTTTTCTAATTTTACAAAATTCATTTGAAAATGGACAAATTTGACCCCGTACTTTTTAACTCACAAAAAAGATCTTCATACTTTCAAACTTCTTTTTAATACTTCAATTTTGTTATGCAACTTATTTTACCCTCAAACTTTGCTATTATGTCAAAGGTAACCTTCTAACTTTGTAAATGTCACTTTCACCTCCTCACATCTCTAAATTTTCAAGCTTTCCCTGAAAGTAATTTCTTACGTTTTTGTTTTTATGGATGTGTCGGTATAAATTTGAGATCGTCCAAGCGTTAACATAATTTTTAACCCATTCTATCCCCAACTTTGCTATAATGTCAAAGGTAACCCTCTAACTTTGTAAATGTCACTTTCTCCTTCTCACGTTTCTAAAGTTTTGAGGTTACCCTACTACTCATCTGTTACCTTTTTTATGGGTGTGTCAGTATAAATTCGAGATCATCTACGCTTTAATGTAGTTTTTGGCTGAAAATGAGTCTGGTCAATATAAAATGTTTTCTTTTATGTACGTTTTGAGTTGCACTACGTTTTGACGTAAATTTAATATGTTTTGATTCGACTGTATAAATTTGAGTTATCATACGCTTCTACGTAAATTTAGTTCGAAAACGAGTCAGTTTATGGTAGTCTATATGTTATCATTTTACGTATGGCGCCACCGCAACGCGCGACAGGTAAAAAACCCTAGTTCTAATAGTTGTAGTATAATATATATGTGTAGTATAGAATACAGTTATAAAATATGTATACAAAAACTATAATTAAATGTATACACAAATTTGTAAAAAAAAAAATGTAGTATATAATACAGTTATAACATAGATATTATAGTATAATAAACATGTACCATACCTATACTACATGATAACTTTTTAAGAATGTTTTTGGCTTAAAATATAAAAAAAAATATTTTATTAAAATTATAATTAAATGTATGCAAAAATTTGTAAAAAAAATGTAGTATATAATACGGTTATAACATAGATATTATAGTATAATAAACATGTACCAAACCTATACTACATGATAAATTTTTAAAATGTTTTTTTTTAAATAAAAGAATTCTTTTACTAAACTTTATTAAAACTATGATTAAATGTATACAAAAAATTGTAAAAAAAAAAAAAACAATGCAATACGACCCGTATTGGTCTAGCCAGCCTCCAGACAAGAACTGACATATTCAGATTTGACTTTTGACTTTTGAACCTATACGACCCATATAGACATATACAACGCGTATTAAAAAAACAAAATATACGAATAGATTGGCTAGTACACCAATAGATTTCCTCTTCTTTTTCACCCCAATAAAAGTGAATCATCCAAAAGGAAAGCAATATAGAAATGACAAGCACGAAAAATATGGAGGTTTTGTAACTTTTTTATATCAAATATGGTAAAAATATTGGTTCCTTTTTCATCACCCAACAAAAGTGAGTCATCAAAAAGTAAAAAACAGTATAGAAATATGACAAGCACCAAGGATATGGAGGAAGGCATATAGAATGTTGTCCAATCTTACTAATATATCACATGCAAACTTTTTTTTCTTTATTATTCGAGTTAACTTTCGTTTTACTCCCTTTAGTTTGGTCATTTTTAAGGTTTTGCCTCAATCATTTAAAACGACCATTTTCCTCCTTAATGTTTCGATCTTGTCGTCAGTTTGCTCCATGGCTCTAGCTCCATCCATATTGTATGTTAACTGTAAAGGTATTTTCGTAATTTCAAGTTAACATATAAGATCTAAGTACCCTTACGTTATACTTTAAATTACCAAAATGCTTTCCAGTTAACATACAATATGGATGGAGTTAGAGCCGGGGAGCAAACTGGTGACAAGATCAAAACATCAAGGAGGAAAATGGCCATTTTAAATGATTGGGCCAAAACCGTTAAGGTGACCAAACCATAGGTAACAAAACGGAAGTTAACTCATATTTCCTATGCACAAATCAGCTTTTTGCCTCTCCAATTACATACATAGAATTCGAGTTTGCTTTTTATGCTCGCATAACTCATGGTTTGTGTACTATTATTGGGTTAAAAGATGATACACGACTATGAAGTCACATTAGTCAAGACTACATTCTATTATACAATGATTATAGAGTATTTTATAATAAAAATAAATAAAGGTTATTTTTCATTTTTGTGATGCGTCTCTGTCAGAGTATGTGTAAACAACTTACTATTAAACAATTGATAAAATTGTGCAGAATGTGTCACCTTCTTGAATCAAAAGTGATAATATATATTGTATATATAACAAATATAATGTTTCTTTTGTTGTTAATTATCGTAATGAAACGCATGTTTGAACATCGGTAACGGTATTCATTTTTATGGTTATCTCGGCGTTTCGGTGTATATTCCATTGAAAACAAAGTTGTATTCACACTTCTATTCATTATTATCTCTTTCGGTTGCTATAACGAATGTCTATTTCGTACTGGTATCTTGATGTACTAAACCAATGCCGATCAAAAATCCGTCGCGAAGCGCCGGAATCATGCTAGTTAAATACAAAAACAAACCAACCACTTATAACAGTATGTCTAGGGATAAAAAAAACCATGAGGTAATGACAAATTTGAGTTTATTTCATTAACTTCTTTCTTATTTGTACAAGATTATTTTAAGTGTACTACTAAATGACACAATTTCATAAAGTACATTTTGTGAGCTTGTGAATGCCTATTGTTTGTTTAAGACACGTGTAAAAGGTCGTACTATTACTGGTTTGAACTCGTTTAAACTGTCTACATTTGAATCTTCAAATCAGACAGATAAGATGGTTGAACCAGATTTCCAATGATTTTTTTTCTTCTAATATTCTATTTGTTGATACATTTACTACTTTAATCTTCATATATCATTTATGCTAGTGTTCTTATTTTCTTAACATTGTAACCAAATATATTGATTTCATATTTTGTTTAAATAAGTTAAACACATAAATATATAACTCCTAAGTTATTTATAACATCATTTGATTTTTTAAACCTGTCTGACCAGTCAACACCACTAAGATGACATATTTAACAACCCAGTTCAATTATAAACTTTAAAAATATGGTTTGTAACTAAAAAAATACTCATAGACGAACAACCATTTTAAAAGTTGCAAAGAAAATAAACATGTTAATACCAAAGGCCATTTGGTCCGTCACTAGCCTCATGACTTTCCTTATAGAAGCTCATGGGTTGGAATCTCGTCTGCCAGGAAGTTTTTCTAGCTGTGAGTATCCTCTTGGGCACTTGTGCCACCTCACTACGTTCTGTTCTTTGAAAAAAAATGTGATCCATTTACCAGAATGATCCCGAATACCCTGTATCTTTGCCGTACAAAAACAATAACAATAACAATAACAATAACAATAACAATAATAATAATAATAATAATAATAATAATAATAATAATAAAATTTGTGACACTATTTTGACAAATTCACATAGAAAGTAAATAAACAACAAACACGTGAAGTGTGTTTAAAATCCAAATGTGAAAAGCCCAAAACCATAAACCGTCCTGCGAGGGAAACAAACCAACGCAACCCCTTCCCCTCCGTCGTCTCCGTCATTAACAGTTAGTGCCGGAAACGCCACAATTCCGCTACTATAACTAAACCGTTGATGGATAATAATAACTTCCGGCAATCGGTGATACCGATGTTCCTGTACTCATCTTCGTCTTCATCGAAGTATCTCATCGAGTTCGAGCATTTGATTGCGAAACCGCCGAATTGTTCGTCTTCTTCGCTGTCTACGAGCGATCTAGGTCAGTTAGAGGTTTTTTCGCCTGCTTATTACGCCAAGTGTAGCATAGGTGGCGTTTTCAGTTGCGGACTTACTCATATGGCGGTTACTCCACTCGATATTGTCAAATGCAATATGCAGGTTCGTTTCTGTTTTCATTTTCGAGTGAGTGTTTGGTTTATGAGTAAAACCTAGGGTTTGTAGAGTTCGGTATTGTAGTAAACTGATTTGTTTGTTGAACTTATTAAGTTGTTATATAGTTTCATATGGTAATTACTAGGTTTACGTCTTTATGGTATTTGCATACCGGAGACACGCGATACGCTTAGATTGCGGTTTTTATAGATTGTTGTTAGGTTTTGATTGGATTTGGTTATGGCTTGATGTGAAAGTGTGATCTGGAATTGGAATGTAGGTTTCTGTTGTGTAGCTTTATGTATTGTGGCTTGATGCAGTGTGTTGTTATTTTTAAAGGAAAAGTTGTACGGAATATTAATATTATAAAAAGGTTTAGAGTGTTAATGAAAGTTCATTATGACTTCAACTTGCAATTAATTAATGGCTTTATGGAAAACCTACATGAATTTGAAGCTTGGTTTTAAAAAGCGTATAGCTATCTGATGCGTTTTGATCCGAAAAGCAGATGCGTGATGCGCGAAGCGCACTCATCATGTATGCGAGGTGTTCTTTATCAAAAATTACTAAAAAATTCGTTATAATTAACTTGTCAACCTTTAAACACTAAAATCTAGGATACTTACATCATTTATAGTCAGATTTGTTCAATCGATAGTCTAACTTGTTCAAATACTGGTCAACTGTATAAGGCGCCACATCGGACCACATCATGTGATGCGTGCATCATGGAATCGCATCACGCAATGCGATCTCATCACTGCATCAGGTGATGCGCACATTTTAAAACCAAGATTTGAAGTATTTTAATATAGTTCTTGATAACCTCAATCAGGAATTAAGTTGAAAAGTGATCAGCAAACAAATAGGTGGAAAATACAATATAATCTCTTATTAAATTAACTTTGCACACCTAAGTTACTATACTCAAATTATAGTGATAAAAGAAAGGAGTGATAGATTCTTCGTTATGGCCCCTATCTAAGTTTAGCAGTGTGCCCGTGTCACTTTGAATTTGAATTCATGACTGTCTTAGTTTCATGGCTTACAATATGTTTCCTATATATCTTCTTCAGATTAACCCTACAAAATACAAGAACATTTCTTCTGGTTTTGGAACATTATTGAAAGAGCATGGAATTAAAGGATTTTTTACGGGCTGGGTGCCAACTTTGCTAGGTTATAGTGTACAGGGTGCTTGCAAGTTTGGGTTTTATGAATTCTTCAAAAAAGCCTACTCTGACATTGCTGGTCCGGAGAATGCAGCCAAATATAAAACGTTAATCTACCTTGCAGGTTCTGCATCTGCAGAACTTATTGCTGGAGTTGCCCTTTGTCCTTTTGAGGCAGTTAAGGTTCGTGTTCAAACAAATCCCGGATTTGCCAAAGGTATATCAGATAGCTTCTTAAAGTTCATTAATGCTGAAGGCACTGCTGGGTATGATTGTAGAGTCTAACTAATTTCAGATCAGCTGTATATTTATCAGATTATCCTAATAATTTATTATTATTCTTTTTTTTGTGCATTTTTCTACAGGCTGTACAAGGGGCTAGGCCCTCTCTGGGGGCGACAGATTCCATGTAAGTTAGATTATACTGCATTAAAGGTTTTGTATCATACTTACACGCACATTATCATTTATATTAACTAGTATTAAGCCCCTTGCGTTACGTTCAGGGGGTAAAACCGTGCCAAATAGCATCAATGTCACACCACCGACAACGACCACCAACACTGAAGTTAATGCGAAGAAATTAGACCGAAACGTAAAACATAGAAAATAATATCTAAGTCGATTTAGTACCCGCACGTTGCGACGGACTTGTCAAACAGGAAAAAATAGACGACGTTAAAAAGTTGAACCACACATGCGCATTGCGACGTGTTAACTCCAAAATTTAGAAGAAAATATAAAAACATTGAGCCATATACGCAGGTTGCTCCGTGTTAACTCGCAAAATTTAGAGGGAAACGTTAAACGAAAAAATTTGCGAAATATAAAAAGCAGTAGACCAAAGTTGAAAGTAAAAAAGTTGTGAGGTTAAATTGCAAAAGATGAAAACTTTTGGGTTAAAAGTAAAAAATCAAATAGTTTTAGGTTAAAAGTGTAATATCAAAAAAATATATATATTGAATACTTCCTAAGCCTTGGGTACAACCCCTCTATGCATGAAAATGTTGCAAATTTATAGTATTTAAATTAAATTAAATTGTTTATTAATTATTATCATGTATATATCTTCAGATACAATGATGAAGTTTGCATGTTTTGAGACAATAGTGGAGATGATGTACAAACACATCATCCCCATACCAAAGGATGAATGCAGCAAAAGTTTGCAGCTTGGAGTGAGCTTTGCTGGTGGGTATGTAGCTGGCGTACTATGTGCTATTGTTTCTCACCCTGCTGATAACTTAGTTTCTTTCCTCAATAATTCCCAAGGGGCTACCGTCAGCAATGTGAGTCATACCCGTCCTTTTATCTGCAGATTTTAACCTTAGTTTCCACATTTATAGCATTTATTCTTTTCGGTGCAGGCTGTGCAAAAGCTCGGTTTGTTAGGTTTATTCACTCGTGGTCTTCCTCTTCGCATTTTAATGATTGGAACACTTACTGGGGCACAGTGGGGGATCTATGATGCTTTTAAAGTAGTTGTTGGCCTGTAAATTTCTTCCCTTCTATATTTTGTAAAACAACGGTAACCAAATATTTGTTATCCGAAAGAGAATGGTAACTAAACTGTGGTTTTTTCCTTTGTAGGCCAACTACTGGTGGAGTTGGTGCTCGGTCTTTGAAAGGGAAGAATTATGATAAAGTGGAGTGATGTTCAAGGACGCGTAGGAAGTTTATTTTTTGATGAGTAAATAACATTAGGTTAACCGTGGGGGTTTGGTTTCTTTCGTTCTGGGGTTTTTGGTTACCACGATTGTTACTTGAAACATTTTGCACAGGGTCCGTTTCTCATCATCTTGGTCATCATCTAATGAGGTGTACCCAGAAATCATTCGTAGCAAGCAAATTTTCAAAGCAAATCTAAAGCTGTCTTTAGTGTTAACGTATATTGCAACGAATACGAGTTTAATCTACGCTCTAGACAGAAATTACGAACTACTTGAGTGTATTTATTCGCATGTTATAGCAAGTGAGTTTTCGTAATTCATTTTTTGGTAAAATGGGACGGCACCCTGTAATTTTTATTGACAACCTAAGAGCATTGGGCTTTCCGAGATATACCTCAAGGAAGACACCAACCCCGAAAACACTAGCTATGGACTCTCAACAAAAGTGACCACAAAGAATCCCAACTAATAGCCCATCTATAAACCAAAGCACATCCTAATATATAAAAAGCATAATCACCCAAACCTAACAAGAATGAAGAAACAAACAAACAATAGCCATTTAAACATACTTATTGATTTTCATACGGAGAAGAAAACACAGGAAGTTTAAATAGATTGATATTACACTACAACTAAGTTTTCACCAAGGTCTAAAGGAAATACGGTATCAAATACAACCCTCGCGAACACATGTCGCACTTCCTGTACACTTCCAATTGCCAGCAACTCATAATTAATATTGCCACCTTGCTTTGGCACAAATCTGGCTTCCTTACCTTGATTCACACATTCAAATATCTTCAAAGCCTTTAAGTACAAGTGTAAAGAAACGAACACCTGCACAAATCATAGTAATTATGTATAAAGTCCAAAACTACATATTCATAACTAATCTTGTTGAAACTGCCACCTATATCAAAGAATAAGATGATTACCAGATCAGAATAAGGTGCTTTTGGGTAGCTACTCATTGCTCGCGACACATAATATGTATCTGTCATATTAGAAAGCGCCTTATTCACTGACGATCCAAGCTCCAAAATCTCTTTTTTCAGAGCCTTATGTTCAAGGTTCGCAGGCTCTGATAACTCACGGTAAGTTGTTACATGTGGTTTGGATATTTTTCTAGCTATGCTTATAGCTTCCTCCATGTCTCCACCATTGTGGACAGCTAGGCTAAATGCAGCAACGACTAAAGGCTCCCTTGGTTTATCTAACACCGCCATGTGGAACGCTAAAATTGCCACCCTGAACACACAAATATGTTGACGTATTTAGACAAAAACGCATGCTAAAGATGTTCATAACCCGTTGACACCGACCAAAAACTTACCATAAACTACTATGACATGGTCTGTCTGGTGCTAGAAGCTTATCCAAGTTTGAAAATAATGACTGCAGTTAGACAATATGATAGAATCATTATGTTACAGCTCATTAATAACAACAAACAGATGTAAATTGTGAAAGATAAACCAATATAAGTTGCTCATAGTTAATGTTACCAAAAGCATATTACTCTTCTTATCTCGCCTCCTTAAACCATCACAAACAAAATATGCCGCCTGAAAAAAAATTAAAACAAGTGAATATATATAATATATGCATAAACTCACTACTAAAGTTTGTGATTTTTTGTTTACCTGAATTGGTAACAGTAATTCTAAAAGACCAAATCTCCATAGTAACCTCAACGAAGGTTCGGCACAACCGTATGCTAGCATGTAATTCATTTCCATAAGATGCCTCCCCTTGAATCATATGATTAGATGATTAATCACCGAATTGTTTTTTCAATATTCAAACAAAAGATTAAAAAAGGTGAATAGAGTCAAAGATCCCAGCTCAGCTGGTTGTTGGGCCGGTTGTCTCCTTTGGAGGCGCCGGTTCGATTCCCGGCTTGAGCATGGGTGAGACACCTGGGTTTTTCCCCATGATACCCGTGTTCGATCCCCACTTGAGGCGGTTTTACTCCCCTCTGTGGTGGCAATCAACTCGTCAAACCCTTGGTTGGGGTGAGGTATCTGTGGGGTTTTCTCCCTGGACGCCGGCCACTCTCTGATGCCAGCGGAGGCACGGTTAAGACACTCACGTCTGGCCGGAGTGGGGCAACGGGCCTCCCCGAAAAATCTTGTAGACACACTTAGCCGTTCAAAAAAAAAAGGTGAATAGAATAGTAAATAAATAGTTAAATACCATGTCAAGCTGAAGAACCGAGTGTGCAAGGTGTTTTATAGCACGAGCAGTTTCTCTAGAAAAACCAAACCCTAAACGCGCAGCAATTCTGATGGCGCGTAATATGCGAGCTGCAACAAGGTGAAAGTTTCAGGACACAGAATTGGTAAATGTTTATAATATTTAGGAATAAGATAAAATTGAAAACCTAACCACAATCCTCCACCAATGAGAAGCTGGCAGGAAGAATAGTTCGCACCTAAAAATTCATATTAATACAAAAGTGTTACACTTTGGAGAATAAACTATTGTTAAATGATACATGCATAATTGCATACTTTAGCTTTTTTAATATCCTTGATTCCTCCTACATAGTCATAAATTGTATTTGCATAAGGATCAAACATCAATCTGCAAAATGAAACCCAAAAACAATTACTACTTTTGGAAGAGTCGAAAAGATTCAAAGAAGAAAAAACAAGAATGAATAGATTCAGGAATATGAACCAATTATAGATAATATTGGAAACAAAGCCATTGAAGATTTAGGTTCCCAAGGCCAAAGCAGAAACCCGTTTATTGTTAAATCACGTTGCATACAGTTCCGCCAACGATTTTGATCTTTTTCATCATGTCCATCATGTTGTTGAAAAACCAAAGTAGGGTCCACAGAGCGATTTCTTGCGGAAGTGCTGAAGCTTGAAACCTCTACAACATCATCACCAATGTGCACGTGACAAATAGGAAACCGCTTCCCAACAATGTCACACCAAGAGAAAGCTTTCATCACCTGTGCAGTAAGATACACAAAATGTTCCTAAAAGTTGGCATACTGTACGTTGTAAATCTCTAAACTTCCCATAAATTGGAAATAACTTTTGGCATTCAGTTATTCTCAATATAAGTATGACTATGAGTCACTAACTGACCTCTTTTAACTCTGCTGTAGTTAGCACATCAAAGTCTTTGGGTGTGCGCTTTAATATCAGATCGCGCACACAACCGCCAACAAGGTAAACATCAAATCCTACAAAATGCGGATACATATAATCTTCAAGCGTTATACTTTTACACAAACTAATCATAAGATAATGATTCTCAAAAGCCCAATGTAGACTTTTATGCCAGCATAACATTATCATACTAACACTTACAAAATTCAATTAGTGAACAAGCTTACCTTTTCTTTTAAGACCATTTAAAACTATCCGTGTAGACTTTGCAATCATCGAATTCGTAATCCCAAACTCCTTCGAGCTAAACTTCTACCATTCGGATGCCACTTTCCTACCTTCAACACCTTCAATTCCGATCACAATTAACCAGTCAATATCACGAACATTCTTATCAGTGCTATATAAACCGAGATTAATTGCCGATTAATCAGTAATCGGTAGTCTACTGATTTGATTTCACCTAACCGGACATTCGGACCAAAAAATCGGTAGGCGGTTAAAGGCTGTCCTAGGCGGTCCAAATCGGCGCAAATCGGTCCCTTGGTTTTAGCCTGTTAACCAAGAGTTTCCTGCCCGGTGGCAGAGCTTGAACAAAAACTTGGCATGGGCCGGACTCTTAAAATCCAAATCGGTGGCGGCCGGGCTCTTAAAAATCTAATATTTTACACTATAAAAAAAAATTTCAAAAAATTTCGGTCAAATATAACACTACGAGTGAAAAACCGGCGTGCCAGTGTTCCAACTAATCCATGGATCCATGAACTAACATATTAATGTTTAAATATTTTAAGTACTTGATTTGTTATATTAACGTTTAATTGTTTACGTTCGAACTATAAATTGTGAGCTTTGAAATATTTATGTAAACTTTAAAGTATTAGACTATCCGCATCAGTGAAAGGCTATCCTTTCTACAAACAGCCTAATCAGCATGCCACATCAGCTTTTCACTTATTCTTCCCACAAACACTTTTTATCCACAACAATAACATATATATTCTTCCCACAAACACTTTTCACTTATTAAATTTAAACTAAATAAAAAAAAGAAAGGACCCACCATTCCCCCATTCTTCCCCAAGAATCCTTAAGAATGAACACCCTCCATGTCATCCTCTACAACACCCACTAATCCATCCCTCTCACAAATGCCCTCCACATAGGCCAAGAATCACCTACAAACATCCTTGATGTGGATAGTCTTATATTCATATTGATTTGTATATACATAACTTTAATAAAAATTACATATAAAAATTTGATTGCTAGTCGGTACCTCACCGCTCGTCTTGTGTCTAGAGAATTTTACAACACACATCTCATATCTACATATATCAACCAATCAACAATATTAAAACAGATCATAAGAGATCAAAAATACCTCCTTCACTACCGTTAACATGATCCGTGTTGAAACCATCTGATCCATCAACTGTTTCAATAGCCGCAGCACAAGTTAACCGAACCTTCATACAAATAAATCACATCAATTTACGAAAAATTCAGTAAAACAAAACGTGAAAAAACACATAGTTTATAACGTAAAAGTACACTGGAAACACGACGGAAGAGAGACGAATTGAGACGAAAATGAGTGTGGCAAGAGTATCCCAAACCAAAACTGATCGCCATCTGGATGTGTAATTCAGGTGTGTGTTAGTTATTAAACTACCATTTGTCAGTTAACTGGATTCTAGGGTTTTACAGATGATGAATAAGGGTTTAGAATTAGCAGCGGATGGAGAAGATAATTTAGATTTTTTTTTTTTTTTTGGAGTTTCTTTCTTTGGGCCATGTTAGCCTGTTAGGTTTGAATGGGCTTATGCTAAATAATATAGTTAGGGTGGTCGGTATCCATTCGGTGAAGTCATCGGGGAGTGGCAGTCACTGCTCGGTGAATGGATGCCGGCCTCTTTTCGGTGTTCGGTGAATGATTTCTTCGGTGTATACTCACCGATGCGGGAAGAGGAGGGAAGGAGGAGAGAGAGGGGGGTTTAATGGTGGGTCCTAACCGCTTTCAAACAATCACAATTTTTTTTAAATTCTTTTCCACTCTCCATGTGTTTGAACCATTGCCAGTGATTGAGTGCAAAATGGGGAGTAGAATGGGGACTTGACATGACATGATATTATTGGCTAGAGAATAACTCAAACACCCTAAGTGATTGAATGATACCCTCCACCCTTAGTTATTATTACACTATGTGGTTTACCAAAAATATCATCTTTAGATACTAAAAGGTTGTTTAGTATGAGGTAACTAAGGATGAAATGGAATAATCTATTCAAGGATATTGAAAATAGGAATAGTTGTTTGATGTGTTGCAAAACATATCTATTTTCCTTTGTAATTCTGTACATTTTTAGATAGGATTTTGGTTGTTTGAGTTGTTTTTGGATTTTATGTAGTTGGAATGTATTTTGTAGGTGTTTGTGTGCAAATGGAGCTAAAACGAGCAAAAATGGAGAAGAAACGAGCACCCAGGATAAACGCATCTAATTTTCGACATATTTTGGAGGATGTAAATGGATTGGAAACAAAGATATTGGAAGATGATGTGATAGAGGGTTGAAATACGAAGATGTAGGAAAAAATGGGGAGGAAAACGGAGTTAGAATGAAAATTTTATAAAGAAAACAACGTTCTGGGAAAACAACATGTTGGCGGATCGCGAACGGGTGAGGAGTTTCCCTAGGCGACGCATGAAGATGTAAAAAGTTTAAAAAATTACCAAATTGTCACCGCGAATATTTTGTCCCTATCTAGTCTTGGCGCGTCGCCAGACAATTGGGGAGGCTCCTTGGCAACGTGCGAAGATTATATATGTCGACAAAGTGTGTTTTTACCTTTTTAAAGCGTCATGTTTTCAACCCTAGGCCGCATTCTTCCATCCCCATATGACTCTTGGACGAATTTAGGGTGATTTATAGTTAGGGAAGGTGATTGGATCGAGAAGGAATCATAAAATTTGAAGCTTTGAAGATTTTGCAACCCGTTAGTCATAGCTTTTGATTTCCTTTCTTTTAACCTTTGAATGGACATGATGTTTACTACTTTTAACTACTATTTTTATCTTTCAATCATGTTTAGAGGC
The DNA here is from genome assembly GCA_030545235.1 of Helianthus tuberosus. NCBI lineage: Eukaryota > Viridiplantae > Streptophyta > Magnoliopsida > Asterales > Asteraceae > Helianthus > Helianthus tuberosus. The sequence continues at coordinate 218,748,668 of CM060399.1, read as the reverse complement.
CAAACTTTTATGCCACCTAGGTTTTGATGAACTGTTGATTATGTTTTGACTTTTGACCAAATGTTTGATTTGAAGTTAAAATATTTCATGTGTGTTGCTGATTATGATTATGTGTGCTTGTGTTTGGCTGCGATCGTTGACTAGTTGAACGTGCGGTTTTTTAATTTGTACATGCAATTTTATATGATAACCATATGATTTTATATACATGGGGTTTTATTATAGGAACATGCGATTTTACGTGGTAAACATGCGATTTTATATACATGAGGTTTTTATTACTGTAACATGCGATTTAATGTGTTTCCATGCTATGACGTGCGATTTTTGTTAATGTGTATGTGTTACCAACATGCGATATTTATAAATTTAAGTGATGTGATTTTATATAACACATTTGCAAGATCATAAGCATACAAAATAAGCATAATTTTTAAATTTAATGACAGTTAAAAGTGTTTAAAATTAAAACCATCAGAAGTTAAAATAAGCATACAATATAAGCATAATAGTATTGTTTAACACAACAAAAGACAATAAAAAGATGAAGAAAACCTAGTTTCTTGAAGCAAAGATCTTGTCACGTTCTCTCGAGTTGAACTCCATCTTTTCTTTCAATGTAGACAGAGCATCCTTCAGAAAAGAGAAGACCAAGTCATCAGCTCGAGACTGTTCCTTAATGTGCTCCAATGCGGTGTCTTTGAAGCTCGACGGTGGTTGTTCAAGGAGTCTTTCCCACATGTCTTGATTTTTCTTTACTCCGGAAAGAACCTTTCCCTGCACATCAAGAATCAGGTGAGAAGAGCTAACATCGGTGCTCATTTCTGTCAACGTGCGAATTGACAATAGTTCTTTGATTGCAATGTTCTTCAATTCCTTAGAATCAGAAGACATTTTATATCGGCTATTTTTTGTGTGTGTTGTTTTGGTGTCTTAATCTGGAAGGTTGTTATCTCTGAGTATTATATATTAAATAGTAAATTTATTATTTAGATGGGGTGGTAAGTTATGGTATTTATGTTAAAAGTGATCATTACAAGTCACATTACAGTCACATCGATATTAATTCATTTTTTTCTTTATATAGCGGTTTTTCATATTTAATAATTATAATATGGACATAGGTATATGAAACTCATCATCAATCTCTACAAAATCGCATGTGACTCAAAAACAGACTTCGCGCATTATAAAAACCAGACTATTTTTTTCACATCTGTTTCGCATGTTATAATAAACCACACACAATAGCTTCACATTTATTTTGCATGTTTTCAAACCATGTTTTCATCTGTTTCGCATGTTATAATAAACCACACCTGTATGCAATGTACATTTAGAATTCGCATATTACAATAATCCAAACATAACCTAGTAGTTCAAATGTTTTTCGCATGTTTTCAAACCATGTTTTCATCTATTTCGCATATTATAAAAATCATAACCAAGACATAACTTACTATTTCAAATATATTTCGCATGCTGTAAAAACCCTGTTTTCAAAACACAGAATTCGCATATTACAATAAACAATAACCTGGATTCATCTTCTTCGATTGCTGGTCGATCGTTGTTAGTCTTGTTCCATTTGTCCCTTACAACTCCCAAATTAGTAGTTCTTTTATCGTATGATGAAATCGCACCAAAAGGAACGAAGGGAGGTTGGGGATGAAGAATTCCAGGTTTTTGAATTTGATTTAGGGTTTGATTTTGAACTATCTTTGGTCAGTTACAGAGATTTATGATCTCGCAATGACGATTTTAACCTTTTCGGTATGATTTGAATATATTAATATGATTAATTTAATCCTATAAATTAGCTTCGCCCGCGTTTGATCGATTGAAGATCGTACGTGTCACACCCCCAAAATACCACATGCGGAATCACCGCGGGGCATGTGACGTACCAGGATCCAAGCCAATCACATTGAACTCATAGGTATATTTAAATAAAACTTTCATTTGTTAACATCAAGTGTTACAACGTTACAAATAATTCACTGTATACAGCGGAAGCATAATTCATTCGTTAAGTGTACATAAACCACATGTAAAAACCATTAGTCTTGTGTTGCGATTCCATGTATCTTGACCCATGACCACTCCAGCCTCCCAGACAACAAGTTCTAACAATATGCACCTAAAGGCCTGCAAGGCATGTAACAACGAGTCAACAACAAAGTTGAGCGAGTTCACAGTTGGTTGTCCATTTAAGGTTGTTCCAAAAATCATAAGTTCATTCGAAAACCAGTAGATAATCAGTTCCTTGTTTCCCAAACCATAACCAGCGGGGGCTACCCCATGTAACCACTAGACCGTTACCATACCGACAACTGACTGAGAAAGTTGTGCCCTACGTCAATGTCTATCATCATTGACTAAGTGCCCAGATCCATTAGTACACGCCCGTCCTCCCGGCACGGTGTGAGGCTTGTCAACCCTAATAGCGCTATTAACTAATGACCCGCTCGTCATTGGCCCGACGATTAAGTCGATATAAAAATGAGGGACTTAATGATAGAGTTTTGTCTAGTAAGTTATATGTTGTCGTCATTCCCAACTGAGGACGGAGGTACGTAATCTACCCAAGGAGAATACGCAGATTAAATGTTGTCATCCTTCTCAATGAGGATGGAGGTACATATTCTGTTAAAGGTGAATATGTAGGTTTCGTTTTAGTTTCTTAACCCATTCCCAACCCACCGGGAATGCCATGCCTTATAGAAAGTGTGAACTCACCTTGGTTTGCTCGGATTGTTAAGTTACTTTACTCGTTCCACGTTGGTCAACCAAACCCTACCGTGGTTACCAAGAATAGTCAGTTTTATGTACACATAAATCACGTATTCATTATGCACGTTTCACAAGTTGCATACAAGCAAAACATACGTCGTTATACCAGTCGTAACACGAAACCATTCAACAAACCATATCATTATGTAGCAAGTATGTACATCATATGCAAGTTCATGTTTCACAATCATATAACAGTTGTTCATGCCTCATGCAAGTTCACAATACAGATCCTTGACATCAAACAATACTTAACAGTTCATAATACACATTATTGAGGAGTGCGGCCCAATGTCAATGTTTAGCCCAATTGTAGTGTGTGACTCGGTGCGTGTGTACGATTCATAATACTTGCGCGATCCATGTATGTGTGCGACTACAATATAAGTATGCGTCTAGATTATCATGTCATTGTGCGGCACATTATTTTTCAAATCAAAGTTCTTGTTAGACACTAGTCTACTTCAGAAACATGCATGCACAAATCAGTATAACAAGTATATATATCTATATATTTGAATCATCACACTAGTTTACACTACCATTATGCTTAATATCATAACCAGAAGGGATGAAACATCAACCCATATATGAATAAGCTCACCGATCAACCTCAAGTGACGAAACATCAAGGAGTTTCGTCAAGAATGTGTCGACAAAATATCAAGGAGTTTCGTCAAGAACCGGTTGACGAAAGATCCACCTTTCGTCGAACCGTCACTTTCGTCGAACCATAAGTTTCGTCGGTTCACAGGTTTCGTCGGATCATAAGTTTCGTCAGGCTACAGGTTTCCTCGGGCTACAGGTTTCGTCGGGGCCATGTGTTTCGCCGGAGTGCATCACAGATCAGTCGTCAACTTCTGCAAAACCCTAAAGCCCTCGAGCATCATTCATCGGCACAGAATGGCATATATCATCATTCATTCAAACCGATTAATGACAACACAAACATAAATACATTCACACCAGATAAACAGGATTGGAACAATTATCCACAAACCCTAATCATCGCCTTTCATCAAGACTAACAAGTTTAACAACCTATTTCTTTGTTTCACAGAAAACATATTAACACAATTCAGCAATTAAACATATAATTCATCACCTAGCAGCCCATTACGAATTCATTTTTGTGAGCATTAGATCAACCGAAAATCATTAAACCACCTTTACAACATACGTGCTTTAAAAGAATGCATGGACTCTTAAACATATATCCAATCGAAACAAGTGGGTTGCCGAACCCCCTTGTGTTATTAATGGTTATTTGGGCTTCAAGGTGGCCCGGATTAGTTTAGGATTGCAATGACAATAGAGTGAAGTGTGTGTGGGTGGCCCAACATGTGTAAACTGTGCTACCTGGCCCAAACGTGAGTATGTGTTTGTTAAACAAAATTATGATGTAAGCGACCCAAGTATATTCAGTCCAAATACCAGGAGTACGAATCTTATATTAACAAGTTTTTATACCAGCACAAAGCGTTCAGCACAAAGAAGATGAATGAATAACGGGAAATTAGGATCACAGGATTAAACGACACTGACCTTGGAAGTTCGGGTTGTCATAGTACGGTTGTGGGCATCGCGTGCATAATGTAGGATAAGAGGTATTCGTGTGCAAATGGAGCTAAAACGAGCAAAAATGGAAAAGAAACGATCACACGAGATAAGCACATCTAATTTGTAGACATAACGCATCTAACTTTCGACATATTTTGGAGGATGTAAATGAATTGGAAACAAAGATATTGGAAGATGATGTGATAGAGGGTTGAAATACGAAGATGTAGGAAAAAATGGGGAGGAAAACGGAGTTAGAATGAAGATTTTATGAAGAAAACAAAGTTCTGGGAAAACAACATGTTGGCGGATTGCGAACGGGTGAGGAGTTTCCCTAGGCGACGCATGAAGATGTAAAAAGTTTTAAAAATTACCAAATTGTCACCGTGAATATTTTGTCCCAATCTGGTGTCTTGGCGTGTCGCCAGACAATTGGGGAGGCTCCTTGGCGACGTGCGAAGATTATATATGTCGACAAAGTGTGTTTTTACCTTTTTAAAGCATGTTTTCAACCCTAGGCCGCATTCTTCCATCCCCATATGACTCTTGGACGAATTTAGGGTGATTTGTAGTTAAGGAAGGTGATTGGATCAAGAAGGAATTATAAAATTTGAAGCTTTGAAGATTTTGCAACCCGTTAGTCATAGCTTTTGATTTCCTTTCGTTTAACCTTTGAATGGACATGATGTTTACTACTTTTAACTACTGTTTTTATCTTTCAATCATGTTTAGAGGCCAAACTTTTATGCCACCTAGGTTTTGATGAACTGTTGATTTTGTTTTGACTTTTGACCAAATGTTTGATTTGAAGTTAAAATATTTCATGTGTGTTGCTAATTAAGATTATGTGTGCTTGTGTTTGGCTGCAATTGTTGATTAGTTGTTGATTTTGTTGTGTTTGGAAAGAAGAGATTAACCCTAGATACGCTAAAGTTGTTAATTTGTAGGTTTTTGGTCTAGAGCTTATCATTAGAAATAATATAACTAATCAATTAAAATCAGTTAGACTATAGTTTATATCCAATCTTGATGATTCGAAAGATGATTTGGGATTGCTAGGTTAATCTGTGCGTTTTTTTGATACTTTTGCACTCTTAGCACAGGGTTATTCTGTTTATTTGTGTCCAACGATTCTTAGGTTTTGAAGGTATCATCTTAGTACTAGCTTCACGATTAAAAGACTGTTAAGGTGTTACTCTTACAGTTCAGATAGTTGTGGGATTCTGGATTTCTAGGCAAACCGGATTCCATCTTAGCACTTTATACACACGTTTGATTGTACTTCATATTTTGGTCCTAGGATTTTGTGAGTGTGGGTCACATTCCTGGTTGTCTAACTACTATAGAATTTACTCTCTTTAACGAGAGGGGTAATCTGGTCAGAAATCAGAACTTGGTCAATTGTCAGATTAGAGGTCATTAGGGATTTATTACCTGGGTAGTTGTTCATTCTCATTGGTTATTTATCCACTTGCTAGTTACCTGAGTCTTTGTCTTAGTTTCGTTATTTCTCATTAGTTTTAATTAGGTTAATTAATTAATTAAAACCCACTTCAAAACTAAATCAATTTTAGGCTAGTAATTCGGTAAATGTTAAGCATTAAGAGTTGCTACATTGTGTCCCTATGTTCGATACTCGGTCTTACTGTCTATACTATTGCGTGATAGGTACACTTGTTGATTATGTGTAGTTTATGATGAGTCCTTATATATATATATATAGGGCGGGGTTAGTGTAAAAAGGGGTGGTTTTATGAGAAGTGTAAGAAGTGTTTTAAGTCCTTAGATCTTGTAGTTAATGGTTGAGATCAAAAGGGGCTTAAAATGTAAATTATGTTTTGTTTTTTTGACGAATTTGGCTAGATAATAGGTAATAGTGTCTTTTTATATGTATTGTTTAAATACAGAACTGTAAAACCTCGTAAACATTGTGTCCAATTATGTGAAGACACGTGTCCTTAACCCTAAAACGTGTAAAGATTTATCTTGAAGGACTGATGTTGTCAATCAATGAAAGTCCGTCTGCGGAGGGACTAAAAGTGTCAACATGCTAATTTATGCATCTGAGTGACCTTTTACCAAACACGAGGCATCATAATGTTAAATCATGCTCTCGGGAATGCTTGATATTGATTAAACAAGTTGAAGGGCCAAATGTGTAAAGTTTCAAAATTTTAGTTTTCTGATCAATCGGTTACGGACCGTATGGGCTTCAAGCTTACGGTCTGTAAGGACTGTAACTGGGAAAAATATTTTAAATCAGTTACGGACCGTATGGGCTTCATACTTACGGTCCGTAAGGACTGTATCTGGGCAGAATTTTTTGGACAGCTGCAAGTTTCCCCCTTAAACCGCCCTTTACTCTCATAATTCGAAACCTGGAGCACTTTGATGGTTTTTAAAACCACTATGGACACCTGTGATGATCTCTGGACACTCCTTAACACCTGGCTTGATCCTTGATCATCCTCCTCAACTATAAATAGGAGTTCTTGGTGCCTCATTTCCTTGCTCATCTCAAAAATCACTTCTCTTCTCTCTTGCTTGGAGATTCCTGATAAAAAGAGACTCCCTCTAGTCTAAAGTTCGAGCTAGGACCCTTTGTAAGTGTCCTTAGCCACTTTAGTTCAGTTTTTATACGTTTAAAGACCGAAAGTCAAAGTTGCCGCAAAACGGCTTTGACCTTCGGTTTAGACCTAAATGGTCTAGCCATTGTTTGAGGCGAATATGGCTACATGATCATAATTAGGCGGGTGTTAATCCCTTAAAAAGGGCACCTCCAAATTATCACGTTTACTTAGTTAATTGTCGGGTCAATGTATCTTAATAAAAAATCAAACTAGTCAGCTTTTTAAATAAAAATCAAATATGATAATGTAGAGGTTATAATTCATATTTTGTCACTTAAATAACTTGGTAAATGTTATTAGAACATGTCTAAACATGTTCAACCCGACAATTCTAAGTTTAAACTCGGTTCGCAATCGAAAGTTGCAAAAGCTTGACTTTTGCTTTGACTTTCAGTTCTGACCCGATTTAGCTTAATTTTTATGTTTTAAGCTTCCATTGTGACCATATAATGTTATAGTATAACCCTCTGAGGTTATATTACATGGTCACTTAGAAATTCTGAATCTTATGCATGTTTCACTTATTATGCTCATTGTTGACTAAAATGCTCTTATGGTCTAAAAATGAGATTTTTGAATAAAAGAACATACAAATGGATTTGGTACTAACTAGTAAACATATTTAAAATGTTTTGGGCCTTACATTATGTTCTTAAACTGATGTTATGCTATTTATTAAAAATAATGCTTTTTATAAGGACCAAAGTACCCTTAAGCATAAAAAGCAAGTTTAAACATAGATTTTGGCACAAAACTTCTTACCTACTGTTATGATATCATTTTTAGAAACTATTGGAATATTGGGTCAAATTATAAACTGACCTTATCATTGAGTTCTTATATAAAATCTATAGTTGACGATAATGCCCTTTTTATAAATAAAATGAGTTTTACATATGATTAACATGCAAAACTTTTTGCTACTAATCTAATATGAAAAATAAAATATTTTAACCATTCAAGGCTGGCCAAAATCTCAGCATCACATAAACTTTGCAAATATCGTCAATTATCGGTTTTTACGCTTAATAGGTGCATAGTATGGTTTAAAACCATATTTGGCACCCAAGACTTGTTACCTACTGACTTTATAAATGAATTTAAATATTTTTACAGTAGGTATAATTCATGAACTCAGAATTTATGTCCTTAAAAACATATGTGAAATGACCAAAATACCCTTTCGAGACATATTTTGGCCATAAATGGTAAACCACACATATGTATGATATCCTACTGATATAACATTATAAACTAAATATTTTTACAGAATATTTTTGACCAGAACATCAGTTTACCTATAAACCCCTTTTATAAATCCTAAAATGACCAAAACGCCCTATTGAGGCTTAATTCGGTTTTAAATTCTTTTTTGGGTATATATGTTGACATCCTAATGATGTCTTAACATATTTTAAGCATAATAATATATGGAACTTGTATATGGTTCATTCGGTTACCCGTTAAGCTTATACGCGTTCAGTTTGGTTTATGTAACTAGTTTGCATAAATTAGCTGAAACGGGTTTAACATTGTCATTCAAACTTCAAAATCCAGAATGTATTTAGTTTACCCATATTATACAAGTATACATACTTGTTGGGTCTAAATTACATTCCATTCCGGTCTCCGCTTAATCTAGCGTTTCGAACCGTAAAGTATCCTTAAAACTAACCGGTCTAAGTCTTTGACTTAAATAAGACCCGTTAGTATCCTAATAGGTTAATAAAACATTCCTTACAGATTAAGTAGCCTCAGTAGAAGATACATGCATAAAGCCTTAGGAATATATGGGTGAGTAGCAATCCTTGCATAATTAACTCAGGTAATACTTTTAACTTATTTTCCCTTATACGAGCTTGGGATACGGTAAATTATTACCGTTTGGTCGGGTATGAGATCATTTAATCGGATTGTGATTTAATAAATCTGCATAACCCGTTTTAATCTGTTTTGTTTGATAGCATAAACTTTGGGGGTTAACGACCGTGTCCTAGATATCCTCGGCTCATTTAAGTTATTAATGGCCATGACCTACGCACGGGGTGTAGGCATACACCTGACAGATGCAAATGCTAAATATTAAATTACCCACAGGTTGGGGATAACTCTTTTGTGGGTTTTATAAGTGGTGAGTCGGTTAATCATGACCGGCTTCCAAACCGGCCCCAAATGTATGACAAACATGTAAATCTATATACAAGATTTTAAATAAAAATTGTCCCAAGTTATAAAAGATTTTGTGCCTTGTGCGCCTAAACCAATTTTCATAAACTCTTTTCAAATGAGTCAGTTAATTGTTTTTACCAGTAAAAACTGTCGTATTTTCCAAAGACTAAGTGATAGGTATCTCTCGAAACTAGGCTGGAGCTACTTGGCATAAATTAAGTGGATCTTGCAAATCCCTGGATGCCTGAAGTCTGTTAAACTCTGTTTTATGTATATTTGTTTATGGTCCGCCTGTGGATCTCTATTACAACCGTCTGTATATTCTTTCGTTTGAACTTTGAACATTTCGGGTTGTAATAGTAATAACTTCCAAACCTTCCGCTGTGCTATAATTGTGTTTAATTGTCTATGATGATATCAACTACGTCACGATACTTCCCACCGGGCCCACCGGAAATATGTGGAAATATCGGGGTGTGACAAGAACTGCTATCAACTTTAATGCACATGCAAGTTCCACTATCTTTTTTGAACGTCAATAACTTTTTATACGTAACGCTTTTTTTCAAAAAAAATACACCATAATAACGAGTTTTTTTTATCTTTAATATGAGTACCATATTGCTATATTTATATAGAGAAAAAAATATGTATAACATGATATGAAACCTACTAGAAGTCTAGAATGCAGGTTTAAAACACCATACGAAGAACATATACTGGAATGCATCTGTAAAACACCATGAATGCAGGTGTAAAACACCATACAAAGAACACATACTAAAATGCAGGTTTAAAACACCATACGAAGAAGATCTACTGGAATTGCAGGTGTAAAACACCACACATAATGTGCAATGCAATCATTCCAGATATTAAAACACCATGACTGTATTACGATTCAAGCCGTGGTGTTTTTAGAATCTGAATGGTGTTTTATACTTTCAAAATAATCAAAATCATTCCAGATATTAAAACACTATGATTGTATTGGATTCAAGCTATGGTGTTTTTTTAGAATTCGTACGGTGTTTTATAGATGTGAATTAAAAAATACGAACTGATGATTCAAAAAAGTAGGAACTATAATTTCCTTCGATCTCTATAAATCAGACGATAATGATTTATAAAATATCTGAGTTCGTATATAAAACTGAATTCGTAAATCTCTAAAAATATATCACTAACCTAAAATAACTCACTGGAGGTTACAAAGATTATTTTATCAATTAATTGAACTTTGAGGTAAATTACATTATTGCCCTTTTTAATTAATTAAATTGAAGGACACATGTCAACACTATATTATTTCCTACACTTCTCACACTATTAACCATTTTTAACAACATAAATGTACTGTTATGAAGTACCATCACCTCTCTCTTAACTTGTTTAGGTGAGGTTATATTATAACGACCTTACAACATCTATACTATATAATAAAAGAAACCAACTTTGGGACACGTGTCACTCTTGAAGACGTCTACATTTTAATATCCTGGATTTTCCTACTTATCTTATATCAATTAATTAAATAATAAATAATCAATTAAAAGTAAATCTTATCTTACTTTGAATGTCGGATATAATCATTCTATTTAATCTAATAATATATTATCTTCAAACTTAAATTATAAATTAAAGATTTTTTAAATAATAGCACAAAACAATAATCTTAAACTTAAGAAAACAATAATACGCTCATATAAAAAATTTAAAGTACAAACAAAATATACAAAATAACTTATTAGACATTAGATCAAACTTTAAAAAACACTAATTAGGAAGAGAAGCTTATAATATAATTCTGTTTTTTTATTTTTCAAATTGGGATTCTAATCAATTCGAATTAAACTTAACCAAGTTTATGACTTGATTTGAATTAAATCGAACCAAATTTATGTTTTTTTAAACGAATCCAATAGCATATTATTTACTATACAAAATTATATTTATTTAACCTGTGTAATACATGGTGTTTTTAAAGATATAATTTTTTTATTATTTAGTATATATTCGCCCCGATTGCGGTATGCACATATAATGTATATATGTATGGACGCTCGGAGGGCAAAAGTGAAATTGCACTAATTTTAACATTATTTTACTAAGTTCGTGAAAATAACGTTAAAAGCGGAGGATGGTTAATCATGCATCATCATCATGTGGTGGCGTTGATAGTAGAAAGACAAAAGGGACCATGCACTAATCGGTCTTTGTCCCGATTGTTGAGTGTTATGTGCCTTATATCCAAGGCTTGATGCAAAACTACTATCGAGTCGGGGCTCTCACTGAAAGCAGCCTCTCTATTCCTACGGGGTAGAGGTAAGGTTGTCTACATCTTACCATCATCAGACCCTATCTTAGCTTTGCTATTGGTGGGATTTACTGAGTATGATGATGATGATAATGATTTAGTATATATAATTAGATTTATTGAACCTGTATAATACACGGGGTTTATAAAGATATAACTTTTTTATTATTTAGTTTATAAAATTACATTTATCCAACCTGTGTAATATAAAAGATTACAAAATTACATTTATTTAACACGTGTAATACAGTGTTTTTAAAAATATAACTTTTTTTTATTATGTAGTATATATAATTCGATTTATTCAACCCGTACAATACACGGGTTTTTATTATTTGGTATATAAAATTACATTTATTCAATACAATACATGGGGTTCTTAGATATACAATTTTTTTATTATTTAATGAGTTAATTGCTCGGATGGTCCCTGTGGTTTCAACTTTTTTCACGTTTAGTCCCCGCATTTTGAAAATAGCAGGTATGCTCCCTATGGTTTGTCATTTTGTTACTCGGATAGTCCCTGAGTAGATGTCAGTTAGTTTGAAAATAGCAGGTATGCTCCCTATGGTTTGTCATTTTGTTACTCGGATAGTCCCCAGAGTAAATATTAGGGGACTATCCGAGTAACAAAATGACAAACCATAGGGAGCATACATGATATTTTCAAAATGTGGGGACTAAACGTGAAAAAACGTGAAACCACAAGAACCATCCGAGCAATTAACTCTTATTTAATATATAAAATTACATTTGTTCAACCCGTGTAATAAACGAGATTTTTAAAGAATAAGTGTTTTAATTTAGTATATAAAATTACATTTATTCAACCCGTGTAATACACGGGGTTCTAACCTAGTAAATATATATTACAAAGACCAGACATGGTAAAGTAGCAATTAATGTTGCAACATAAATATATCTTACAAAAACCACTTATGGTAAAGTAGAATTAATGTAATAAAGAAGGCAGGTGTGACCGCAAATATAGGAAAATAATCAAATATTAATGATGTAAACTACAAACAAATTTGCTAAATATGAACAAGGCCAAAGTAATAACTTAATGGGTCAAGTTATTCTACAAAGACTTCTAATTGTAAGAAGTGTAAGAAGGATTTATAGAGTGACAAGTGTCCAATAACCTAAAACTAAACCCACTACATCACCACCAAAAACCTAAACACCCACCCCCACCCCACCCCCCCACCCAAAAACCTAAACCCCCCCACCTCGGCACAAAAAAAAAAAACTATAACTCACCAAAAAACCTAACCCCCCACCCCCAAAAACCTAAAAAAAACCTAACCCCCCCCCCCCCCCCCCCCCAAAAAAAAAAAAAAAAAAAAAAAACCTAACCCCCCACCCCCCAAAAACCTAAAAAAAATCTAAAAAAAACTAAACACCCACCATCACCAAAAAACCTAAATCCCCACCCCCTCGGCAAAAAAAAAAAAAATTTTTTTTTGGGGGGTGGGTGATGGGGGGGGGGGGGGGGGGGTTAGGTTTTTGGTGGTGCTGGATGTTTAAGTTTTTTTTTTTTTTTTTTTTTTGTAGTGGGGTTTTTTTGTGTAGTGGGTTTTTTTAGGTTATTGGACACTTGTCACTCTATAAATCCTTCTTACAATTAGGATCCTTTGTATTTGATCCTAATCCATAACTTAATATCTGGCCATGACATTATAGCCTGGTGATATTTTGTGGTGAATTAAGGTTTAGGAACCATGAGATCTTGGGTTTGATTCCCACAAAGGGGGGCTTTTCCCAGAATTATTAGGTTTCCTTCTGAATTGGTGTATAGACATTATAGCCTAGTGGAGATGGATATACTCCAATGATCCGTCAGTGATCCAAGTTGCCGTTAAAAAAAAGTAACTTAATATCTGGCCAACGTGGGAATAAGTGAATAACCCACTTGATAGAGGCATATGTCTCTTTTAGATTAGACCCCAAGTTCAAATTTGAACAATGAAGTAGTGTAGAGTTATTAGTATAAAGTAGAGTAGAGTACAATTTGTCGTTAATGTAACTTAATATTTGGCTTGTTGCTAATATCACATGCGACAACGTCAAATGTGTTGTTACCTTGTGTTGAAACTTGTTAAGAATATTCATTGTTATTAAGTATAAATACTTTCATTAACGGGTATTAAACAATAATATAGATAATTGGTTACCATTGTCTTAATTTCGCTTGAATCATAGAAATCAATTATTTCCCAACACAAAATCCGTGTATGATAAGCTGTCCGTTTGGGTAGAAGGCGTGTTAATGAAGTTCTCTTTAATATATATATATATATATATATATATAAGGATCACGCTAAAATGAGAACCACATCGAGTTGTAAGAACCGTGAGAACTACACTGTACGGGGCGAGGTGGACCAATTTTTTTTTTTCACAAACGTAGATGCGTGTATTATAAACACATTTGTAAAAAAAAAATTCAAAAAAAAAACTTTTTGAGCACCACAAGTGTGTGTTTACGGGTACCGTAAATTTTCAGGTAGGATTTACGGTACCCGTAAACACAAACTTGTGGTGCTCAAAACTACACACGACATTTTTTTTTACAAATGTGTTTATAAATTATAATACACGCATCTACGTTTATGAAAAAAAAATTTGGTCCACCTCGCCCCGTACGGTGTAGTTCTCACGGTTCTTACAACTCGAGGTGGTTCTCATTTTAGTGTTCCCCTATATATATATATATATATATATATATATATAGGGGATCGCTAGAATGAGAACCACCACGAGTTATGAGAACCACGAGAACCGCGCCCCGCGGGTGGCCATCGGCGACGAAATTTTTTTTACACCTAGATCCGTATATTTTAGTGGGGGGTTTAAATTTTCGGTTCAAACGGCGCGCCCGAGGGGGTAGTTTTTTACGCCCAAAGTTTGGTAAAAAAAAGAAAAATTAAAAAAACCCAAACTTTGGGCGTAAAAAACTACCCCCTCGGGCGCGCCGTTTGAACCGAAAATTTAAACCCCCCACTAAAATATACGGATCTAGGTGTAAAAAAAATTTCGTCGCCGACGGCCACCCGCGGGGCGCGGTTCTCGTGGTTCTCATAACTCGTGGTGGTTCTCATTCTAGCGGCTCCCTATATATATATATATATATATAATTTACCCCAAAAATTAAAATAGTCTACTAACACCAACATTTTTATAACCATGTGCACACTGGTCAGCAAATGTTAAACCCCTACTATTTTTTTCAAGATAACAGTGCAGTTATTTGGATAGTATCCACTTGTCCATGTGTTTACTCTAAACACCTTTCAATTATACCTGAAATCAAATTTAATGCATCTTATTAAAGTACAACTAGATTTAAGCTCCCCCGCGTTGCGGCGGGGGCGTAGAACTATGCCAAATAGCACTAATGTCACACCAACGTCAGTGACTACCAACACTGAGTCGATCCAGGACCCTCGCGTTGCGACGAACTTGTCAAGCGAAAAAAAAATAAATGTAAAACATTGAACCACACATGCATGTTGCGCCGTGTTAACTTGCATAATTTTGAACGAAACAAAAAAACGTTAAACGACACACGCACGTCGTGCCGTCTTAACTCGCAAAATTTAGAACGAAAATTTGCGAAAGATGAAAAGTATAGAGACCAAAGTTGAAGGTAAAATAATATTGTGAGGTTAAATTGAAAATAATGAAACTTTTGAGTTAAAAGTGAAAAAAAGACAATTTATATGGGTTAAAATTGCAAAACATAAAAAGCTTTTGGATTAAAGTTAAAAAATCATTTTTTTTTTTGAAAACCACCCAAAACATAAATTACAACTCCTTATGCACAAAATTGTTTCTAATTTATGGAATGTAAATGTAAATATGGTCCTCAAGTAAATGCATCTTGTTAAAGTACAATATGGTTCTCAAGAATCTCATTAGGTTAAGGGGGTGTGGAATGTTGTTCCTCTTTCCCCCAAATTTATCTTAGCGTCACAACATCCTCCCTTCCACATTACCATCCTTCCCAAAACATAGGGTGTGATTCCCCTTTCTCTCTATTTCATTATTTTATTTCTTTCTTTAAATACCTAAATTCTATAAAATATAAAAAGTTTTCATTAATTAAAAAAATTACATAGCCTAGAAAAAAAAGACATAATTTAAATAAACATAGTTTCATAAAAAAAAGACATAATTTAGATCTTTTGATTGTGATACGTCATTAGGCACCACTTTCCACTTTGGGCATTCTCTCAATATTTCATACGACCTGATGTAATTCCATGGTCCATGTTTCTTGGTGTATTTGTCAATAGCCAACGACAAAAACACCTGCATCATTTGTACCACTTGGACGATTGTTCGATGCATTTTGATATATACACGCAAACAAACCATTTTTTCCTTTCATCTCTCTAAATTTTGAACCAGCGGAATGAACAAGTCGATACAGGGGCCGTTGTATCAATTGAAAAAATTCTTTACAAACTTGGTTATAAAAGGCTTCACGTTTTCGATTAGTAGCTACACATTAAAATTTAGAAATATAATCATTGCTTAGAAATAAAATACAAAAAATAAATTTAATACTTTATTTAAAAATAAAATTAAAAATTATACCTATAATCGGATCGGTAGAAGCTTTAACCCACGCTCGTGCAAGCGCTTTCAACTCGTCCGGGGTCCAAGGAATGCTTTGCGCCTTTCCGCTTCCCTCTTCTTGAGCCTGTGCTTGGTTTTCTCTTTGTGCTCGTTTTCCCCCTTTCATAACCTTCGTGATTTGTGGTTGCGTTCGGGTATAACACGCCATCTACAACTAAAGAAACGAAATCGTGTTCAGGTGCGGTTTGAGTCAACGGTTGGGATGGTGGCGTTTGTATTGCTTGTGATTGCATTTGCATAGCATGGTGGTGTTGTTGGTATAGCATTCGCCAAGCGTTTTAAGCTTGACTAAAACCGCCAAACGAATACGGATCCATCGATGTCATGAGGTATACGAGTGGGGGTTGGGTCGAGGGAGTAGCGGGTGTGTTGGGAAAGAATGGAATCGGGTTCGGTCGGCTTGGATCCATGATTTTTTTTGTATATAATTCAAAAATAGTTTAAACAGGATTATATTAATTTTTGTTTTGTTTTTTTGACCGTTCCCAACGGCTCCAATTCACATGGTCGGTTTTTTTTCATCGGGGAAGACGGGGGTGAGTCCCTGAGCTCACGGAAATCCAGATAGGGAGGGGGGGGTGTTCTCCGACAGGAAACGGGCCACATCAGCCCCCCGATGCTGTTCCCGAGCCCACACCCCGTCGTCTTATTGGATAAGATGAAACTCCTCTTTCAACCCAGTACGTAGAGCTTATTTCTAAGTATATGGAAAGAAATATTAAATATTTAAACTAGTTTCACTACTTTTGTAGTGTCGATGTTATCCGATCTACCTAAGTGTTAGTTCGATCATATATACACATACAATCATAATAGAATCATAAAAATCAGTTATAATTATAAAAAAAAAAAAAAAAAGAACTAAAGAAGCATAACCGAGCCATTGATTTAGTTGGTTTGGTCAACTCACCTGTATTGTGGAATGTGGATGCCGCGTATGTCAAATACCTATGTGATACCCACATTAACAATTCAAGTGTAGGCTTTGTGTACATACATATGAAACGATATTCTATTCTATTTCTATATAATAATAATTGATGAAGGTTGTTAGCAATAGTAAAAATTTTAACACTGAAATAAAACTTAGAGTTAATTGCCAAAATCGTCCCTGAGTTTTAGGCATGTTTGCCATTTTCGTCCAAAATGACACTTTTGTACCAAATTGCCCCCAACGTTTGTAACTTTTTGCCATTTTCATTCAAACCACTAACTTAGTTTATTTTTTCTGTTAAGTTGAGGATATTTGGATGAAACTGGCAAATATAAAAACACAGGGACGATTTTGGCAATTTACTCAAACCCTTTTTTTATTTCTTTTATTTAATTATTTTTGTTACATATATAATAAAAAAGAATATACATGGAGTTTTTAGAAAAAAAAATTAATAGTTTTGTCACATAATTTTTATAAATTTTCATCCAAATCACTAACTCAGTTTATTTTTTCTGTTAAGTTGAAGGATGTTTTAATTTTTATAAATTAAGACAGAAGTTAATTTACAGCTTCTTTATATAAATCAGCCTTGTAAAGAGAAAACGTCATTGGTGTGCAACCCATAACAATTGATTACAACTTTTAGTATTTATCAGTTGTAGAGATAGAAAAAAACTGTAAAACTTTACATATTTTTTAAATGTGTTGAGCACCTAGGAAATATGTTGGTAGAAATAAAATATTTATTTAATTAAGATTATGAGGGTAACTAACTAATACTTATTTTGAGTGGCTTGAGTAAAGAAACTTTTGGTTCATAGCATTATAATTACAATTTGGTAGGCAATTTTAAGGTTTGGTAACGATACGTTGTTTGATAGAGGGGAGGGGGCACTCGCTTCTGTTTTTCCTTATGAGCGAATTTAAAAGAGTAGAAGATGAATTACAAACTTGGTACATATAATAAGATTTTTTTATTTGACATTTTTTCAATAAGGTCACCAGCATTTTAGTTTTATAAAATTTAGAGGTTTAAGTAGATTTTATTTTTATAAAACTTATCTATATAAAAAATTAGAAATTAATTTATGTCTTAGTTTATAAACATCCTTCGCCTTAATAGATGTAGGACCGGTTTTCGACTTCGAACAATTGCGAACCGACTCGTGTGACGTGCGGAATCCGTACACGAACGTGACCGAACACAAGATCGTACAATAAACGTGATTCTATTGATCAATATGACGAGTACAAGCACCACGAATCACCTTTCTCTCTCTTGACTTTCTCTCTCTAGCTCTAGATCTCCAAAGCTCCAAAATTGCAAAAGTTCTCAAATGAAACCCTAAAGCTCCTATATATAGGCCAAGGCATAAAGGATTTCTCCTTATTTACAAGATTGCCACCTTGCCTTTTTCCCTACTTCAAACACTATAAAATCATATTTTGCTATATTTTGCTACGAACTGGATTGACGGAGGCGATAGAAATTACTGCACTAACAATAGAAAAATTAACTTAGTTAGTGGTTGGATGAAAATTTATAAAAAATATGTGACAAAGTTATTATTTTTTATATAAAAATTGCATGTATATTCTTTTTTATTATATATGTAGTAAAATTAATTAAATAAAAGAAATTTAAAAGAGTTTTAGTAAATTGCCAAAATTGTCCATGTGGTTTTATATTTGCCAGTTTCATCCAAATATCCTCAACTTAACAGAAAAAATAAACTAAGTTAGTGGTTTGGATGAAAATGGCAAAAAGTTACAAACGTTGGGGGCAATTTGGTACAAAAGTCTCATTTTGGACGAAAATGGCAAACCTGTCCAAACCCCAGGGACGATTTTGGCAATTAACTCTAAAACTTAATTACAATAATAGTATTTGTTTACGTTCTGCTGTTTGATGTGAAGTTATGTATTTATGTTAGGGCTGGCAATTTTACACGAATACACGACATGAACCTACACGAAGTGGTATCGTGTATGGCCTTAACAGGTATCGTGTACCAAACAGGTAGACACGAGATTACTTGTTAATTTTCGTGTATAAATAGGTTAAATACATGTTTACCTGTTAATACCCGTTAGTACACGATAAGAAATTAAATTAAATAAAACTCATCAGCCATGTGCGTGTGGGTTCCTTAATTCCTTTCTATTTTCATTCCTCATTCAATTCAAAAAAAAAAAAAAAAACCCTAAACTCCATTTGTAACTCTCATATAGCATATCGTGTTCGTGTTAACAGGTATTAACAGGTAATTTTCGTGTATAACAGTCGAACAGTCGTATTAACAGATATTAATAGGTAATTTTCGTGTATATCATCTCGTCGTCGTGTTCGTGTTTGAAAAAAAGCACACGATAAGTTATCGTGTCGTGTTTGTGTATGGGATTTCGTGTATCGTGTCTTATCGTATCGTGTTTTATCATGTACGGGTATACACGATATGCCAGCCCTAGTGTATATTGTATGCTTCAATTTTAAATAGGGTTGGTGGGTTACATTAAATATAAAATATCAAATAGTTCTTACACTTTTTTTACAAATATGATATTATTTTATTAATAAGTACTATGTATCACTTTTAAAACTATATTATCTACAATAACAAAAACCATGCCCGACAATAGTGCTTTCATGGGATTGGTCGAGTTGGGCGGCCACCTGCCATCCACAAAAATCTTTTTTTTCTCCAAATTACGATTTTGCCCCGTTTATATTTATAGTTTTACTATTGCTTGATTTATTTCCTCGCAGCCAAATTACAATTTTGCCCTCAGTTCAAATTTACAGTTTCGCCATCGATTTTATTTTTTTCCTGTCAAATTACGATTTTACCCCCAATGTAATATACCCATGCCATCATTTATTTTTTTGGTTTGTTTTATTTTTTTTTACGCATGCCATCATTTAGTTTTTTGTTTTGCTTTGTTTTTTTTTACAAAACTATGGTTGTGTTTTGTTTTAGTTTGTTTACTCGGTGTAATTTTTATTCGTGTCAGGCGGCTGCCTGTCATACGCTCATTTGTTCTGAAAAATTACAATTTTGCCCCCAGTTAAAATTATAGTATTTCTATCATTTTAGTTTTTTTTTGCAAAAGTATGACAGTGTTTTGTTTTAATTGGTTGAGTCAACGTAATTTTTTTGTGACCGTGTTATGAATAGTATATACAAATAACCGGAACATAGACGTACATGTTAATGTTATGAGAGAGAATTATTCAGCTTAATGCCTCGCAACGCGGGAGGGGCAAAAACTAGTTTTTTACAAAGATCATATTATTTTATTAATAAGTGGTATAAATTCGAGTTTGTATATTTTACGTCGGTTCGTGTAACACCCGTCTGATTTTACTTGAATTTAATAATAATTCATACCATTTTATAATAAAAGATACCAATTTAACCTAACATTCATAAGTCAAGTTCCTACGTGGCATAACCTTAGTCAACTAAAGACCCAGTTAGAACATCCCAAAAGTTTTAACAATTTGTTTACAACCCATAACCATAGACTATTAACAGATATAACATAACGAAAGCTTCAAAATTTGTGTTCGATTCTTCAAAAGCTTGCTTGATCGTCATCCGTAGTCTTCGAGTACCTAAAAACTGAAATGTTTACACTAAACATTAGTATTAGAATACTTAGAATTTATACTCAATCGAAACCACGATGAAAGTGGATTCGCTTAATTATAATTATACAAAATTTACAAAATTTTCCAGGTTCTACCGTAACTTACGGTCCTACCGTAACTTACGGTAGTCGTCTTACAATCCTGGTCCACCGTAACTCAGAAGAAGGACACCGTAAGACTTTGATCTCTACCGTAAGTTACGGTGATACCGTAACTTACGGTATCCCCTGCAACTTCATGTTTTGTTTTCTTGTTTGTTTTGCCCAAACCCTTTTCTCAAATTCTTCATTCTAACCAACCAATACACTGATTTTTCATAATCTAATAGGTCTTTTATGAATGTTAACAAAGACCGAGTAACCATACTACAATACATTCCATGCCTTAATTGGTTATTTGACCCGTTTAGCTCATCTAAGGAATCCTCCATTTTTTATGACAATCAATGAGGTCTAACCAATTTCTTGGTCTATTATTCGAACTAGCGAACACCATCGCTTAATTCCAACTCGACTTTTATTCACCAATCAATTACATATATACTAAACATCAAAATTTACTCAAATGTAACAAATCAAGTTACATACCTTAGTGTACGTCCTTCAACCGCAAATCACCACCGGCTTGTCCACTCGACGTTCCGGTATCCTTTCCTATAGAGTTCAATTTGACACATGTTTAGAACTCTCTTTAACCTTATATCGCATAATACACCGAAACATCATAATTATGCGTTTGAACTTTAAATTTCGATTTTAAGCCTTCTTTGAGGCATTTTCACAAACACTTTAAGGGCAGATTTTTACATGATTATATGACAAGTTTCTAGCTTATCACTTAGCCCTAATTTCACATCTTTCAACCATCTTACATGATTTATTAACTTCTAAATTTCTGAAATCACTTCAACATTGTCAAATTATACTAGATCAACACTCTATTTCCTAGTGATCATCAATTTACACATAACCCACTAATCACCTACAATGGTGTTCATGGGTTTCACTAAAATTTCATATGATTTCAACTTCTATTGGTCTAGGGTTTGTCCCTAGACACTATAGTTGTTCCTAAGTCATCAATACACACACATGCAACCATAATTTCAGAATTTTTCCCAATTCATGAAAATTTCAAGTTGAGAGATTTCTCAAAATTTTACATACCTTGAAATCCCCTTGTGATGAGGATCAGTAATCTATGATTGGATTTTGATTTGGGACTGAATTTGGCCTTCAATTGACTGATTTTATGAATGTTTAGAGTTTGAGAATGGGGGTGTCGCCCCCTGCTTCTTCTTGATCGACCAGACCCCCTATTTGGGGTGTTTGGTTTATTTTTTTATTTGTTTCCCCAAATTAAGTTTCAATTTTAACAACTAAGGCCCCTCTACTTTGTTCAACATTTAGTTTGGTAGCTATTAACCCTATTATAAGCTATTTATAGACTATTAACTAACTAGGTTAAAATTCCTAGTTAGTAAATTCTCGTTCATTTAAACTTTATAATTCTAATATAAAGTTTTTAAAATTTTCGGGGTGTTACAGTTCGCGTGTGTCTTTGACTTCGCTTTACGTAACGTAGCGGTATAAATTCACAATTTTGTTTTATGATTTTTTCGGTTTTGATCGATATTTGCTTGCTACTTAGCGAGAGACCGGCGTTAACCAAACTAATTCCCGCCGCATAGCACGGGATATTTTTACTAGTTGATATGAAAATATGAAACTATGCTATACACTTATACATATTTCATAGGGTAAATTACAGTTTTCGTCCTTTATGTTTGTATCAGATTGTAATGGATGACATTTAACTTTAATAATTACAGTCACAGTCCTTTATTTGTAAAACTCGTTGCACTCTACGTCTTTTGGCCCTAACCTTGTTAAACATTTTCAGTTAAGTTGACATGTGCCTTGAACATGTGGGTAGTTTAGTACTTTTACTAATCAATTTAACAAAGAAAGATAAAAAATCTGGTAAATCTCTCTTTCTACACCCCTGTACTCTCTCTTCCTTCTCACCATCTCAATCCATCTTCATCTCAGATCTGAAAACTGAATAAGGTAGAATTCTCGGTTAAAGTTATTAGGTTGGTTACTGATTTGCATCTCCTTACGACGGGACTTCGAAAGACTATTTTGTTTAAGCTTATTCCCATAAAAGTTAATAGTTATGCATGACGGGTGTTGACTAATAGGCTTCCAACTAGAGTAAATTTGGCGGGAAATGGTATAGTTGTCCTAAATGTGTTATGTAATGACTTTGTGGATACTAATGATCACGCTTTTGGGGCTTGTTCGGTTGCTACTCGGATTTGTTGTCTTATTGCGTCGTGGGTTTTCCTTCTGATGTTGACATCGTCTAGCCCGACCGAGATAATGGAGTGGTTAGAAGTTTTGAAAATTCAAAATCACAAAAAAGATTTAACTGGGTCGATTATTTTATCACTTGGTAGGCGTTATGGAGATTCATAAATGACTTGGTATTTATCAAGGATCGTCACAACAAACAAATGCTTTTTGATGATATTATGCATTTTCTTTCATTGATATATATAGTAGTAGGAACCAGAAAGGCAAAATGTCTTGAACCGAGTGGTTTAAAATTCCACTATTATGCATGTGATTTTTTATTCGTCCTGGTGTCTTGCTAGGTGTGTTTTTTTAATGTTAAGCCGCCCTTCAACAAAAAAAAGAAAAACAAAAACAAAAACAAAAAGAGAGGAAAAAAGGTTCATGGGTATGATTCGATAACATGTATGCATGTTCCGTGTAATCAGGTGGTATCGTTTAATACCATTCCTATTTCTTACCCACAAAAAAGCTTTCAAACTAATCTCATATCACATGCACATCCTATTACTTGTATTAAATGTTTTGCGTTTTAGGTTTTCCTGTTAGATTCGTGTGCATTTGGCGTTCCTATTACCTTCTATCCGTTGATTGTTTAATTGACTCAGTCGTGATAAATCTATATAAATAATTAAACATATTTCAAAACACAATAATCATTATTGACTTAATGTAATAAGTTTTTATATGGGCCTTGTTTGATGTTGTAGACCTTTTGTAATTGCTGCAGTTGTTAGTTTCTGGGGTATGTCCCTTTTCTTTGTTTGTACTGTTGCTCTTCAGGGCCGGCCCTGAGAATTCGTGTATCCTGTTCGAGCTCGAAAAAACGTGCCCTTACGCCTTAATGAAATTGGGTATTGGCTCACTAAAGGTATAAACCTAATGCCAATAGGCTAATAACTAATCTAAACCATAAGAATAGTTTTATAAGTGAGCCTATGTTGGTTTTGTATGGGTATACTCTATTAAAAAATATATTTTACATATACATATTGGGTTTTTTTTATAAAATAAATGCCTTTCAAAATATCGGGTCCTGGCCGGTGGTCCTCCCCGCCCACCCCTATGGCCGGCCTTGTTGCTCTTCAATATATATATTTATATATGGTTAGGTTGATTGTGAAGAATTCAAATAAGAAGAAACTTTTTGTAAGAAAAAAGAAGAAGAAATTTCAACCAATAGATAACTACATTAAAATTTGTAGCTTATCTTCAAAATATATATTTTTTCAAAAAAATAAAATTAAATAATTTAGAGTGTAGGATAAATTACAATGTGTATATGATAAATTACGGGTTGTGTAGAATAAATTTCAACATGCGTATGGTAAGTTTCGAAAGGTGTAGTAACTTTTGATGTGAGTAGTCAAAAAACATTAGTGTGAAGGATGATAGTTTTTATGACTAATTAATTAGTCAAAGATGATAATAAATAAGATAAATGAAAAAGTATTTAATATTTTACAATTATATCATTTGTTCTTTTTACTCTCAATTAAATTTTCTTCTCAAATGAACCTTCCTCTGCCAAGTGGGGCAGGCTCACTTGGTAGAGGCTCTTGCCTCTTAGTGGGAGGTCTTGGGTTCAATCCCAAGCAAGGGTGAGTTATTTGTAAATATAGTAGTTTGGGAGAGTAACGTTAGCCATTCACAAAAAAAAAACCTTCCCCTAGGTTCATTTGTGAACAGCCCCCTTAATTGTGAATACTAGTGAACTAATCTTAGCCTTTGATTATTATCAATACACAAGTGTAAATCAATGACTAGGATTTGTTCACCTAGTTCACAAATACACTAATGTTAACTCTCTCTCTCTCTATATATATATATATATATATATATATATATATGGCCAGGATCATTTCAGAACTATAAATATTTACAGAACTCACAGAACTCCTAATAAACAATCTTTTTATATATATATATTTTTATGTTTAGGATAATTTTATCATTTATTATGTGTATTTTTACGATTACATACATGTTAAGAGTAATTTTATCATTTTTTATGTGTAATTTTATAATTACACATAGGTAAACTAGTTTTTTTACATATATGTAATTAGTTATGACACATATATATAATTTTGGCAATTAAACATATGTAAACTACTTTTTACATGTATGTAATCAAATAAATACATATAATAGATAATAAAAATATCTTAAATACAAAAACTTATAATAAAATGATTGTTTATTAGGAGTTCTGAAATGAACTCAACCCTATATATATATATATATATATAGGGGACCGCTGGAATGAGAACCACCTCCAGTTGTAAGAACCGCGAGAACCACTTTCTGGCCATTAGATCAAGAAGATGGATGAATGAGATTAAAAGTATTTAAAAATAATATTAAGTATTTTTTGTCTTATTATGTCTTTAATATTTTAATCCAAAAGGGTATTTAAGTAAATTACTCTATTTTGTCTTTTTGTTTTTATTGTTTTTTATTACTTTTTGGTATTATTATATTAGATTTTTATTTTTTAAACATAGTTTTTTATATTAAGCATTATCAAATTCAGATTTATTTACAGATTTTTACGTTAAACGTTTTAAGTTTTTACGCCCGGCCTTTTCACGCCTCGTTTTTTGACGCGCCCCTTTTACGCCCGGCTTTTTCACGCGTCGTTTTTTCAACGCGCCGTTTTTACGTTTTACGCCCCGGTTTTTTTTCGTTAACGTTATTTACGTTTTACGCGTCGGTTTTTTACGTTTTACGCCCTGCTTTTTTACGTTTTACGCGCCGGTTTTTTACGTTAACGTTATTTTCGTTTTACGAGCCGGTTTTTTACGTTTTACGCCTCGGTTTTTTACGTTAACGTTTTTTTACGTTTTACGCGCCGGTTTTTTACGTTAACGTTATTTACGTTTTACGCGCCGGTTTTTTACGTTTTACGCCCCGGTTTTTTACGTTAACGTTTTTTTACGTTCAACGCGCCGGTTTTTTACGTTAACGTTATTTACGTTTTACGCGCCAGTTTTTTACGTTTTACACCCCGGTTTTTTTACGTTAACTTTTTTTACGTTTTACGCGCCGGTTTTTTTACGTTAACGTTTTTTACGTTTTACTTAAAAAATTTTACGTTTTACGATTTACCTAAAACTTTTAACGTTTTACGGAAAACTTTTTACGTTTTACGTAAAAACTTTTTACGTTTTACGGTTTAACTTTTTTTTTTTTTTACAAAAACGTTTTTACGCAAAAAACGAACGCACCCAGAAAATCGCACACTCGGGATGTGTCTCAGATACTTTGTTATCATCATCGACGCCTCAAAAAAATCAAAAGAACGAGAGGATTCTTGAAAAAAAATGAAGTTTTGGCTCAGATTTTCCAATAATCAGAGGCTGCAAGTGGGGTTGCAGGTTCAAAACCCTACCCTCCGCCATCCTTGCCGCGCCATCGTCAGTTTTTTTTTTTGCATCATCACAGCCGATTCAATAAGGAACCATATTCAACCGATTTAAACATTCAAAAGGAACAAGAACATCATTTAAACATATTCAAACAGTATCAACAGAATCAACCCAGATTCAACAGAATCAACTCCGCATCAAAAACAGAGTTTTATCTCCGATGTTTTAACCCCAGATTCAACAGAATCAAACCCACAAGATTCAAACCCACAAGGCAAACCCACAAGATTCAAAACCCAGATTCAACAAAATTAAAAACCCACCTTCACCCATCATTCACCTCCAATGTTTTATCTCCGACATCGAGCACCCACCAAAACAGAGACACCCCTCCTCACCCCACCCCTCCACCCCTCATTCACCTCCGCCACCGCCGCCGACACACCGCCCCCCTAACCCACCACAACAATCCCCCTTCACCGGCCACCGCCGCCAAAAAACGTCAAGATCAGAACCAAAAAACCATCAAACAAACATAAAAAATACAGGACCAAAAAACATCAAACAAAACCCCAAAAAACAGAGACACAAAGAAATATCGCTACCTTTGTCTCTCTCTTCGTGTTCCACCACCATTGAAGAACTGAACCACCGGCATCACACATCGCCACGACAGTTGGGTGGCCGAAAATTACTGTGGAGACGGAGGGGGGTGGGTGGGTTGCAGTTCACTATCGCCGGAGAGCCCACCGCCATAAAACGGGATGAAAGAGATGAGGGGGGGGGGTGTTTTTGGCTGGTGGTTGTTGTCGATGAAGACAGATGAAAATGGATGCATCTTTTGGGTTCTTCTCAATGAAGACAGATGAAAATCATCAAAAAGCATGAAAGAGAAGATTTAAAAGAGAGAGGAGAGATAAACCTGCTACAATTAATGAAGAGAGATAGAGAGATTAGACATATGGGGTAAATGACCATAATACCCTTTGGGTTGTAAAATTCTGATTGGTTGAGAGTGGTTCTCGCGGTTCTTACAACTGGAGGTGGTTCTCATTCTAGCAGTCCCATATATATATATATATATATATATATATATATATATATAGGGGATGGTTATCTTGAGAACGCTAAATATAGCGAGAACCGTGAGAACAAATAAAAAAACCAATAAGAACCAATTTTTTTTAATACAAACCTCATTGTAATTAAAATACATGTAACACCCGTCTTAAAGTTTCACTATTTAATCATAATAAATGCGGTATTTGTAAAAGAAAATTTAAAGTAAACAAGAACTTAGTTGGTAAACTAAGTTATACTTCATAGTACTTAACATAGTCAAATCAGTAATTTCAAACATAAGTCATTCAGTAGTGTTTACAAAATTACATAATTAAACTAGATCAGAATATTGCGGAAGCATCCAAAAGTTTTGTGTTCGGTTCTTGAAGCATCACTTGATCGTCAATCCGCATATTTGCAATACCTAAAAGCTGTTGATTTTTAACAAAAATTAGTATTAGAGTACTCAGAAATATTACATAATCGAAACTACGCTTAAAACGTATTCGATTTAACAATGATATGCAAAATTCAACATGAATGTCAGGGCTCTACCGTAACTAACGGTAGACACCGTAAGTTACGGTAGCTCCTGGGAGACTTTGGTTCCACCGTAAAGCAGGAGAAAACCACCGTAGCATTTTTGACTCTACCGTAAGTTACGGTACTACCGTAACTTACGGTAGTCTCTGGAAGTTTATTGTTTGACTGATTTTGTTTGTTTTGCCCAAATCCACATGTCGTTTTGGGCGATTCTTTTCCTATATGTCTGTAAATCCATGACGGTCATGCTCATTACAACTATTATACCGAAAATTTAACTTACGGATCGAACGGTTAAATGTCACTATGCATTTATTCGACCCACTCTAACTCTACACATTTTACTACCTTTTTACTAGTAAGCCTTTGGCGCTTTATGCCCATCTTCCAGGGCTTAGTATCACCTGCATTTCCTTACCAATCCCATGGTTTAATGCTCTTGTGATAGTTATCGCCATTACTAACTAATTATAACACCAATACTACAATTTACACTATTATTCGATCCGTTGGTTCATCTTGTGGAAATCCTCCAATATGATGACTACCAAACGGTTCCTTATCAATTCTAACCTTATTAATTCAAGTAATAATCATGATCACTAAATCAACACAACTTGTATTCTACAATGCGACTATTCATAGTTTAACAACAATTCATTTAATGTAACGGTTCAAGTTACATACCTTTAGAGCACCCCCTTCAATCGCGTATCTCCCCCGGCGTGTTCGCTTGACGTTCCGGATTCTTTGCCTAAAGAGTTCAATTCACAACCAGTTTAGAACTCTTTCATAAGCTTTAACGCGTAATTCTCTACAATGATCAAATCTGCGTTTTTACCCAACTTTTAACATTTTAATCCTCACTTAGGCATTTCAACAAACACCTAGCGGGTCAGATTTTCACATAATCATCACCAAGTTTATTACTTGTAATTATCGTCTAGTTTCACTTCAATTAGTCAACTTTACACTTATCCTAACATCAATATTTCTGAAATTACTTCTTAAATTCAGATTGTGCTAGAACAAAGTTATAATTTTAGCATTTATCAAGTTTCTTCAAGCTCATTAATCACCTACAATGGTGATTATGAAACCCCACAAGTATCATGCAAGGTTTTCACAAGAATCCTCTAGGGTTTAACTCTAGGCATCATATTACTTCAAGATTCAACCATGCAACACATATTCAAGCTCAATTCTTGATTTTCTCATTTAACCTAAAACTGAACTCGAATCAAAACACCAAAATTTTACATACCTTTTGATCCCTGCAACGAGGTGATCTCTAATTTGTGTTTAGAACCTGATTTGGAGTGGATTGAGGGCTTCAATTTGTGAATTTTATGTGAAGCTAGGGTTTGGAGAGAACACCTGGTCGCCCTCTCTCCTGTTCGATCGATGTCCACCCACCATTGTGTGGTTTTTGTGTTTTGTTTACTAATTTAGTATTTAACTTTCAGTTTTGACTAGTTTGGTCCCTTAACTTATCATTTAACTTTAAGTTTAAGTGTTTTAACCTTAGTGTAAGTTATTTCAAGACTTGTAACTAACTGGGTTATAGGTTCCTAGTTAGTTGATTCTTGTTAACTTAACACTTTATAATAAACACAGAGTTTTATATTTTTGGGGTGTTACAAGTCCACCCCCCCTTAAAGGGGTTTCGTCCCCGAAACCGAATTACGTACCAAATAATGAAGGGTAGAGCCGTTGCATCTCCTGTTCGCATTCCCATGTGGTATCCGAACCCTTCTTGTGTTCCCATTTAACCCTTACTTGATTGATCTCTTTATTCCTCAAGGTTTTTACCTTACGATCCAAAATCGCGATGGGCTTCACCACATAGTTTAGTCTATCATCCACCTCGATGTCATCGTAGTGGATATAGGTTGTTTCATCTGCTAAACATTTCCGAAGATGTGATACATGAAATGTGCTACGAATTCTGCTTAATTCTTTCGGTAGTTCAAGGCGGTATGCTACTTTCCCTACTTGTTCGGCAATTGTAAATGGCCCAATAAATCTCGGGCTTAATTTTCCTCTCTTTCTAAACCGGATAACCCCCTTCCATGGGGATACTTTAAGCATGACTTTGTCGCCAACCTGAAACTCGATCGGTCTCCTCCTTTTATCCGCATACGACTTTTGTCTGTCTTGAGCCGCTTTCAAGTGTGCTCGACCCACATCAATCTTTCCATTAGTGGCTCGAACCATATCCTGGTGGGCAAGTTCACATGGACCCACTTCATCCCAACACACCGGGGTCCGGCACTTTATACCGTAAAGCATCTCGTACGGAGCCATACCGATGCTTGCGTGATAACTGTTATTATATGAAAATTTGACCAATGGCAGATAGACATCCCAGCTACCCCCGAGATCGATAATGCATGCCCGTAACATATCTTCTAACGTCTCTATCATTCTTTCACTTTGTCCATTTGTTTGTGGATGGTACGCGGTGCTAATGAACGACTTAGTTCCCATTTGTTCTTTGAATTCGTGCCAAAGGTTTGAAGTAAACCGAGTATCTCTGTCGGACACAATGGATACCGGTACTCCGTGACGCGCCACTATTTCATTAGTATATACTTCTGACAATCTTCCTTAAGCAGTCCTTTGGTTTGGACCCAACTAGCTTAGTTTCATTTTTAAGTCATTGTTTCTTCTAGTCAAAAGTTATCATACGCATGTGTCTTTCACGAGTAAGTCGTCATGGACCGTAACTTTTATCTTGTATTTCTTATTTTGTCACCTATTTTACCCAATTGTCAATTTACCACTCAATAGTATGAGTTCATTAACATGTTCGCCCCATACTAATCTTATATTGACAAGTGCTTTGTATAAATCACGTCACTATTTTGACTCTGAATGGTCTTGTCGGCTAGATTGATTAATCACCGTTATTTTATGCTCCGTAATTCGGGTCTTCCATATTGTCACATTCGGTCTTACATGAGTTTATGATTTCCTATCCCGTAACTCGCGTTACGACATGATTATATTCTGTATTCCTATGTCACTTTTGTGACTACGATCGCATCGCATCACATCCTGTTTAAGTTTTCATTAGCTCTTCATTATCATGAATCTTCTTTCGAACATAGTGTCTCACACCTATCGGTGTTGAGACCTATATTCATTAATATTAGCTATTTTCTAATTTCTCTATAACATTCATATTTGTTAAACGCCACTTCTTACTAAAACTGAATTTTAGTTTAACGTCTATCTATTTTACTTATGTCAATTACTCATATCCAGGAATTGACGACAAGAATTTATTCTTTTCCGTTATTATATTGCGCAGGGTATCGTAACCAGTCCCCATGCTTAACCCCAAGTGATCCGTAGATTCCTTCACCTTGCCTCGTGGGCTATTTTATTAGATCTTCACCTTTTTAAGGTGGGACCTTATAGTTTGTTTCTTCGTATTAGTGACCCGAGGGCCATTTTGGTCCCGTAGACCTTTATATTGTTTATGACCCGAAGGTTATAGTGATCCCGTAGATCACTTTCTACTTGTGTCTTTATTTAATTTTATATATATATACATATGGCGTCAAGGCACCCCCTTTTATGTTTAGAATAATTTATTTTCACTTTAGAAATTCATTTGACCTTAACCA
This sequence comes from Helianthus tuberosus, assembly GCA_030545235.1. Taxonomy (NCBI): domain Eukaryota; kingdom Viridiplantae; phylum Streptophyta; class Magnoliopsida; order Asterales; family Asteraceae; genus Helianthus; species Helianthus tuberosus. The sequence goes on along the minus strand of CM060399.1, from coordinate 218,716,995 downwards.
TAGTCTAAGGCTACACTCATTTTCTTTCGGATTATCTTTCCGACTCTTTGACTTCTTACGTCGTATTCACGACTTTTTATCCCACTCGTTCCGTTGTTTGGTTTATGCCCCTACTTTCCTTTCAACCCGTTACCCGGGTTCTTTATCCTACTATTTTTAACACTTCGGTTTCATTGGTTTGCATTTTCCTTTCCATACGCTTTTACGACCTATCACATAGATTCAGTAGTATTTCATACTTTCTCTATTCGGTTTGCGCTTACTTGGAATATTAAGTATTATACTTTATTCAGCCCTATCAACATTGAAATAGTTGAACATAACTTTCAAAATTTATGTTTTGCGAAATTTTATTGTCCTTCAGTCAAAAAACTAAATTCGAGTCTTTTGTCTTTTTAATCCGCGTTCCCGTCTCTTTGTTTACGCATATATCTGAAATCATACCCATCCATCGGGCATTTTACTGACATCTTTATCAAAGCAACCATTTCAGCATGCATTTAGATTTCATTTAGATTTATTTGGTCGTATTAGCGAAATCCATCGCCTTTATTCAACCACATAGTTTATTCCTTTATTTATCTTGTTTGACTTGTAGCCTTTTCATTATTCTGGATTAAACGACTTCAGTAGCCTTTCCGACTTTCCCATAGATCTCTTCGCGTATCTCCTTAGTCATGAGGGATACCGTATTGTCGCCAACTATGGTTGACGCCATATTATTGTAACAATAATAGAAATCATTCATTTCATTTTATCATTTCATGTCGTTGTATGGAATTTACCCTCATCGTTTATCAATATGAACGATGTTTCTACATGTTTTTATTTGGTTTGGCCAAGTCTATAACCTTGTCCTTATCATCTATTTTGTTGCAAATTTCTGGGTTCGGGTGTTATTACACTCCTTCCCAATACGTCAGTTATTCACTTTATTAAGTTCCCGGGTTCGAGTGTACGCGCACTCCTTCCCATGACAATATTGACCGTGATTACTTTTGCCTTGGTTTCACATGCTCACCAAGTCACCATTGTTTATTTTCTTATGCATATATATTTCTTTCACATAATTCACCCGTTTCACTACTCATGTATGCCCCTATGCAACTATTGTTCACACTAGTATTGAATAAAATTTATAATGGAATTAAATTTGTAATAAGCATACCTGGAACAACATCAGGTTCAGCTTTAGCCTCCGCGGCTGTCGTGTGGGAAGACCTTGTCTTCTCTTTCGGGGTATCAAACTTTGATTTCTTTACGGGTCTTGGGTCCACATCCGACTCACTACCGTCATCTTTTTCTTGTGAGAGACTATCTTTTAATTCAGTTATCATATCCTCTACTGCTAGCAAAATTGTGGTTTGTAGTCTCTCGGCGAACTGCGGTAGACTGGCTTCTATTGCCTTTCCGACTTCTTCATAAATTTTAGCTTCTATCTCTTCAGTTAATTGAGATGCTAATTCGCTCTCGGTTACATTGGACATTTCTTTCATCTGTTCGGTGACCTTCGGCACCGTATCATTATCATTTCTTTCCGACATCTTTTAACTGAAATGTTTGCATTAAACATTACTCATTTCTTTTACAATATAGCTTTATTTGCTTCGGTTTAGCCAAGTGCGTAACTTGCTTTTACCGTTCACATTTTGTGCACTTTCCGGGTTTGAGTGTGTTAACACACCCTTCCCATGCACATTAATTCGTATCTCATTTCTCACATAAGATAGGATCTACTAAAATAATAAATTAATTCTTACCGGACGATCGATCAAGCTTGAACCGAACACTTTGTTGACAACCTTAAGCTCTGATTACCAACTTGTAACACCCGTCTTAAAGTTTCACTATTTAATCATAATAAATGCGGTATTTGTAAAAGAAAATTTAAAGTAAACAAGAACTTAGTTGGTAAACTAAGTCATACTTCATAGTACTTAACATAGTCAAATCAGTAATTTCAAACATAAGTCATTCAGTAGTGTTTACAAAATTACATAATTAAACTAGATCAGAATATTGCGGAAGCATCCAAAAGTTTTGTGTTCGGTTCTTGAAGCATCACTTGATCGTCAATCCGCATATTTGCAATACCTAAAAGCTGTAAATTTTTAACAAAAAATAGTATTAGAGTTCTCAGAAATATTACATAATCGAAACTACGCTTAAAACGTATTCGATTTAACAATGATATGCAAAATTCAACATGAATGTCAGGGCTCTAACGTAACTTACGGTAGACACCGTAAGTTACGGTAGCTCCTGGGAGACTTTGGTTCCACCGTAAAGCAGGAGAAAACCACCGTAGCATTTTTGACTCTACCGTAAGTTACGGTACTACCGTAACTTACGGTAGTCTCTGGAAGTTTATTGTTTGACTGATTTTGTTTGTTTTGCCCAAATCCACATGTCGTTTTAGGCGATTCTTTTCCTATATGTCTGTAAATCCATGACGGTCATGCTCATTACAACTATTATACCGAAAATTTAACTTACGGATCGAACGATTAAATGTCACTATGCATTTATTCGACCCACTCTAACTCTACACATTTTACTACCTTTTTACTAGTAAGCCTTTGGCGCTTTATGCCCATCTTCCAGGGCTTAGTATCACCTGCATTTCCTTACCAATCCCATGGTTTAATGCTCTTGTGATAGTTATCGCCATTACTAACTAATTATAACACCAATACTACAATTTACACTATTATTCGATCCGTTGGTTCATCTTGTGGAAATCCTCCAATATGATGACTACCAAACGGTTCCTTATCAATTCTAACCTTATTAATTCAAGTAATAATCATGATCACTAAATCAACACAACTTCTATTCTACAATGCGACTATTCATAGTTTAACAACAATTCATTTAATGTAACGGTTCAAGTTACATACCTTTAGAGCACCCCTTCAATCGCGTATCTCCCCCGGCGTGTCCGCTTGACGTTCCGGATTCTTTGCCTAAAGAGTTCAATTCACAACCAGTTTAGAACTCTTTCATAAGCTTTAACGCGTAATTCTCTACAATGATCAAATCTGCGTTTTTACCCAACTTTTAACATTTTAATCCTCACTTAGGCATTTCAACAAACACCTAGCGGGTCAGATTTTCACATAATCATCACCAAGTTTATTACTTGTAATTATCGTCTAGTTTCACTTCAATTAGTCAACTTTACACTTATCCTAACATCAATATTTCTGAAATTACTTCTTAAATTCAGATTGTGCTAGAACAAAGTTATAATTTTAGCATTTATCAAGTTTCTTCAAGCTCATTAATCTCCTACAATGGTGATTATGAAACCCTACAAGTATCATGCAAGGTTTCCACAAGAATCCTCTAGGGTTTAACTCTAGTCATCATATTACTTCAAGATTCAACCATGCAACACATATTCAAGCTCAATTCTTGATTTTCTCATTTAACCTAAAACTGAACTCGAATCAAAACACCAAAATTTTACATACCTTTTGATCCCTGCAACGAGGTGATCTCTAATTTGTGTTTAGAACCTGATTTGGAGTGGATTGAGGGCTTCAATTTGTGAATTTTATGTGAAGCTAGGGTTTGGAGAGAACTCCTGGTCGCCTTCTCTCCTGCTCGATCGGTGTCCACCCACCATTGTGTGGTTTTTGTGTTTTGTTTACTAATTTAGTATTTAACTTTCAGTTTTGACTTGTTTGGTCCCTAAACTTATCATTTAACTTTAAGTTTAAGTGTTTTAACCTTAGTGTAAGTTATTTCAAGACTTGTAACTAACTGGGTTATAGGTTCCTAGTTAGTTGATTCTTGTTAACTTAACACTTTATAATAAACACAGAGTTTTATATTTTTGGGGTGTTACAATACAACATCAAAAAAAGAATTTACAACATCAAATAATTTATTTCTCCTTTCAAAATCACTTTTATTAGAATTTTTACACATGTGTAAATATAACAAATTTACATATGTTTAAATGGCAAACTTACAATGTGTAAATTTTCTTTATTTACGAATTCAGGTAAATTTAAACGTATAAATGAAATTTATAACATTGTATTCGAATAATAATGATAAGTGTAAAAATAAATTTTGAATATGAATTGTTTTTGACAAAGTTCTCGCGGTTTTTTGATTCGTTCTCACGGGTCTCACGATATTTAGCGTTCTCATTTAAACCCTCCCCTATATATATATATATATATAGGAGGGTTATCTTGAGAACACTAAATATTGCGAGAACCGTGAGAACAAATGAAAAAAACCAATCAAAACCGATTTTTTTTAATATAAACCTCATTGTAATAAAAATACAACATCAAAAAAGAATTTACAATATCAAATAATTCATTTCTCCTCTCAAAATCACTCTTACTAGATTTTTTACACATGTGTTAATATAACAAATTAACACATGTGTAAATGGCAAACTTACACATGTGTAAATTTTCTTTATTTACGAATTCACGAAAATTTAAACGTGTAAATTTAATTTATAACATTGTATTCGAATAATAATGATAAGTGAATTTTTTTTTTGAATTTGGATTGTTTTTGACCAAGTTCTTGTGGTTTTTTCATTCGTTCTCACGGTTCTCGCGATATTTAGCGTTCTCATTTAACCCTCCCCTATATATATACACATATATATAGGGGATCGCTAGAATGAGAACCACCACGAGTTATGAGAACCACGAGAACCGCGCCCCGCGGGTGGCCGTCGGCGACGAAATTTTTTTTACACCTAGATCCGTATATTTTAGTGGGGGGTTTAAATTTTCGGTTCAAACGGCGCGCCCGAGGGGGTAGTTTTTTACGCCCAAAGTTTGGGTTTTTTTAATTTTTCTTTTTTTTTACCAAACTTTGGGCGTAAAAAACTACCCCTCGGGCGCGCCGTTTGAACCGAAAATTTAAACCCCCCACTAAAATATACGGATCTAGGTGTAAAAAAAATTTCGTCGCCGACGGCCACCCGCGGGGCGCGGTTCTCGTGGTTCTCATAACTCGTGGTGGTTCTCATTCTAGCGGCTCCCTATATATATATACATATATATATATATATATATATAGGACAAAGATCCGTTAGGAACCACCATTTATTGCGAGAACCAATGTGAACACAACAAAAAATGCCTAAAAATAGCTAAAAAACACACAATTTTTTTTTCATATTTTTTATAAAAAATCGCTATTTTAGTAGAAAAAAAAAATTAAAACAATTTTTTTTTGGCTACTAAAAGTAGCGATTTTAACATAAAAATATTAAAAAAAAACAAATTTTTAGATTTATTTAGGTTTTTTGGGGTTTAGTTTTTAGTATTTTAGCTTTAGGGGGGGGGGGGGGGGGGGTTAGGTTTTTGGGGGGTGGGGGAGGGGGGTTTAGGTTTTTTTTTGGGGGGGGGGGGGGTGGGGGTTAGGTTTTTTTTTAGTTTTTTTTAGCTATTTTAGGTTGTGTTCACATTGGTTCTCGCGGTTCTCACAATAAAGGTGGTTCTCGCATGAACCTTACCCTATATATATATATATAGGTAGAGGATCCTGTAAAAAAGGCCTAAAGTGTGAGAGCATTCACATCCAGTCCATCAATTTGTGTGTGTAAAGTTTTTATAATATAAAGAGTATAAAAAGTGGTTGTGAGTGGAGGAGAGAGAAAATATTACTGTTCATCTGTATATTTGGGGGGACACTGTTCACCCACTATAATTTTTTAATATATATTGAAAGTGGTTGTGAGTGAAGGAGAGAGAAAAATGTAATATATATTGAAAAGGAGAGAGAAAAAGTATTTGTTTTTAGTGAAAATATATTGATATAGGAGTTGTTTTTTAGTGGAATGTATGTATATTTTTAGTGGATTGGATGTGAATGCTCTGAGAAGGGTAAGAAAAAATCTCAGCCATTAGATCTTTTGATCTAATGGTTAAGATCAATATGGACCAAATTGTAAAATATTTTCATTAATTTGGACTGATTTGAAATATCTAAGGGCAATATAGTCTTTTAAACCTACTAGAAATTAGGTAATGCACATGTAACTTCCCCCGTCTTTTTAAACGTCAATAACTTTTTATACGTAACTTTTTTTTTTAAAAAAATTCCACCATAATAACGAGCGTTTTTTTATCTTTAATATTAGTACCATATTGCTATACTTATATAGAGAAAAAATATGTTTCGATCAGATGTTTAGTCAATGAATGGTGTTATATACCTGCTGAATGGTGTTATATAATTACTAAATGGTGTTATATACTTGCTGAATGTTGAATGGTGTTATATACTTGCTGAATGGTGTTATATACTTGCTAAATGCTGAATGGTGTTATATACTTGCTGAATGGTGTTATATACTTCCTATAATTAAGGTAGAGGTTATGGGAAGTTTTTAATTAATTGAATTAATGATAAAATTACTTGTTTACCCTTTTCAATTAATTTAGATCTAATGGCTGAGATTCTTTCTCACACTTTTGGTCTTTTTTACAATAACCTTACCATATATATATATATATATATATATATATATATATATATATATAGGGTTGGGCTAGACAAAAAACCCTATCTTTCTTAGAAAACTCTGGAAACTCAAAGCTCCCGACATTTTTTTTTTGAAAAAAATAACACATGTAATATACAAGTTTTTAAGACTTTTGGACCAAAAAAATCAAAAAAGCGCCGAGTACTTTAAAAAAAAAAAAATAAACAAGTTCCAAAAACTTCGTTAACTAACATGTGTTAGACAACAAATGCTGAAAGTTGCTGAAATTTGTTTTTTTTTTTTAAAAAACCCTTCGGTGCTTTTTTGATTTTTTTGGCCCAAAACTCTTAAAAACATGTATATTACATGTGTTATTTTTTTCAAAAAAAAAAAATGTCGGGAGCTTTGAGTTTCCCGGGTTTTCTACCTAAAGAGAGTTTTCTACCTAGCCTTATCCTATATATATATATATATAGGGTGGGGTTCGGCTACAAAGTCCATTATTCCTACAAAGTCATAAAACACGACAATTTCAGCCATAAAAACTTTGTACACTTTATGGGAAAAATAGACTTTGTAGCCAACTCTCACCATATATATATATATATATATATATATATATATATATATATATATATATATATATATATATATTATATATATTTGTAAGATGTCGGTCACATGAGTTGCATCTTTCCAGAAGCTCATCACAAAGGAAAACGGAAATACAAAACTAGACTAAAATGTAACGGTTATGTTTTAAAACTATGTCAGTTTCTTATATCTTGTTTTTGTAGATTACATTTGTGTGGTTACAAGTACAATATAACATCAACATGAGAACTTAAAATATTGTAAAAAGAAAGACCGGGTACAATTTAAATAGGGTACACATTTGGACGCATATGTGTTTGTAATATACACGCGCCATAGATATGCGAGATGATTGATGACAAAAGACGGTGCATCCAAACACATTATACACAGTTTATTTCAGAATCAATAATATATTAAAAACTGTGATAAGTCTTGTGTCTTTTGCTTTACGCATTATACAAAAGATGGTTGTGTAACCACATATCTCCTTGTTTCATTTTAATACAAATGTTTTATACTATGGAAAACATTCAATATAAAAGTATTATAAGTAAAAAAGTTGTGAAATCATATAAACATTTGTATGTATTGTTTAAATGTGATATTAAAGACCACGTTCAACAAACTCTTTCTCTCGGGGTGGTGGGTATGCGTGTGGCACAGGACAGGTAGGTGGTGCAGGATTGGTGATGAGAGTGATGTGGTAGATAGATGAAGATAATTTGATGTTGGAAGTAGGATGGCGGTGCCAATTTAAAGAGGCAACAAAGAAGATGCGGGGCGGAGAGGAAGACAGAGCAGTATCAACAGAAACACAAGATCCATGTTTGGTGCCACCCAAAACTTTCAAGGGCCGGTTATCCTGTGTCGACACCCCTAGCCTCACCCACTACATGTAGTGGTCTATCAATATATTGTGTTTAAAATGTTCACAGTTTCAAACTTAAAATTAGCCTTGTTAAATGTATTCCATTATGTTTAAGAAACTTGTTATCTTCTCTATTTCTTTTATGTTTTGATCGATTTATTTTTCGTATTATATTATATTATATCTATATGCATTTACAAGTTCAATTGAATAGTTTGATGATGCTATCTTGTCCCTCTAATTTTTGGTTGGTACGTAATGCGGGCCCAAGTGTGGAGGAGCGGGCCATCTTGTATTTGGAGGCCCAAGATCGTGTAACAAAAGGGGCCTCACTAAAATGGCTCTAACTTGGGCTACGGGGGTCCGTTTTGGGCGTGCGACCAGGCGAAACGAACGTGAGAACGAGCTCCATCTTGCTGCAAACACCTACGGTGGTTTGGGTAATCGTCTGGGCCAAAAAACGCTTATTTCTATTAGTTATTTACGTTTTTATGTTTTTTGAAGTGTTTTGGACATTTTGTTTTTGGGCTTGTGTTTGGCCCGTTGTCTTTTTTAGGCCCATTTCGAATTTCTGTTCCTATTTATATGGTTTCTCTAGTAATGTGAAAGAGCAGACTTGAATTTTCAATTAACTAATTTTCACTTCAAATTATGTGCCCTTTGGGTTGAATTTTGGGGGTTGGGGAAGAACTACACGGGTATTCGCATAATCAACGTGTTTGACCTTCGTTTTCGTAACACTGCTACGGGTATTTTTACTTTTTATAATGAAACCTCTTCAAAAGGTTTTTCACATGACTCCATGAACCTCTTCAAAATGTCAGATTCAACATTCCACAAATTATTTTCTAATTGTTTATAATAATAATTTACTTATTTTTTTAATACAAACATGTATCTAACTTATAATAAAAGACTCTAAATAATGTCACATGTCATTCTCTTCTTCAACCTCATAAATTTTATTTTTAATAAATTTCTTTTAATATTAATATTAATCTATATCTATAATAAATGAAACCTTGGGGGACACTTGTCACCCTATGGTTGATGCCAAATAAGGTGACACATCAGCATACATGTGGCATAGCTCTACATCAAGGATTGGAGAAGCTTATTTTGTACGTTTCATTCATATTCTCTCTCTCTCATTCAATCATTAACACAATCAATTACCCCCAAAACCCAAAACGGCGATTTGGCTCCTCATTTCTTCAATTGATCCTGTGCGACGACTTTTATCAATCTTCATTATTCAACAGTGATAATCGACGGTAAGGATTCCGATATTCTTTTCTTTTCCGATTGATTTAATGAATAATCGACGGCTTTGTTATTTAATGATTTAGTCATTGAATGTTAGTTAAAGATTGATGTTAGACAACCTGTGCGACAACCCTAAACGCCAAATCATCTGCCTCCTCAGATCTCAATCAACCCTGTGCGACAACCTTGAATCCATCTTCAATACCCAATAGTAATCTACCATCGACGGTATTGATTCATTTCCTTCATCATCTTATTGATCGATTTTGTTTGAATGGTTTGTTGTACTTTGTTATTATTCGAAGTGTAAACCAGGTTAGTATTATTTGTTATCCCGTTTGTTAATTTGTTATATCTTTGGTCGTTCTTTCCAATTTCTAAGGTGTTATGTCATTTTCCTATAGTGTTCATAATTGTTTCTTTGTAATATAATTTCTTATGTAATTTTGGGTGCAGGGATGTTATTAGTTGGAGGGATTATGCGATTTCATATATTTTGTAGTTTTTGTTCCATGATAATTGTTACTATTTCGTTAACAAAGCTGTTGAAATTGCTAACTTTCATCTGGTAATTGATTTTGTTTTCCGCTTCTTATTCAGATATATTAGGTTGTTGTTAAATCTGATGTTATCGCATCTTCGGTGGTTCGGTGCAGATTGGCTTTTGTTCTATTCAGTGTAAGTGTATTAAGGTATTGCTATTTTGTTTTTCTTTTAACCCTAATTTTCATTATTGATTGGATTCTGGTGTTAACTTACTGTTTTGGTCAAAAATTATCAAAGCAATTAAGTGATCAAATTAGTTAAGTGAGGTAGTGTGCTGATAATATGTGTTGAAAAATATGCTGGCTTGTTAGTTTGCAAAAACAGTTTCAGGATATAGCTCAGGATATCGAGCTATATCTATGATCAAACAGTGAGCAAAAATGTAAAGGGTGACACAAGATATACGAGGAAAGCCCTTGACCAATCTAGATCGCCGGCATAAAACCTTGGGAGCTGACAATCGCAGCTGCCTTGTTCTTCTTATTGCTTCAAATATCAGGATACAGTGCAGGATATGATGCGGATCAACTAGGTGTTACAATGTAATCTGAATACAAGTGTTAGTGCGTTGTGAGTGTTTACAAGTAGTGAAGAAGAGTGTGCGAAAGATTGTGTGTTTCTATCTGATCCGATCAACCCATTTATAGTAAAATAAACTAACTAACTAGCCTATTATTCAGGGATTCAACGAATATTCCTCATGTGAACGTTGCAATCCACGTCTTCCGGCTCCAACGTCTATAATATAACTGATTTGCCCGAGTCTTGAGGAGAAGAAGTCCACCTGACCGTTAGAGACTGGTTTCAACAATCTGCACGTGAGTCAATTAGTAACTACCAGGATATCGCATCAGGATGTTACCAAGATCCTGATCCAGCATCCTGGTCACAACAAAACAAACAAAGTCAGAATATCAGTCAGGATATATGAGCAGAAAATCACCCATAACAATTGTCCCCAAAATATATCTGTTGGTATACCAATTCCAACGGATATATTTTAAGTCTTATCCCTCACATCGAGGTTATTAAATTGAAACGACGGTCAAGATAGTATTTTGCAACTTTCAACGCGGTTTTCACTCAATGGATATCTATTACGCTCTTATATCTTCTCTCTTTCTGTTTGAAAGCCAAATATCATCAACAGAGTCTCCAGGTAATTCTTTCTTCATTCCCTGTTAACTAACTTCTTTATTCTACTTCCAATGGCTACTAGAACCTGCTCTCAAACCGGCGAATCGACGGAGACCTTCGTCCAGCAAAATCTTCTTAAGAACCCCGAGAAGGAGATTTGTGCTTTTGATAACGCAGACATCGCAGCGTTGAGAGCCTCCGGCGCTTTCCGGTGGAGTGGTTAACCACCGGTAGGGTTTAGGGTTTCAAGAATACCCCCAAATACTTCCAGGCCTATATCCTGTGCTAATATTTTTTTTATTTGGCCTTTATGCAGTGAACTTTAAAGAAGTAGCCCCTCCTACTGCAGAATCTGAAAAAAGAATCAAAGTAATTTACTAGTTACCGGAAGGTGATAGGAGTTTTTCCACACACCTCCCAAGTTCCAGTCAATATTCATCATCTGATATGTCTGGTAAGAGTCATTTTATAAATAATTGATTAGCATAATATAATGAAAGAGTAATAAGGATTTATAACTTCCCCTTTATGCAGCACCAGCCAAAATCCCAGAAGTTTTCGATCTTGAGGAGTTGGACAATTACTCCGATCATGTCCAGGTCAAGAAGGAGCTCAGTCCCAAGCCTACGGCCTCATCCAAGCCCAGCAGCTCCAAAGCCATCATCATTCCCAAGCCTTCGCCAGCTACTAAGCCCCGGAGCTCAAGTTCTCGCAAAAGGAAAGAAACTGATTCACCTATCACCTCCGATACGTTCCCCTATGAGAATCATGGGTTTATTGAGGCAAGCGGGTTCAAGACTTCCTTTCTCAACCAGGTATAAATCCTTATTCCATATCCTGCACATATATGTCAAGCCAATATCCTGGTTATCATAATACCTGTGTTTTTGAGTGCAGGGCCTCGAACGTCTGGTTCATTTGTACGAAGAATCTTGTGGGCTCAACAAGGTGCTCGAGTCCAAGTTGAAGAAAGCCGAGGTTACCATTTCCGACCAAGGTATGATTGCCGTTGCCAAAACCCGGCACTATGAAGACAAGTTCAAGGCCATGACCCAGGAGCATCAGGCTGCTCTCAAAAGAGCCACTCATGAAGCCCAAGCCCATCTGGACGCTGCCCACGCCCAACATGAGCAGGATATGGCAACTTACCGGGAAGGCCTCAAAAGCTCCGTTGTCATCTCCCTTTTGCAGGCTCGGCTAAAAATGGCTTACGAAGCCCAAGCCATAGGCTTCGAATGACCTTCTTGGAACGTCAACGCCTGGGAGACGAAGCTAAAAAGTCTTGGAGGTAACCCTGTGGAGCGTCCAGTTAATCCTGCAGCTGAGGGGTCTTCAAAAGCGATTGAAAAACTAATTGGTGCTGGTGGTGAAGCCGAGAAGGATGTTCAAGCTAATCTTGAAGCGGATGCTGATGAAGAGATGATGAATGAAGAAGGTGCTGCCTCTTAAGAGCAGCGAAGCGGGCAGTAATGGACGTTCATGCCCGAGCCTGTCTTTTAAATTTGATAGTAGTGTTTGTTTGAACAATTTTATTTCTTGTCCTCTGAACAATTTTCTTTTCCTGCATTAAAACGATTTGATAACCAAAGGTGGATGGGTCCTAGGTTTTAGGATGAAGCCTTTGGTCATCAACTAATATCGCTTATTTCGGATAATACCACCTCCTTTTGACTTATTTGAACTCTACACAATCGCCTCAGAAGGAATGTCCCCTGTGCATAAAGTCTTTGAACACTTAGAAATTTTCTGAACATCAGTCCCAATTGTTTGAACAGTTCTTGTGTTACAGGGGGTAAACCCTAAAATGTACTGGAGATAAATCCTTAGTATCCTGGGGATAAACCCATAAGTACCCTGGGGAAAATCCCAAATTTTCATGCGCTACAGGCGGGAGTGTATAAACCCCAAGTATTAGAAAGGTGATAACCTTTAAACCTTTGAGAGTATGAAAACACCCTTACGTGAGAGAGGGTGATCAATCCTCATATACCTTTAGGATCCAGGATATAGCCAACAATAATGAAATTGTCAGCCACTTTTACATGGACTGGTCCCGCTATCTTGAACTATCCCTAGATAACCTGCGCTCCAGGCGGGGTGTTTAAACCCAATTCGAGAGAAATGTGAATACCTTTAAACCTATAAAGGGACCAGGATCCCTTAAACGTGAGAGAGGGGGCCAATCCTCTAATCTTTCGAAATATCCTGAATGTGTATCCTGGAGCTATATCCTGAGGCATATACTGCAAAACAACTGTAAACTAAGGTGGGTGTTAGCCTGACTAACACCCCTCCGATGCTTAAGCCAGTAATGGGTTCAAAAGAATAAACAATATCAAAATATATTAAAAGAGATAGAATCCATACCATCCTGAGTTAGAATTTAAATTCCAAACTCACTTGAAATAGAGCTTTAGATGTATAGCATTCCAGGATCTTGGTAGCATGTCCCCCTCCATATTCTTGAGTCGGTATGCTCCTTTTCCTGATTCTGATTCAATTTCATAGGGTCCTTCCCACTTTGGAGCCAATTTTCCATCAGCAGGATTGGTAGTATTCTGAAAAGCTTTTCTTAACACCCAATCTCCAACTTCGAACCTTCTAGTCCTTATATTCTTGTTATATGCTCTGGATATCCTCTGTTGATATGCTGCCATCCTTAATTTTGCTGCATCTCTTGTCTCATCAACAGTATCCAATTCCAGGCATAGGGCTTTAGGATTCTGCTCTGGATCCCGGAGGTTGGATCTTGCTGTAGGTATCACCATTTCTGTCGGGATCACCGCTTCTGCTCCAAACACCAAGGAAAATGGGGTTTGGCCAGTTGCACTTTTCACCGTTGTTCTATCAGCCCATAAAACAAAGGGTAATTCTTCTGCCCATTTTCCCTTCTTAGCTCCAAGCCTTTTCTTCAAATTGTTGACAATTATCTTGTTTGAGGATTCTGCTTGTCCATTTGCTTGAGGATGTACCGGTGTGGACGTGATCATTTTGATTCCCCAAATCTTGCAAAAGTCAGTAGTCCTCTTACTTATAAACTGAGATCCATTGTCACAAATTATCTCAGCTGGTACTCCAAACCTAGTCAGGATATTCCTTTTTATGAAGGATACTACTTCTTGATCTCTGACTTGAACAAATGCTTCAGCTTCAACCCACTTAGAGAAATAATCGGTCATTGCCAGCATGAAGACCTTTCCTCCTGGAGCCTTTGGCAATTTTCCTACTATATCCATTCCCCACTTCATGAATGGCCAAGGGGAAGCGATAGGATAAAGTGGCTCAGCAGGTTGATGTAATATATTACCGTGTCTTTGACACGCATCACATCTTCGAGCATATTCTGCAGCATCTTTTCTCATTGTCGGCCATTAGTATCCTGTTCTTAATACCTTTGAGAATAATGACCTGCCCCTAGTATGATTACCACAATCCCCTTCGTGTATATGCTGAAGCACTTCTTTAATTTCGTGATCCTCCAAGCACCTCAGATATGGTCCTGCAAGAGAGTTCTTATACAAAACATTATTTATAATAGTGAATCTTTAATTTCGAGGATTCTGATTTCCTGTTGGTTGACTCATAGGTTGTGGACGAATTCATCCTCTCTTGCATCTTTTTTTCGTCCTCCAGCCGAATGTATCTTAAAGCCCTGTTACGAGCTTCGTCCAGATTCCTGCAGGGATTCATTACAAGATCCTGATAGAATTGAGAATCCTTTTGCAACCCCATCTTGAAAGCCTGCACAGCTGTTGCAACATCAAGATGCGGGATATCTAAGGATTCCCGGCTAAATTTGTTCACATAATCCCTTAAGGATTCCTGGGGTCCTTGAGTTATCCTGTAAAGATCACTGGTTAGTTTCTCAAAACTCCGGCTGCAAGAAAATTGACTATTAAATAAATTAACTAAATGAGAAAAAGAAGTAATTGAGTGAGGAGGAACGTTTAAGAGCCATTTTAAGGCTGATCCTGTTAAGGTAGAACCAAACCCCTTGCATAGGCATGCTTCTTTGAGATCCGGAGGGATAGGGTTGATTTCCATCCTTTCCCTATACTGGGCAATATGCACCTCAGGATCCGTAGTTCCGTCATAGAGTTTCATGTTGGGGTTCTGGAATCTTTTTGGGATTTTAGCATCACAGATGGGATACGCGAACCATGATATCCTGTGGCTGTCTTGGGATACTTCTGGAATTGGTTGGACCACACCAGGTACACTAGATATCATGTCTTTCAGTTTTTGAAGCTCCCTGGAAAATGCTGATGTTATACCTGCATCCTGCAAAGATCCAACACCATTAGAAGCAAGAGTATTATTATTATTAGATACATTTCCAGTCTGGGGATTCTGGCCATATCCTGAGCTCCTCATAGTCGACACTCTGACTGAAGAGGGTATTTCAGGGGTATGATTCTGGGAATGGCTAGGCACAATATTCCCCCGGTTATCCTCAGTATAAACTGCAGAGCTGAAGTTTAAAGCCCTGGGTTGCAAGGGAGTGACAGTATCCTCAGCGGGCCTGCTTGAGCTGGATTTCAAGAGTTGTATCTCTCTTATCAGCATCTGGTTGGTCTCCTGCTGCTGCCTCATCTGTTCCTGTACACTACCAAACAAATTTAGAATTTCTTCATTAGAGGCCAAAACGGGACCAGATCCCTGGATATTGCGAGCGGGGATAACATCCCGAGCCACATGAATTTCAGTTCCTTGTGAAGAGGTTTGCGTTCTCGGAGGAGGTGGTGGAAGCACTGAACCAATTGTTGCAGAGGTTGTAGCGGACACGGTGGAAGAGCTCATGTTTGATCTCGAGGCCATTGAAAATAGTGTAGCAAAAAGTTTTGAAAATAGAAAACCAAGTAACGATTTTGCAAAAGCTTTTAGTAGAAATAGCACCACTTGCCCCACGGTGGGCGCCAAATTGTTTTGGTAAAAAATTACCGAAGCAATTAAGTGATCAAATTAGTTAAGTGAGGTAGTGTGCTGATAATATGTGTTGAAAAATATGCTGGCTTGTTAGTTTGCAAAAACAGTTTCAGGATATAGCTCAGGATATCGAGCTATATCTATGATCAAACAGTGAGCAAAAATGTAAAGGGTGACACGAGATATACGAGGAAAGTGTTAGTGCGTTGTGAGTGTTTACAAGTAGAGAAGAAGAGTGTGCGAAAGATTGTGTGTTTCTATCTGATCCGATCAACCCATTTATAGTATAATAAACTAACTAACTAGCCTATTATTCGGGGATTCAGCGAATATTCCTCAGGTGAACGTTGCAATCCACGTCTTCCGGCTCCAACGTCTATAATATAACTGATTTGCCCGAGTCTTGAGGAGAAGAAGTCCACCTGACCGTTAGAGACTGGTTTCAACAATCTGCACGTGAGTCAACTAGTAACTACCAGGATATCGCATCAGGATGTTACCAATATCCTGATCCAGCATCCTGGTCACAACAAAACAAACAAAGTCATAATATCAGTCAGGATATATGAGCAGAAAATCACCCATAACACTTACTATTATATTTCTTTAACCTTAGATACACAAAGGTTGATACATCGCTTATTGGATCCTAACCTCTCTACTGTAAGTGTTTGTACTCACTGTTGCATTTTGTTATTGAGATCATGGCTTCATTATTACTGAAATAAGATATGTGCATTATAAGATATCACTACTTGAGCATTAAAACTGTACCCAAGTCCCTTACAACATTTCATTGTTTGTCCATTACACTTCAACCTATGCCTATTTAATGTTGAGTGGTTTAAAAAGGATTTCAAATAGCCTTACATGGGAAACAAATAAATCTACTAACGTTCAGGTGTCTTTCTAGAAGAACCTGTTAGTGTTTGATTTCTAGATAATGGATGATAAATAAATTATCAGATGTTTAAACGTATATCGAGTTCAATTGCTCATGTCAAGTGGTGTTGCTTTGTTTGCCAACCGATGGCGGCTTTCAGGTCTTACTAAGATTGTTATAACTCCTGCAAGCGGATCAACTCTCGACCCTTTGATTAATGGCGGAGAGATATTTGAAATGATTCCAGTTGGTGGAAGAACTCACACGCGAGATTGTATGATTCACAACTTTGGTTGTATACGTTGATAACATGTTTTGGTTCACACGTTGACATGTTTATGTTCATTTCGTGTTTTATAGTGATCGGCTTGAATGGTTTGAATAACGGCTTTCAGAACCCTCAGTTCGATTGGAATGGTGATCGTTGTTTATATAACAATCCTCAAGAAAACCGATACCCTCAATTTTTTGACACCCTAATATATTTTAAAAATATCTCAATATGTCCCAAAATACACCCCATACGCGAAAACGGGCCCTGAATACCTTAAATATTATTAAATTTAATTAAAATTCTGATTTTTGGATTGAGGCGGGCCGCGTAAACCCCACCCCAATCCTTACGCGGGCCGCTAGAGATCAAAGTTGTGGCGCAGCCCGGTGATGACACGTGTCATCATCGTGGCGGGTCTAGTCGATGATCCGGACAAGCTACGCTGTTGACCGGGTTTGACGTGGGCCGCGTAGCCCTATGTTAACATTTACGCGGGCCGCATATAAGTCGAAATGTGGCAATATAAATAGCAGGCATCGGGTTTCAGCCAAACTCGTTTATTTCTTTCTTTCTAAACGTGATTCTCTCATAGTAGGCATTATACTGGGGTCTAATACCCCCTGAATAGCGAAGTTCTGCTCCGTTGTAAGTATTATAACCCCTGGATACGTATTAGATACGCTGCCCGATTGATCTAGGGTTCCGTAACGGCTGTCGTGGTTCTGCCCGACGTAGTCGTTGGAATGCCGTCTCGGGGAGGGTATTACTAATGTTAAAATGGGTTATTATACTAACACGTGTGCATTTGTGTAAATTATAGATAATTCTCAGGAAACCCTAAAGGATAATCTAAGACAGCAATGTGAGTTTATCCTCTTTTGTGTAAACCTTTTTGTGAACTGTTTTTACAAAACCTCACACGATTAATTATATATTAAGCAGTTATTGAGTATTTGTAAGAATACAATTATCATGAGTATGTTGGGGTTTTGTATACAAAATTTGTTACCACCTGGTCAAGGAGTAACATTTCCACAAGTCGGGTCTGACAGTACCATGGATGTTAATTGATATAACTTGGAAACAAATGTAATTGCGAGATCGCCCTCAATACTGTACACTGGGTTTTATTTAAACTTGATTAAACTGGGATTCACTCACCAGTATTTCCCACTGACAAATGTTTTTAAAACGCGTTTCAGGTAACAAACTGTGAAAGCCAAATAGAAGCCAGCTGGACAGCACCGAAGGCTTGGAAAAGTGGCAATAAAGTTACCTAAAAAGAAATAGATGTTTTTCTTAAATAAAATAGGACTTATTCCTATGAAAATGTGTGTATTGCAAACTTGGGTTTATCCCATGTGTTTAATATTATGAAAATGTGGTATTTTACTCTGATAAAATATTTCCTAACTATCGTCCTGATGAAAAATTCCGCTGCCAAATTAGACAAACACGCGATACCACCGAAACTGGCTCGCGGCCGCCCGTTCCCGGGGATCAGGGATCGGGGGTTGTGACAGAAGGTGGTATCATAGCTAAGCCACTGATTCAGCCACAGAAGTGTTCTGCTGACATCAAAATTCAATCTGTTAGGAAATAAATTACGGGAATACGTGTGCATAATTGTATTTTATTGCTATGTGTTATTTGACTATTTGTCAGTTTACAGTATGAGCGACCAAGGACCATCTGACGCGTACCGTCAATTGTCTGGTTCGCCTAGAAGCGAAGGCACCTCCTCTTCTCAGCCTGCCCTCTCAGGGTACTCTGCTGATACGGAAGAAGGAATCTTTGTGTTTAAGGCTCAGTCAGAAGAGCCATTCGCTTAGAAAAAGAGAGGATGGTTCAGTCGAGGGGCACACGAGCGTAGAAAGCGTATGAAAAACTTACAAGACCAAAGAGTACTAGCAGCAGCCAAAAGAGAAACCGATGCCTATGCCCAGGATATGCTTAATAGGGGTATAGCCAACATCCACATTTTAGCAACCACTGCAGCTGACCCTAACCTGGAACAAATAATAGCACCCCAACCACAACTACCAATCCCTGACCAATCCATGGAGATAGAAAACCCTGAAAATCAAGTAGAAATGCATGATTTTAATCCGGAGGAAATACCTAGGGTACCTGCACTAAACCCCTTAGACCCAAATTATGACCCCTGGTGGGATGACGTTAGGGACTATGTGCAACGCTACCCGATACACGAAGACATGCCCATGCCAAACATAGGAGCCTACCCAGGTTTGGATCCTTTAGATCCCTATTACTACGATGAATACATTAGGGAGATTTTAGAAGATCCTTACCGATTCCAAGCACCTACACCCCCATATCAGGAAGCCGCACCCCAGATTCCGAACCCATTCCAAGAACCTGCACCCTCAATGAGTACAGAAAACGTACAAGAACTTAGGACATTTTGTGAGGAAATTTTAGAAAGTAGTGAACGGATGAGACATGTGGGAGAGCGACTCGTCTGGAAGTATGACGAGCGCAATATGGATTTTTGGATGAATCCATATCCATGAATGTAATGGTAGGAACGTGTAAGACCCTAACACGTTTTTGACAAAAAGTCGCAGCGGAAAATTCATACCATAAAATTCCTTTCATTTTAAACGTCTTTACTTACTTGAAGTTCATTTTAAGGTGACACTATTACACTGAATACACCCATCGAACTTATTTACAAATAGAAACATAAACTATATTTACTAAATTACTTGTTCAAACACTCCCGTACAATCTAACTTGTGACTCGGTCTTCGATCTTCACTCCTCGGTGATCCTCCGTGACTTATACAACCTGCACTCACACATACATTCATGACATTAGCACACATTATATAAACAAGTTTCATTCTCGTACACATCCCATTTCGTTATCTTCCTAATTTTAAACATTCCATCCGTGTATGCATTTCCAGGTGAAGCTTCAATAATGTACCTGCATTACTTTTCATTCTCAAGGCACACTGTTAATAACGTTATTACTTAACGCATCTACATCATGCTTACATACATTCTTACATGCATACATACACATCTACATACATACATACCTTCCTACATCTCTACATACATGCGTACACTCATACACACCTTTATACATACATATAAACACATTTGCATACGTACCTACATCAAAATCATGATTGGGAGGTCCGCCGTAGTCCACGGTTAACATACCGAAGCCTACGTTCCATAAATCGACTTAAATAACAAATTTCAGCTTTTTGGACATGGGGAGGGCGTCGGCGACGGCCCTTGGATTTACGTGTAGCCAAAACTCCCCGTAGACAGTAAAATAAGGCGTCAGAGAAAACTGATTTTGTAGACCCCGTCGGCAACGCCCCTAAGGCCGTCGGCGATGGCCTCTAGAAATTGCATTTTTCTGCAGGTTTGTTTCGTCGTCCGAACGCACTAAAACGCGCATAACTTTTGAACCGTTTACCCGTTTAACCTCCCGTTTCTTCCTAGATGCTCGTAATTTGACATTCTATCATGTGAACTTGAAATCCCATATCCGGATTAAGGAAATTCTTAACTTACGCACTATCGGCTTATTATTCATTTACGATTTATTCTACCCGTTCATGTTTTTATCAAATAACTCATTCCTTTTAACCCAAGACTTACATGAACCTTATGACCATAATACTTTTACACTATCCGGAGTGTCGTACTTGGGGTTTACGCACCCGATACCCGGTATTCGTTAAATTCATTCATTATTACGTAATTGAACATTAAATAGTACAATTTCCATCTATGAAATTGTTTATTCATTTACTCATAATTTACTACCGAACCTCTTGCCCATTAACCCGCGTCACCGTTTCTCGGTTAGCATGCTTACGTACAATTTTATCCATTACCCGGTTATCATACCCAAGTCGTTACTTATGCAACCTTTCCGGTATGCAATAAAACCTCATCTTGTCCCATTTGATTTACTTAGCGAAATTCATCGATTTCATACAACTCATTCCTATTTGACCTCAATTATCATACTTAATTAAGTCGCACATAACTTTACATAAACAACTAAGAAGTGATTACGGAAATCACTTACCTCATGCATCCGTGTTCATATCCGTTTCCTCGCCACTTCTTGACCCGTTAGCCTTCCGTGCTTGATTCCGTCTCGACATGATTCCTATACTTCCATGTCATCGAAATCACATTCTTATTAGCATACACAATTGTACATGTTAACGATCATATCGATCGCATAATTCACATTTGACTTTCATTAGTCACTTCTAACGAGCATAATACATGTAACCAAATTCATATCATTTCCAACTCGTGTAATTCATCATGTCATCGCATTAAACACACATACGTCTAACACGCACCATATAACTTACTTTAATCCTACAATTATGACAACACGTCTAACCATTCTTCTTAAACACAGTTGACTTTTAGAAGTCAACGGTTCATTTAATTTAACTTTCGACTTATCATTATATACCCGTAACATCATAATAGCCTATACGGACAACACTATATACATTTCATCATACAGTTGGCGTGTTTACTGCCTCCTAAGCATAGTGTACAACCAATTCATGCATATTCTTCTAATCTCATACATAATTCATCAAATTATCCTTCTAATCAACATGGATCATTCATGTATAACATCAAACATACTAGTATCACATTTCTTTCAATTCCTCTTAGCACTTTATACACACGTTTGATTGTACTTCATATTTCGGTCCTAGGATTTTGTGAGTGTGGGTAACATTCCTAGTTGTCTAACTACTATAGAATTTACTCTCTTTAACGAGAGGGGTAATCTGGTCAGAAATCAGAACTTGGTCAATTGTCAAATTAGAGGTCATTAGGGATTTATTACCTGGGTAGTTGTTCATTCTCATTGGTTATTTATCCACTTGCTAGTTACCCGAGTCTTTGTCTTAGTTTCGTTATTTCTCATTAGTTTTAATTAGGTTAATTAATTAATTAAAACCCACTTCAAAACCAAATCAATTTTAGGCTAGTAATTCGGTAGAGGTTAAGTATTAAGAGT
The DNA here is from genome assembly GCA_030545235.1 of Helianthus tuberosus. Taxonomy (NCBI): domain Eukaryota; kingdom Viridiplantae; phylum Streptophyta; class Magnoliopsida; order Asterales; family Asteraceae; genus Helianthus; species Helianthus tuberosus. The sequence goes on along the minus strand of CM060399.1, from coordinate 218,694,976 downwards.
TGCTACATTGTGTCCCTATGTTCGATACTCGGTCTTACTATCTATACTATTGCGTGATAGGTACACTTGTTGATTATGTGTAGTTTTTGATGAGTCCTTATATATATATATATATATATATATATATATATATATATATATATAGGGCGGGGTTAGTGTAAAAAGGGGTGGTTTTATGAGAAGTGTAAGAAGTGTTTTAAGTCCTTAGATCTTGTAGTTAATGGTTGAGATCAAAAGGGGCTTAAAATGTAAATTATGTTTTGTTTTTTTGACGAATTTGGCTAGATAATAGGTAATAGTGTCTTTTTATATGTATTGTTTAAATAAAGAACTGTAAAACCTCGTAAAAATTGTGTCCAATTATGTGAAGACACGTGTCCTTAACCCTAAAACGTGTAAAGATTTATCTTGAAGGACTGATGTTGTCAATCAATGAAAGTCCGTGTGCGGAGGGACTAAAAGTGTCAACATGCTAATTTATGCATCTGAGTGACCTTTTACCAAACACGAGGCATCATAATGTTAAATCATGCTCTCGGGAATGCTTGATATTGATTAAACAAGTTGAAGGGCCAAATGTGTAAAGTTTCAAAAATTTAGTTTTCTGATCAATCGGTTACGGACCGTATGGGCTTCAAGCTTACGGTCTGTAAGGACTGTAACTGGGAAAAATATTTTAAATCGGTTACGGACCGTATGGGCTTCGTACTTACGGTCCGTAAGGACTTTATCTGGGCATAAATTTTTGGACAGCTGCAAGTTTCCCCCTTAAACCACCCTTTACTCTCATAATTCGAAACCTGGAGCACTTTGATGGTTTTTAAAACCACTATGGACACCTGTGATGATCTCTGGACACTCCTTAACACCTGGCTTGATCCTTGATCATCCTCCTCAACTATAAATAGGAGTTCTTGGTGCCTCATTTCCTTGCTCATCTCAAAAATCACTTCTCTTCTCTCTTGCTTGGAGATTCCTGATCAAAGTTGACTCCCTCTAGTCTAAAGTTCGAGCTAGGACCCTTTGTAAGTGTCCTTAGCCACTTTATTTCAGTTTTTATACGTTTAAAGACCGAAAGTCAAAGTTGCCGCAAAACGGCTTTGACCTTCGGTTTAGACCTAAATGGTCTAGCCATTGTTTGAGGCGAATATGGCTACATGATCATAATTAGGTGGGTGTTAATCCCTTAAAAAGGGCACCTTCAAATTATCATGTTTACTTAGTTAATTGTCGGGTCAATGTATCTTAATAAAAAGTCAAACTAGTCAGCTTTTTAAATAAAAATCAAATATGATAATGTAGAGGTTATAATTCATATTTTGTCACTTAAATAACTTGGTAAATGTTATTAGAACATGTCTAAACATGTTCAACCCGACAATTCTAAGTTTAAACTCGGTTCGCAGCCGAAAGTCGCAAAAGCTTGACTTTTGCTTTGACTTTCAGTTCTGACCCGATTTAGCTTAATTTTTATCTTTTAAGCTTCCATTGTGACCATATAATGTTATAGTATAACCCTCTGAGGTTATATTACATGGTCACTTAGAAATTCTGAATCTTATGCATGTTTCACTTATTATGCTCATTGTTGACTAAAATGCTCTTATGGTCTAAAAATGAGATTTTTGAATAAAAGAACATACAAATGGATTTGGTACTAACTAGTAAACATATTTAAAATGTTTTGCAATTTATTAAAAATAATGCTTTTATAAGGACCAAAGTACCCTTAAGCATAAAAAGCAAGTTTAAACATAGATTTTGGCACAAAACTTCTTACCTACTGTTATGATATCATTTTTAGGAATTATTGGAATATTGGGTCAAATTATAAACTGACCTTATCATTGAGTTCTTGTATAAAATCTATAGTTGACGATAATGCCCTTTTTATAAATAAAATGAGTTTTACATATGATTAACATGCAAAACTTTTTGCTACTAATCCAATATGAAAAATAAAATATTTTGACCATTCAAGGCTGGCCAAAATCTCAGCATCACATAAACTTTGCAAATATCGTCAATTATCGGTTTTTACGCTTAATAGGTGCATAGTATGGTTTAAAACCATATTTGGCACCCAAGACTTGTTACCTACTGACTTTATAAATGAATTTAAATATTTTTACTGTAGGTATAAGCAATGTTGTAAAAGTCACTAGGCGGTCTCTAGTCGGCCGACTGGGGAGTTGGGAGTAATCGGAGTACTCGGAGAGTACTCGGGGAGTACGCGGACATGGTAACTATAAAGAAAATTAGTTGTTATATATTATACATATGTTAAAATAAGCATAATTCATGTCAACTGAGTATAATTTAAAATGAAACATGTTTAAAGTTCAAATATTCTGAATACAAGTCCGAGTAGTCCGAGTACAAGGCCGAGTATGCCGATTTTGACAGATTTTGACTAATTAAAAGTCAACAAACCACGTTGACCGCCTAGACCGACTAGGCCGACTCTTTCCGACTACGTCCGACTAGGCGCCGAGTTTGACCAAGTTTGACCGAGGCCGACTAATTGAGTCCGCCTAGGAGGAAGTCGCCTCGGAGGGGTTCCGAGGACCGAGTACTCGCCGAGTACTCGGCCTTGGAATCCGACTTTTACAACACTGGGTATAAGTCATGAACTCAGAATTCTAATTATGTCCTTAAAAACATATGTGAAATGACCAAAATACCCTTTCGAGGCATAGTTTGGCCATAAATGGTAAACCACACATATGTATGATATCCTACTGATATAACATTATAAAATAAATATTTTTACAGAATATTTTTTACCAGAACATCAGTTTACCTATAAACCCCTTTTATAAATCCTAAAATGACCAAAACGTCCTATTGAGGCTTAATTCGGTTTTAAATTCTTTTTTGGGTATATATGTTGACATCCTACTGATGTCTTAACATATTTTAAGCATAATAATATATGGAACTTGTATATGGTTCATTCGGTTACCCGTTAAGCTTATACGCGTTCGGTTCGGTTTATGTAACTAGTTTGCATAAATTAGCCGAAACGGGTTTAACCTTGTCATTCAAACTTCAAAATCCAGAATGTATTTAGTTTACCCATATTATACAAGTATACATACTTGTTGGGTTTAAATTACATTCCATTCCGGTCTCCACTTAATCTAGCGTTTCGAACCGTAAAGTATCCTTAAAACTAACCGGTCTAAGTCTTTGACTTAAATAAGACCCGTTAGTATCCTAATAGGTTAATAAAACATTCCTTACAGATTAAGTAGCCTCAGTAGAAGATACATGCATAAAGCCTTAGGAATATACGGGTGAGTAGCAATCCTTGCATAATTAACTCAGGTAAATACTTTTAACTTATTTTCCCTTATACGAGCTTGGGATACGGTAAATTATTATCGTTTGGTCGGGTATGAGATCATTTAATCGGATTGTGATTTAATAAATCTGCATAACCCGTTTTAATCTGTTTTGTTTGATAGCATAAACTTTGGGGGTTAACGACCGTGTCCTAGATATCCTCGGCTCATTTAAGTTATTAATGGTCACGACCTACGCACGGGGTGTAGGCATACACCTGACAGATGCAAATGCAAATGCTAAATATTAAATTACCCACAGGTTGGGGATAACTCTTTTGTGGGTTTTATAAGTGGTGAGTCGGTTAATCATGACCGGCTTCCAAACCGACCCCAAATGTATGACAAACATGTAAATTTGTATACAAGATTTTAAATAAAAATTGTCCCAAGTTATAAAAGATTTTGCGCCTTGTGCGCCTAAACCAATTTCCATAAACTCTTTTCAAATGAGTCAGTTAATTGTATTTACCAGTAAAAACTGACGTATTTTCCAAAGACTAAGTGACAGGTATCTCTCGAAACTAGGCTGGAGCTACTTGGCATAAATTAAGTGGATCTTGCAAATCACTGGATGCCTGAAGTCTGTTAAACTCTGTTTTATGTATATTTGTTTATGGTCCGCCTGTGGATCTCTATTACAACCGTCTGTATATTCTTTCTTGAACTTTGAACATTTCGGGTTGTAATAGTAATAACTTTCAAACCTTCCGCTGTGCTATAATTGTGTTTAATTGTCTATGATGATATCAACTACGTCACGATACTTCCCACCGAAAATTTGTGGAAATATCGGGGTGTGACAAGAACTGCTATCAACTTTAATGCACATGCAAGTTCCACTATCTTTTTTGAACGTCAATAACTTTTTATACGTAACGTTTTTTTTCAAAAAAAAAAAAAACACACCATAATAACGAGTTTTTTTATCTTTAATATGAGTACCATATTGCTATATTTATATAGAGAAAAAAATATGTATAACATGATATGAAACATACTAGAAGTCTAGAATGCAGGTTTAAAACACCATACGAAGAACATATACTGGAATGCATGTGTAAAACACCATGAATGCAGGTGTAAATGTAACACCTCGAAAATTCACGTCCTATAAGGTGTTGACACGTGTCATAAGTTTGAACGTGTGTAAGAATGTTCTTGAAGGACTAAAGTTGACAAACTATGAAACTATGTAAATATAAGGGTTCAAAGTGTCAACAATGAACAAACATACTTTACAATAACCCTACATGATGTTTATAACCTTAAACGAATGGATCATGGATCATACGAAGCGAATTGTGAAAGAAAGTGAGAGATTACAAACTACAGGGGTTAAATGTGTCAACATGTTAAGATATACCTCTGAGTGACCTTTTAGCAAACCCGAAGCCTTGTAACGATTAAATATGCTCACTAGAATGTACCATAAAAATTTCACCAAGTTTCGTTACCGTATGAGAAAGTTGTGATAAAATTCGTGTGTGAGGGTTAAAATCGTCAACATTGAAATTTAGGGCTTTTCGGGTGATCACAAAGTTACCCGGGGACTTCACAAAGTGGGTATAAGTTTTAAAGCCCCATATGTTAAATATCAAAGCCTCAAAATGCAAGAAATACTGAGATAACGACCTTTCGGGGGACCAAGGACCAAAAAGCAATAAAAGAAAACAAGTTAACCTGAATCCAGCCTCCAGGCGGCCCGCGTACGGATTGCTTATATCTAAAGCGGGCCGCGTCAGGCCTGCAGATGCGAAAAATGACAGGCAGCTGCCTGTTGTGTTTTTAACCGACTTAAATGGCAAGTTTCGATTCTATGGGCTTGTCTAAGGTGGTTTATAGCCTTAGGGACACATGTTGGACATCTAATAACATCCCTAGACTCATGGGGTATCAATATAAGAAAGATCAAAGTTCTTTTATAAAGTCAAAAGTTGCAAACGTACTTCCATTCTTCATCTGATCAACTTCAGGAGCGTACTGACCATTCTCAAGCTCCCTAAACATCCATTAGTCACGTGTAAGTATGTCTAATCCTTCTAAATTCAGATTTTGCTTCGTTTATAGCCTAGAAGTCATACCGTCGTAAATACGGTTTGACTTGGCGATAAATCATAAACGGTCCAGAGTTTTGTCGAAACGAAAGATGTTACAAGTTGGTAATTATATGGATAATTAACCCTTAAAAGGGCACCCACTGATAACCGTTCTAACTATGTCGTTTATCGAGTCAAACCTTGTCCGAAAAAGTCAACAGAACCATTAAACATGTAATTAACGATACAGTAGGCGTGTAATCTGTTTTAACATGCATATAACTTGAAAATAAGTATAAAAACTTGTCTACGCTTGTTTGATTCGACAACTCTCTGTTTTGAACCGATTCGGAGCCGAAAGTCGCATAGTTTGACTTTCTGCTTTGACTTCGATTCTGACCCGGTTTTGATAGGTTTAGACATACCTTAAAGTTCCATCAGGACCTTATTACATGTTAGTATAATCCTCTGCGTTTATACTACCCGAATCCTTAACTATCCGACGTTTCCGTTAAATGCCTAAATAATGACCATAATGCCCTTATGACCGTAGAACGAGATTTTTGATGATGTGAAAGTATAATAAACTTTGTTACTGATTATTGAACATGTCTGCAAAATTTCACGTAAATCGGAAGTCTAGATTAGGAGTTATGCTTAATGACGTATTTATAAACACTTTTATTAAATAAACGGCGTCATTAGCGTAAAGCCTATCTAAACCAAATTTTTGGCACCAAACCTTTTACCCACTGATGTAATAAAATATTTTGGGATTTTTAAAGATTTTTAATTATTTTTAAACTGATCATAAGCTAGGATTAGTGCCTTAATTCGGTAAATACCGAATATGCCCTTTTCGGCCATAAAATGAGTTTTACAAATCCTTTTGACACCAATCCAATTGCTACTGATTTTAAATATTAAATAGAGTGTTTTGAACCTGTTTAACTGATCAGGAAACTCAGAATCCTATTTTAACCCGTACGTCGCTTAAAACGGCTTTATACGCGTATTATACGCATAGTTAGGGTTTAAAACTATTTTGGCATATAAGACTTATAACCAAATGTTATAACCTGTTAAAATAAACCATTTTACTGATTTAATCAGACCCGGATCACAGAAGATAAACTAATTCCTTTTATAATCTTTAAAATGACCAAAATACCCCTACGGGGTTTAATATAAGATTAAACTCGTTTTGGGCATAACGGAAGGCATCCTACTGATATCACGACATATTTATGGCATGTTAACTTAGGAAACCTGTTTAGGACTCTTATGGTTACCCGTTACGCTTCATACGCGTTCGGTTCGGTTTATGTAACTAGTTTACATAAATTAGCCGAAACGGGTCAAACCTTATCGGTTTTATCTCAAAATCCAGAATGTGTATAATATACCCATATTAAGCAAGTCTTCAAACTTTTCGGGTCTAAATCACATTCTATCCGGTCTTCGCTTAATCGTGCGTACGAACCGTATCTTTAAAACTAACCGGTCTAAGCGTAAGCTTAACTAAAGACCCGTTAGGATTCTAATAGGTTATTATTAAACCTTCGTTCCAGATTAGGAGAACCGGTAAAAGATACTTGCACTCGCTGATTTTGATTTATACTTGCTCAGGTAAATACTCTTAACTTATTTTCCCTATACGGGCTTGGGGTAAGGTATATAAAATACCGCTTGGTCGGGCATTTCGACCTTAATCGTTTTGGGGGTTAAGTATTATCGAGATGACCATTTAAATTGTTTTGTTTGCTTAAAGCCTTTGGGAGGTTAATGACCATGTCCCGGATATCCCTGGCATCATTTTACGAAATGGCCACGACCTTAGCACCCAGGTGTAGGCGTACACCTGTAGGTGTCTCATATACGCAATGTGGTGTATCTATTGATCTTTAACCCGGCTCGATCCGGGCTACTGAACGCATAAGTAACATGTAAATCCTTTACAAGCATTATATTTAAATAATTATCACAAGTTATAAATTATTATTTGTGCCTTGTGCCTTAAATGCATTTTCTTAAACTCTTTTCAAAATGAGTCGGTTGATTGTATTTACCAGTGTAAACTGACGTATTTTTCTTAAAAAGGTTAAGTGCAGGTACTACGCGTAATAGGCTGGCTTGTCTCCTAGCATCCACAATAAGTCTCGCAAGCTTGGATGTCATAGACTGTTGAACACTGTTTCCTTTTATTTTGTTCTACCTGTGGATTTATATTCAACTACTTGTGATACTTAATATTACAATATCGTTTGGTTGAAATGAATCTATACTTTGCTTCCGCTGTGCATTTAAATATTGTGTTGTTTGACTATTATGTTGCCAACCACGTCACGATACTCCCCTACCGGGCCCACCGGTAACACGTGGAAATTCGGGGTGTGACAGTAAAACACCATACAAAGAACACATATTAAAATGCAGGTTTAAAACACCATACGAAGAAGATCTACTGGAATTGCAGGTGTAAAACACCACACATAATGTGCAATGCAATCATTCCAGATATTAAAACACCATGACTGTATTACGATTCAAGTCGTGACGTTTTTAGAATCTGAATGGTGTTTTATACTTTCAAAATAATCAAAATCATTCCAGATATTAAAACACTATGATTGTATTGGATTCAAGCTGTGGTGTTTTTTAGAATTCGTACGGTGTTTTATAGATGTGAATTAAAAAATAGGAACTATAATTTCCTTCGATCTCTATAAATCAGACGATAATGATTTATAAAATATCTGAGTTCGAATATAAAACTGAATTCGTAAATCTCTAAAAATATATCACTAACCTAAAATAACTCACTGGAGGTTACAAAGATTATTTTATCAATTAATTGAACTTTGAGGTAAATTACATTATTGCCCTTTTTAATTAATTAAATTGAAGGACACATGTCAACACTATATTATTTCTTACACTTCTCACACTATTAACCATTTTTAACAACATAAATGTACTGTTATGAAGTACCATCACCTCTCTCTTAACTCGTTTAGGTGAGGTTATATTATAACGACCTTACAACATAAATATATATTACAAAGACCAGACATGGTAAAGTAGCAATTAATGTTGCAACATAAATATATCTTACAAAAACCACTTATGGTAAAGTAGAATTAATGTAATAAAGAAGGCAGGTGTGACCGCAAATATAGGAAAATAATCAAATATTAATGATGTAAACTACAAACAAATTTGCTAAATATGAACAAGGCCAAAGTAATAACTTAATATCTGGCCATGACATTATAGCCTGGTGATATTTTGTGGTGAATTAAGGTTTAGGAACCATGAGATCTTGGGTTTGATTCCCACAAAGGGGGGCTTTTCCCAGAATTATTAGGTTTCCTTCTGAATTGGTGTATAGACATTATATCCGTCAGTGATCCAAGTTGCCGTTAAAAAAAAGTAACTTAATATCTGGCCAACGTGGGAATAAGTGAATAACCCACTTGATAGAGGCATATGTCTCTTTCAGAGTAGACCCCAAGTTCAAATTTGAACAATGAAGTAGTGTAGAGTTATTAGTATAAAGTAGAGTAGAGTAAAATTTGTCGTTAATGTAACTTAATATTTGGCTTGTTGCTAATATCACATGCGACAACGTCAAATGTGTTGTTACCTTGTGTTGAAACTTGTTAAGAATATTCATTGTTATTAAGTATAAATACTTTCATTAACGGGTATTAAACAAGAATATAGATAATTGGTTACCATTGTCTTAATTTCGCTTGAATCATAGAAATCAATTATTTCCCAACACAAAATCCGTGTATGATAAGTTGTCCGTTTGGGTAGAAGGCGTGTTAATGAAGTTCTCTTTAATATATATATATATATATATATATATATATATATATATAATTTACCCCAAAAATTAAAATAGTCTACTAACACCAACATTTTTATAACCATGTGCACACTGGTCAGCAAATGTTAAACCCCTACTATTTTTTCAAGATAACAGTGCAGTTATTTGGATAGTATCCACTTGTCCATGTGTTTACTCTAAACACCTCTCAATTATACCTGAAATCAAATTTAATGCATCTTATTAAAGTACAATATGGTCCTCAAGTTAATGCATCTTGTTAAAGTACAATATGGTTCTCAAGAATCTTATTAGGTTAAGGGGGTGTGGAATGTTGTTCCTCTTTCCCCCAAATTTATCTTAGCATCAGAACATCCCCCTTCCACCTTACCATCCTTCCCAAAACATAGGGTGTGATTCCCCGTCCTCCATATTTCATTATTTTATTTCTTTCTTTAAATACCTAAATTCTATAAAATATAAAAAGTTTTCATTAATTAAAAAAATTACATAGCCTAGAAAAAAAAGACATAATTTAAATAAACATTGTTTCATAAAAAAAAGACATAATTTAGATCTTTTGATTGTGATACGTCATTAGGCACCACTTTCCACTTTGGGCATTCTCTCAATATTTCATACGGCCTGATGTAATTCCATGGTCCATGTTTCTTGGTGTATTCGTCAATAGCCAACGACAAAAACACCTGCATCATTTGTACCACTTGGACGATTGTTCGATGCATTTTGATATATACACGCAAACAAACCATTTTTTCCTTTAATCTCTCTAAATTTTGAACCAGCGGAATGAACAAGTCGATACAGGGGCCGTTGTATCAATTGAAAAAATTCTTTACGAACTTGGTTATAAAAGGCTTCACGTTTTCGATTAGTAGCTACACATTAAAATTTAGAAATATAATCATTGCTTAGAAATAAAATACAAAAAATAATTTTAATACTTTATTTAAAAATAAAATTAAAAATTATACCTATAATCGGATCGGTAGAAGCTTTAACCCACGCTCGTGCAAGCGCTTTCAACTCGTCCGGGGTCCAAGGAATGCTTTGCGCCTTTCCGCTTCCCTCTTCTTGAGCATGTGCTTGGTTTTCTCTTTGTGCTCGTTTTCCCCCTTTCATAACCTTCGTGGTTTGTGGTTGCGTTCGGGTATAACACGTCATCTACAGCTAAAGAAACGAAATCGTGTTCAGGTGCGGTTTGAGTCAACGGTTGGGATGGTGGCGTTTGTATTGCTTGTGATTGCATTTGCATAGCATGGTGGTGTTGTTGGTATAGCATTCGCCAAGCGTTTTAAGCTTGACTAAAACCGCCAAACGAATACGGATCCATCGATGTCATGAGGTATACGAGTGGGGGTTGGGTCAAGGGAGTAGCGGGTGTGTTGGGAAAGAATGGAACCGGGTTCGGTCGGCTTGGATCCATGATTTTTTTTGTATATAATTCAAAAATAGTTTAAACAGGATTTTATTAATTTTTTTTTTGTTTTTTTGACCGTTCCCAACGGCTCCAATTCACATGGTCGATTTTTTTTCATCGGGGAAGACGGGGGTGAGTCCCTGAGCTCACGGAAAGCCAGACAGGGAGGGGGGGGGGGGGGTGTTCTCCGACAGGAAACGGGCCACATCAGCCCCCCGATGCTGTTCCCGAGCCCACACCCTGTCGTCTTATTGGATAAAATGAAACTCCTCTTTCAACCCAGTACGTAGAGCTTATTTCTAAATATATGGAAAGAAATATTAAATATTTAAACTAGTTTCACTACTTTTGTAGTGTCGATGTTATCCGATCTACCTAAGTGTTAGTTCGATCATATATACACATACAATCATAATAGAATCATAAAAATCAGTTATGATTATAAAAAAAAGAACTAAAGAAGCATAACCGAGCCATTGATTTAGTTGGTTTGGTCAACTCACCTGTATTGTGGAATGTGGATGCCGCGTATGTCAAATACCTATGTGATACCCACATTAACAATTCAAGTCTAGGCTTTGTGTACATACATATGAAACGATATTCTATTCTATATAATAATAATTGATGAAGGATGTTAGCAATAGTAAAAATTTTAACACTGAAATAAAACTTAGAGTTAATTGCCAAAATCGTCCTTGAGGTTTAGGCATGTTTGCCATTTCGTCCAAAATGACACTTTTGTACCAAATTGCCCCCAACGTTTGTAACTTTTTGTCATTTTCATCCAAACCACTAACTTAGTTTATTTTTTCTGTTAAGTTGAGGATATTTGGATGAAACTGGCAAATATAAAAACACATGGACGATTTTGGCAATTTACTCAAACCCTTTTTTTAATTTCTTTTATTTAATTATTTTTGTTACATATATAATAAAAAAGAATATACATGGAGTTTTTAGAAAAAAAAATTAATAGTTTTGTCACATAATTTTTATAAATTTTCATCCAAATCACTAACTCAGTTTATTTTGCCACCTTGCCTTTTTCCCTACTTAAAACACTATAAAATCATATTTTGCTATATTTTGCTACGAACTGGATTGATGGAGGCGATAGAAATTACTGCACTAACAATAGAAAAATTAACTTAGTTAGTGGTTGGATGGAAATTTATAAAAAACATGTGACAAAGCTATTATTTTTTTATATAAAAATTGCATGTATATTCTTTTTTATTATATATGTAGTAAAATTAATTAAATAAAAGAAATTTAAAAGAGTTTTAGTAAATTGCCAAAATTGTCCATGTGGTTTTATATTTGCCAGTTTCATCCAAATATCCTCAACTTAACTGAAAAAATAAACTAAGTTAGTGGTTTGGATGAAAATGGCAAAAAGTTACAAACGTTGGGGGCAATTTGGTACAAAAGTGTCATTTTGGACGAAAATGGCAAACCTGTCCAAACCCCAGGGACGATTTTGGCAATTAACTCTAAAACTTAATTACAATAATAGTATTTGTTTACGTTCTGTTGTTTGATGTGAAGTTATGTGTTTATGTTAGGGCTAGCAATTTTACACGAATACACGACACGAACCTACACGAAGTTAACAGGTATCGTGTATGGCCTTAACAGGTATCGTGTACCAAACAGGTAGACACGAGATTACTTGTTAATTTTCGTGTATAAACAGGTTAAATACATGTTTACCTGTTAATACCCGTTCGTACACGATAAGAAATTAAATTAAATAAAACTCATCAGCCATGTGCGTGTGGGTTCCTTAATTCCTTTCTATTTTCATCCCTTTGTAACTCTCATATAGCATATCGTGTTCGTGTTAACAGGTATTAACAGGTAATTTTCGTGTATAACAGTCGAACAGTCGTATTAACAGGTAATTTTCGTGTATATCATCTCGTCGTTGTGTTCGTGTTTGAAAAAAATGACACGATAAGTTATCGTGTCATGTTTGTGTATGGGATTTCGTGTATCGTGTCTTATCGTGTCGTGTTTTATCATGTACGGGTATACACGATATGCCAGCCCTAGTGTATATTGTATGCTTCACTTTTAAATAGGGTTGGTGGGTTACATTAAATATAAAATATAAAATAGTTCTTATACTTTTTTTACAAATATGATATTATTTTATTAATAAGTACTATGTATCACTTTTAAAACTATATTATCTACAATAACAAAAACCATGTCCGACAATAGTGCTTTCATGGGATTGGTCGAGTTGGGCGGCCACCTGCCATCCACAAAAATCTTTTTTTTCCTAAATTACGATTTTGCCCCGTTTATATTTATAGTTTTACTATTGCTTGATTTCTTTCCTCGCAGCCAAATTACAATTTTGCCCTCAGTTCAAATTTACAGTTTCGCCATCGATTTTATTTTTTTCCTGTCAAATTACGATTTTACCCCAATGTAATATACCCATGCCATCATTTATTTTTTTGTTTTGTTTTATTTTTTTTACGCATGCCATCATTTAGTTTTTTGTTTTGTTTTGTTTTTTTACAAAACTATGGTTGTGTTTTGTTTTAGTTTGTTTACTCGGTGTAATTTTTATTCGTGTCAGGCGACTGCCTGTCATACGCTCATTTGTTCTGAAAAATTACAATTTTGCCCCCAGTTAAAATTATAGTATTTCTATCATTTTAGTTTTTTTTTTGCAAAAGTATGATAGTGTTTTGTTTTAATTGGTTGAGTCAACGTAATTTTTTTGTGACCGTGTTATGAATAGTATATACAAATAACCGGAACATAGACGTACATGTTAATGTTATGAGAGAGAATTATTCAGCTTAATGCCTCGCAACGCGGGCGGGGCAAAAACTAGTTTTTTACAAAGATCATATTATTTTATTAATAAGTGGTATAAATTCGAGTTTGTATATTTTACGTCGGTTCGCGTGTGTCTTTGACTTCGCTTTACGTCACGTAGCGGTATAAATTCACAATTTTGTTTTATGATTTTTCCGGTTTTGATCGATATTTGCTTGCTACTTAGCAAGAGACCGGCGTTAACTAAACTAATTCTCGCCGCATAGCACGGGGTATTTTTACTAGTTGATATGAAAATATGAAACTATGCTATACACTTATACATATTTCATAGGGTAAATTACAGTTTTCGTCCTTTATGTTTGTATCAGATTGTAATTGTAATGGATGACATTTAGCTTTAATAATTACAGTCACAGTCCTTTATTTGTAAAACTCATTGCACTCTACGTCTTTTGGCCCTAACCTTGTTAAACATTTTCAGTTAAGTTGACATGTGCCTTGCACATGTGGGTAGTTTAGTACTTTTACTAATCAATTTAACAAAGAAAGATAAAAAATCTGGTAAATCTCTCTTTCTACACCTCTGTACTCTCTCTTCCTTCTCACCATCTCAATCCATCTTCATCTCAGATCTGAAAACTGAATAAGGTAGAATTCTCGGTTAAAGTTATTAGGATGGTTACTGATTTGCATCTCCTTACGACGGGACTTCGAAAGACTATTTTGTTTAAGCTTATTCCCATAAAAGTTAATAGTTATGCATGACGGGTATTGACTAATAGGCTTCCAACTAGAGTAAATTTGGCGGGAAATGGTATAGTTGTCCTAAATGTGTTATGTAATGACTTTGTGGATACTAATGATCACGCTTTTGGGGCTTGTTCGGTTGCTACTCGGATTTGTTGTCTTATTGCGTCGTGGGTTTTCCTTCTGATGTTGACATCGTCTAGCCCGACCGAGATAATGGAGTGGTTAGAAGTTTTGAAAATTCAAAATCACAAAAAAGATTTAACTGGGTCGATTATTTTATCACTTGGTAGGCGTTATGGAGATTCATAAATGACTTGGTATTTATCAAGAATCGTCACAACAAACAAATTCTTTTTGATGATATTATGCATTTTCTTTCATTGATATATATAGTAGTAGGAACCAGAAAGGCAAAATGTCTTGAACCGAGTGGTTTAAAATTCCACTATTATGCATGTGATTTTTTATTCGTCCTGGTGTCTTGCTAGGTGTGTTTTTTTAATGTTAAAGAAAAACAAAAAACAAAAAACAAAAACAAAAAGAGAGGAAAAAAGGTTCATGGGTATGATTCGATAACATGTATGCATGTTCCGTGTAATCGGGTGGTATCGTTTAATACCATTCCTATTTCTTCCCCACAAAAAGCTTTCAAACTAATCTCATATCACATGCACATCCTATTACTTGTATTAAATGTTTTGCGTTTTAGGTTTTCCTGTTAGATTCGTGTGCATTTGGCGTTCCTATTACCTTCTATCCGTTGATTGTTTAATTGACTCAGTCATGATAAATCTATATAAACAATTAAACATATTTCAAAACACAATAATCATTATTGACTTATTGTAATAAGTTTTTATATGGGTCTTGTTTGATGTTGCAGACCTTTTGTAATTGCTGCAGTTGTTAGTTGTTGGAGTATGTCCCTTTTCTTTGTCTGTACTCTTTTCCAGTCCCATAGTCATATATAAAGTGGTTGCTCTTCAATATATAAATATAGGGTTAGGTTGATTGTGAAGAGTTCAAATTAGAAGAAACTTTTTGTAAGAAGAAAAAAGAAAAAAATTCAACCAATAGCTAACTATATTAAAATTTGTAACTTATCTTCAAAATATATATTTTTTCAAAAAAATAAAATTAAATAATTTAGAGTGTATGATAAATTACAATGTGTATATGAGAAATTACGGGTTGTGTAGAATAAATTTCAACATGCGTATGGTAAATTTCGAAAGGTATAGGGTAACTTTTGATGTGTGTAGTCAAAAAACATTAGTGTGAAGGATGATAGTTTTTATGACTAATTAATTAGTAAAAAATGATAATAAATGAGATAAATGAAAAAGTATTTAATGTTTTACAATTATATCCTTTGTTCTTTTTACTCTCAATTAATTTTTCTTCTCAAATGAACCTTCCTCTGCCAAGTGGGGCTAGCTCACTTGGTAGAGGCTCTTGCCTCTTAGTGGGAGGTCTTGGGTTCAATCCCAAACAAGGGTGAGTTATTTGTAAATATAGTAGTTTGGGAGAGTAACGTTAGCCATTCAAAAAAAAAAAAAAAAAAAACAGAACCTTCCCCTAGGTTCATTTGTGAACAGCCCCCTTAATTGTGAATACTAGTGAACTAATCTTAGCCTTTGATTATTATCAATACACAAGTGTAAATCAATGACCATGATTTGTTCACCTAGTTCACAAATACACTAGTGTTAACTCTAGAACTCCACCCTATATATATATATGACCAGGATCATTTCAGAACCATAAATATTTACAGAACTCGCAGAACTCCTAATAAACAATCTTTTTATATATATATTTTTGTTTAGGATAATTTTATCATTTATTATGTGTATTTTTACGATTACATACATGTTAAGAGTAATTTTATCATTTTTTATATGTAATTTTATAATTACACATATGTAAACTAGTTTTTTTACATATATGTAATTAGTTATGACACATATATATAATTTTGGCAATTAAACATATGTAAATTACTTTTAACATGTATGTAATCAAAGAAATACATATAATAGATGATAAAAATATCTTAAATACAAAAACTTATAATAAAATGATTGTTTATTAGGAGTTCTGAAATTTCTGTAGTTATTTAGAGTTCTGAAATGAACTCAACCCTATATATATACACATATATATATATAGGAGGGTTATCTTGAGAACGCTAAATATTGCGAGAACCGTGAGAACAAATGAAAAACCAATCAAAACCGATTTTTTTTAATATAAACCTCATTGTAATAAAAATACAACATCAAAAAAGAATTTACAATATCAAATAATTCAGTTCTCCTCTCAAAATCACTCTTACTAGATTTTTTACACATGTGTAAATATAACAAATTAACACATGTGTAAATGGCAAACTTACACATGTGTAAATTTTCTTTATTTACAAATTCACGAAAATTTAAACGTGTAAATTTAATTTCTAACATTGTATTCGAATAATAATGATAAGTGCAAAAAAAAAAAAAAAATTTTGAATTTGGATTGTTTTTTTACCAAGTTCTTGTGGTTTTTTCATTCGTTCTCACGGTTATCGCGATATTTAGCGTTCTCATTTAACCTTCCCCTATATATATATGTATATATACATATATATATGTATGTATGTATGTATGTATGTATATATATATATATAGGGGAAGGTTCATTTGAGAAGAAATTTAATATGAGAAGAAAAAAAAGAAAGGACATAATGGTAAAACATCAAATAGTTTATAACTCCTCTCATTAATTATGTTATCTCTTATTAATAAAACAAAAACTGTTTATCCTACACATTTCAAATTTAACCTATATATATATCTTACACTTACCGGAATTTACCCTACACACATCGAAATTTATCCTACACATTTCAAATTTTATCCTACACATACTAAAATTTATCCTACACATGCCGAAAATTGTCCTTCACCATAAATTATTTTATTTTGAAAGAGTATATTTAAAAGTGAGTTACAAGTTTAATTAGTTAGCTAATTAATTACAATTATAAATTTACCTATATGCCCTTTTCAATAACATTAAATACACATATTAAATGAAGTAAATGGAGCATTTCTATTGGTTTAAGACTTATTCTTTTTATTCTTACATGATTTTTCTTCTCATTTGAACCCTCCACTATATATATATGTATGTATATATATATATATATATATATATATATATATATAGGGTAAGGTTCATGCGAGAATCACCTTTATTGCGAGAACCAAGAGAACCAATGTGAACACAACCTAAAATAGCTAAAGAACCTAAAAAAACCTAACCCCCCCAAGCTAAATGCTAAAAACTAAAACCCCCAAAAAACCTAAAAAAACCTAACCCCTCCCTTCCCCCCCCCCCCCCCCCTCAAAACCTAAACCCCCCTCCCCCACCCCCCAAAAACCTAAACCCCCAAGCTAAAATGCTAAAAACTAAACCCCAAAAAACCTTTAAAAAATCTAAAAAAAAACCAAAATTTTTTATGTTAAAATCCCTACTTTTAGTAGCAAAAAAAAAAAAAAATAAATAAATAAAAAAAATAAAAAAAAAAATTTTTGGCTACTAAAAGTAGCGATTTTTTTATAAAAAATATGAAAAAAAAATTTGTGTGTTTTTTAGCTATTTTTAGGCATTTTTTGTTGTGTTCACATTGGTTCTCGCGGTTCTCACATTAGAGGAGCGGGCCATCTTGTATTTGGAGGCCCAAGATCGTGTAACAAAAGGGGCCTCACTATAATGACTCTAACTTGGGCTACGGGGTCCGTTTTGGGCATGCGACCAGGCGAAACGAACGTGAGAACGAGCTCCATCTTGCTGCAAACGCCTACGGCGGTTTGGGTCATCGTATGGGCCAAAAAACACTTATTTTTATTAGTTATTTACGTTTTTATGTTTTTTGAAGTGTTTTGGGCATTTTGTTTTTGGGCTTGTGTTTGGCCCGTTGTCTTTTTTAGGCCCATTTCGAATTTCTGTTCCTATTTATATGGTTGCTCTAGTAATGTGAAAGATCAGACTTGAATTTTCAATTAACTAATTTTCACTTCAAATTCTGTGCCCTTTGGGTTGAATTTTGGGGGTTGGGGAAGAACTACACGGGTATTCACAGAATCAACGTGTTTGATCTTCGTTTTCCTAACACCGCTACATCAGTAGGTTGGGTATTTTTACTTTTTATAATGAAACCTCTTCAAAAGGTTTTTCACATGACTCCATGAACCTCTTCAAAATGTCAGATTCAACATGCCACAAATTATTTTCTAATTGTTTATACTAATAGTTTACTTATTTTTTTAATACAAACATGTATCTAACTTATAATAAAAGACTCCAAATAATGCCACATGTCATTCTCTTCTTCAACCTCATAAATTTTATTTTTAATAAATTTCTTTTAATATTAATATTAATCTATATCTATAATAAATGAAACCTTGGGGGACACTTGTCACCCTATGGTTGATGCCAAATAAGGTGACACATCAGCATACATGTGGCATAGCTCTACATCAAGGATTAGAGAAGCTTATTTTGTACGTTTCATTCATATTCTCTCTCTCTCTCTCTCTCATTCAATCATTAACACAACCAATTACCCCCAAAACCCTAAACGGCGATTTGGCTCCTCACTTCTTCAATTGATCCTGTGCGACGGGCCGACGGCCTTTATCAATCTTCATTATTCAACAATGATAATCGACGGTAAGGATTCCGATATTCTTTTCTTTTCCGATTGATTTAATGAATAATCGATGGTTTTGTTATCTAATGATTTAGTCATTGAATGTTAGTTAAAGATCGATGTTAGACAACCTGTGCGACAACCCTAAACGTCAAATCATCTGCCTCCTTAGATCTCAATCAACCCTGTGCGACAACCTTGAATCCCTCTTCAATACCCAATAGTAATCTACCATCGACGGTAATGATTCCTTTCCTTCATCATCTTATTGATCAATTTTGTTTGAATGGTTTGTTGTACTTTGTTCTTATTCGAAGTGTAAACCAGGTTAGTATTATTTGTTATCCCGTTTGTTAATTTGTTATATCTTTGATCGTTCTTTCCAATTTCTAAGGTGTTATGTCATTTTCATATAGTGTTCATAATTGTTTCTTTTTAATATAATTTCTTATGTAATTTTGGGTGCAGGGATGTTATTAGTTGGAGGGATTATGTGATTTCATATATTTTGTAGTTTTTGTTCTATGATATTTGTTACTATTTCGTTAACAGAGCTGTTAAAATTGCTAACATTCATCTGGTAATTGATTTTGTTTTCCGCTTCTTATTCAGATATATTAGGTTGTTGTTAAATCTGATGTTATCGCATCTTCGGTGGTTCGGTGCAGATTGGCTTTCGTTCTATTCAGTGTAAGTGTATTAAGGTATTGCTATTTTGTTTTTCTTTTAACCCTAATTTTTATTATTGATTGGATTTCGGTGTTAACTTACTGTTTTGGTCAAAAATTACCGAAGAAATTAAGTGATCAAATTAGTTAAGTGAGGTAGTGTGCTGATAATATGTGTTGAAAAATATGCTGGCTTGTTAGTTTGCAAAAACAGTTTCAGGATATAGCTCAGGATATCGAGCTATATCTATGATCAAACAGTGAGCAAAAATGTAAAGGGTGACACGAGATATACGAGGAAAGCCCTTGATCAATCTAGATCGCCGGCATAAAACCTCGGGAGCTGACAATCGCAGCTGCCTTGTTCTTCTTATTGCTTCAAATATCAGGATACAGTGCAGGATATGATGCGGATCAACTAGGTGTTACAATGTAATCTGAATACAAGTGTTAGTGCGTTGTGAGTGTTTACAAGTAGAGAAGAAGAGTGTGTGAAAGATTGTGTGTTTCTATCTGATCCGATCAACCCATTTATAGTAAAATAAACTAACTAACTAGCCTATTATTCAGGGATTCAATGAATATTCCTCAGGTGAACGTTGCAATCCACGTCTTCCGGCTCCAACGTCTATAATATAACTGATTTGCCCGAGTCTTGAGGAGAAGAAGTCCACCTGACCGTTAGAGACTGGTTTCAACAATCTGCACGTGAGTCAATTAGTAACTACCAGGATATCGCATCAGGATGTTACCAATATCCTGATCCAGCATCCTGGTCACAACAAAACAAACAAAGTCAGAATATCAGTCAGGATATATGAGCAGAAAATCACCCATAACAATTGTCCCCAAAATATATCTGTTGGTATACCAATTCCAACGGATATATTTTAAGTCTTATCCCTCACATCGAGGTTATTAAATTGAAACGACGGTCAAGATAGTATTTTGCAACTTTCAACGCGGTTTTCACTCGATGGATATCTATTACGCTCCTATACCTTCTCTCTTTCTGTTTGAAAGCCAAAAATCATCAACAGAGTCTCCAGGTAATTCTTTCTTCATTCCCTGTTAACTTCTTTATTCTAGTTCCAATGGCTACTAGAACCTGCTCTCAAACCGGCGAATCGACGGAGACCTTCGTCCAGTAAAATCTTCTTAAGAACCCCGAGAAGGAGATTTGTGCTTTTGATAACGCAGACATCGCATCGTTGAGAGCCTCCGACGCTTTCCCAGATAGCGCGATTATCAGACCATTTGACCGGTCAATTCGATCGGATGTCTCTTCTGCCGATTGGGTCTGTTTTCCGGCATATCCTTTCTCGCTAGGCCTTCGGTATCCTTTCCCTGAATTCATGATGCAGTTTTTTCGAACCACTGGTATTTCCTTTGCCCAAACAATGCCCATGGTTTGGAGGGTACTGATTGTACTCAACCAAATAAAAAAACCTTCACTGTCCTGACCTCTGCATCGAGGATATTCCGATCGCCTACCGCCTCCGATCACACGGTTCCAGTCGGTTCTTACTTTTTTCAACTTCCAGCAAACCCCTCATTCTTAAAGCCACCAAGAATAAAGATGGATGGCAACGTAAATTCTTCTTCGTTAAGCGAGACTCCATCTACGAGGGTGCTAGCCTTCCGGTGGAGTGGTTAACCACCGGTAGGGTTTAGGGTTTCAAGAATACCCCCAAATACTTCCAGGCCTATATCCTGTGCTAATATTTTTTTTATTTGGCCTTTATGCAGTGAACTTTAAAGAAGTAGCCCCTCCTACTGCAGAATCTAAAAAAAGAATCAAAGCAATTTACCAGTTACCGGAAGGTGATAGGAGTTTTTCCACACACCTCCCAAGTTCCAGTCAATATTCATCATCTGATATGTCTGGTAAGAGTCATTGTATAAATAATTGATTAGCATAATATAATGAAAGAGTAATAAGGATTTATAACTTCCCCTTTATGCAGCACCAGCCAAAATCCCAGAAGTTTTCGATATTGAGGAGTTGGATAGTTACTCCGATCATGTCCAGGTCAAGAAGGAGCCCAGTCCCAAGCCTACGGCCTCATCCAAGCCCAACAACTCCAAAGCCATCATCATTCCCAAGCCTTCGCCAGCTACTAAGCCCCGGAGCTCAAGTTCTCGCAAAAGGAAAGAGACTGATTCACCTATCACCTCCGATACGTTCCCCTATGAGAATCATGGGTTTATTGAGGCAAGCGGGTTCATGACTTCCTTTCTCAACCAGGTATAAATCCTTATTCCATATCCTGCACATATACGTCAAGCCAATATCCTGGTTATCATAATACCTGTGTTTTTGAGTGCAGGGTCTCGAACGTCTGGTTCATTTGTACGAAGAATCCAGTGGGCTCAACAAGGTGCTCGAGTCCAAGTTGAAGAAAGCCGAGGTTACCATTTCCGACTAAGGTATGATTGCCGCTGCCAAAACCCGACACTATGAAGACAAGTTCAAGGCCATGACCCAGGAGCATCAGGCTGCTCTAAAAAAAAGCCACTCATGAAGCCCAAGCCCATTTGGACACTGCCCACGCCCAACATGAGCAGGATATGGCCACTTACCGGGAAGGCCTCAAAAGCTCCGTTGTCATCTCCCTTTTACAGGCTCGGCTAAAAATGGCTTACGAAGCCAAAGCCCTAGGCTTCGAATGCCCTTCTTGGAACGTTAACGCCTGGGAGACGAAGCTAAAAAGTCTTGGAGGTAACCCTGTGGAGCGTCCATTTAATCCTGCAGCTGAGGGGTCTTCAAAAGCGATTGAAAAACTAATTGGTGCTGGTGGTGAAGCCGAGAAGGATGTTCAAGCTAATCTTGAAGCGGATGCTGATGAAGAGATGATGAATGAAGAAGGTGCTGCCTCTTAAGAGCAGCGAAGCGGGCAGTAATGGACGTTCATGCCCGAGCATGTCTTTTAAATTTGATAGTAGTGTTTGTTTGAACAATTTTATTTCTTGTCCTCTGAACAATTTTCTTTTCCTGCATTAAAACGATTTGATAACCAAAGGTGGATGGGTCCTAGGTTTTAGGATGAAGCCTTTGGTCATCAACTAATATCGCTTATTTCGGATAATACCACCTCCTTTTGACTTATTTGTTGTTGCCTTTCAATTTTTTGTTATGCATTGCTTATTTTAAATTTCAGCTCTCCAAAATTAGTGCCATTGTTTTTTTGAAAATATCCTGATCAGTATATTCGGCGATATTCTTCAAAGACTTTCGTCTAATAGGGTTTTTCAAAATTCAAACAATTTAGATAAAATTTTTAAAGAAAAAAGGAC
This sequence comes from Helianthus tuberosus, assembly GCA_030545235.1. Taxonomy (NCBI): domain Eukaryota; kingdom Viridiplantae; phylum Streptophyta; class Magnoliopsida; order Asterales; family Asteraceae; genus Helianthus; species Helianthus tuberosus. The sequence continues at coordinate 218,672,092 of CM060399.1, read as the reverse complement.
AGTTTACTTTACAAAGTTCGTTTTGATAATACTTGTTTGACTAGAGTTTTAGTTTTTAACCCAAGTATTACATCCCAAACATTCCAACCAAATATCCTGAAACATACTCCGAAAACACATTTTGAGAATATATCCTAAGAATATATCCTAATCAGGATATTTAAGCCTTTTCCAAACATAGTTTCAAAAGTTCAACTGACTTATATAAGGTTTACAAAGGAAAGATCATACCAGGAATAGAGTGTAACCCTATTTTTAAGCTTCAATCCTTTTGCAATTTTTTCCACTAAGATGTCCCCAGTCCAAGATACTTAGTACACTAGGTCCAAATTTGATCCTTTGAACTCTACACAATCGCCTCAGAAGGAACGTCCCCTGTGCATAAAGTCTTTGAACACTTAGAAATTTTCTGAACATCAGTCCCAATTGTTTGAACAGTTCTTGGGTTACAGGGGGTAAACCGTAAAATGTATTGGAGATAAATCCTTAGTATCCTGGGGATAAACCCATAAGTACCCTGGGGAAAATCCCAAATTTTCATGCGCTACAGGCGGGAGTGTATAAACCCCAAGTCTTAGAAAGGTGATAACCTTTAAACCTTTGAGAGTATGAAAATACCCTTACATGAGAGAGGGTGATCAATCCTCATATACCTTTAGGATCCAGGATATAGCCAACAATAATGAATTTGTCAGCCACTTTTACATGGACTGGTCTCGCTATCTTGAACTATCCCTGGATAACTTGCGCTCCAGGCGGGGTGTTTAAACCCAATTCGAGAGAAAGGTGAATACCTTTAAACCTGTGAAGGGATCAGGACCCCTTAAACGTGAGAGAGGGGGCCAATCCTCTAATCTTTCAAAGTATCCTGAATGTGTACCTGGAGCTATATCCCGAGGCATATACTGCAAAACAACTGTAAACTAAGGTGGGTGTTAGCCTGACTAACACCCCTTCGATGCTTAAGTTAGTAATGGGTTCAAAAGAATAAACAATATCAAAATATATTAAAAGAGATAGAATCCATACCATCCTGAGTTAGAATTTAAATTCCAAACTCACTTGAAATAGAGCTTTAGATGTATAGCATTCCAGGATCTTGGTAGCATATCCCCCTCCATATTCTTGAGTCGGTATGCTCCTTTTCCTGATTCCGATTCAATTTCATAGGGTCCTTCCCACTTTGGAGCCAATTTTCTATCAGCAAGATTGGTAGTATTTTGAAAAGTTTTTCTTAACACCCAATCTCCAACTTCGAACCTTCTAGTCCTTATATTCTTTTTATACGCTCTGGATATCCTCTGTTGATATGCTGCCATCCTTAATTTTGCTGCATCTCTTGTCTCATCAACAGTATCCAATTCCTGGCATAGGGCTTCAGGATTCTGCTCAGGATCCCGGAGGTTGGATCTTGCTGTAGGTATAACCATTTCTGTCGGGATCACCGCTTCTGCTCCAAACACCAAGGAAAATGGGGTTTGGCCAGTTGCACTTTTCACCATCGTTCAATCAGCCCATAAAACAAAGGGTAATTCTTCTGCCCATTTTCCCTTCTTAGCTCCAAGCCTTTTCTTCAAATTGTTGACAATTATCTTGTTTGAGGATTCTGCTTGTCCATTTGCTTGAGGATGTACCGGTGTGGACGTGATCATTTTGATTCCCCAACTCTTGCAAAAGTCAGTAGTCCTCTTACTTATAAACTGAGATCCATTGTCACAAATTATCTCAGCTGGTACTCCAAACCTAGTCAGGATATTCCTTTTTATGAAGGATACTACTTCATGATCTCTGACTTGAACAAATGCTTCAGCTTCAACCCACTTAGAGAAATAATAGGTCATTGCCAGCATGAAGACCTTTCCTCCTGGAGCCTTTCGCAATTTTCCTACTATATCCATTCCCCACTTCATGAATGGCCAAGGGGAAGCGATAGGATAAAGTGGCTCAGCAGGTTGATGTAATATATTACTGTGTCTTTGACACGCATCACATCTTCGAGCATATTCTGCAGCATCTTTTCTCATTGTCGGCCAGTAGTATCCTGTTCTTAATACCTTTAAGAATAATGACCTGCCCCCAGTATGATTACCACAATCCCCTTCGTGTATATCCTGAAGCACTTCTTTAGTTTCGGGATCCTCCAAGCACCTCAGATATGGTCCTGCAAGAGATTTCTTATACAAAACATTATTTATAATAATGAATCGTAATACCTTCATTCTAAAGGCCTTAGGATTTTCATCCTTTGGGATGTATCCTTCCTTGATATATCTTATGATTGGAGCCATCCAGGACTTAGGATCATCCTCAGGACACTTATCATCAGGATCCTGAACACTTACTACTTCCATATCCTGAGGATCTGTCGCATGATACATGATATGTAATATTGGTATTCGGGTCCCTTCCGGTATCCTGACTGATGATCCTAGATTTGCCAAGGCATCAACTTCAGCATTATCCTCTCTTGGTACCTGTTCAAGTGTAAAAATATCGAAATATCCTACTAATTTTTTGAGAATTTTGAGATACTCGATTAACTTCTCACATTTAACTACATAGGTCCCATTAAAATGATTAGTAATTAACAAGGAATCAACAAACACTTGTAAACTCTTGATATTCATGCTCTTAGCCAATTCTAATCCTGCAATTAAAGCTTCATATTCTGCTTCATTATTAGTGGCAAGAAACTCACATCTAATAGCCTGGGGTAATATGTCCCCCTGTGGCGATTTTAGTAGTATACCCAAACCTACACCTCTTACATTAGATGCGCCATCAGTATATAATGTCCAGGATTCTAAGTTTTCTCCTAGTTGTTGTACTTCTAAGTCTACTTCACTTTGAATATCACTACTGAAATCAACCACAAAGTCAGCTAAAGCCTGAGACTTTATGGCATTTCTAGGTTCATATACTAGATCATATGCACTTAGTTTCACTGACCACTTAGCCATCCTACCTGATGTTATGGGTGAAATTCTGAGCCCATATCCTGAGAATTATCTTGGGTTATATCTTGATTATATGATAGCTGTTCATATCCGGGATGCTGATTCAGGATATTGGTAACATCCTGAATGGTATCCTCAGGATTACTAACGGATTATGTGCAGGAGTACGAGCCCAGGTGCCCAACGTTCATGAAGACCCTTTCTCCGGGAGACTCGGTCCAAGTCGTTTGAATGAAGACGTTGAAGCCTCTTTACCCGGTCTACAACATTATAAATGGAATATTCGGGAGCATCCCATATTTATAGGAATTTTAGTTTGTATTTTGTAACTATAAATAGATAGATAAGTCAGATCGAATAGGACATCACAACTACACTCACTACTCACTCACACTTGTTCTCTCGCAAACTTTCACTCTCACAGAAAGCATTGTAACACTTAGCGATCTGATCAATATTCTGCACTGTATCCTGAAGTTTGAAGCAATAAGAAGAACTAGGCAGCTGCGATTGTCAGCTCCCGAGGTTTTATGCCGGCGATCTAGATTGATCAAGGGCTTTCCTCGTACATCTCATGTCATTTCCTTTACTTTTTGCTCATAGTTTGATCGTAGATACAACTCAATATCCTGAGCCGTATCCTGAAAACTGTTTTTTCTAAACAACTTAACCAGCATATTTCCAACACACTTTTTAGCACACTACCTCACATAACTAATTTGATCACTTAATTGCTTCGGTAATTTTTGACCAAAACAATTTGGTGCCCACCGTGGGGCAAGTGGTGCTATCTTTACTAAAAATCTTTGTGAAATCGTTAATTGGTTTTCTGTTTTCAAAAATTTTTGCCGCATTGTTTACAATGGCCTCAAGATCAAACATGAGCTCCTCCACTGTGTCTGCTACAACTTCTGCTACTAATGGTTCGGTGCTTCCACCACCTCCTCCAAGGATGCCAGCTTCTTCACAACCTCAGGATATTATCCCTACTCGGAGTGTTCAGGGATCCGCTCCCGTTTTAGCCTCTAATGATGAAATTCTAACCTTATTTGGAAGTGTGCAGGAACAAATGAGGCAGCAACAGGAAACAAACCAAATGCTATTAAGAGAAATACAGCTCTTAAAATCTAGCTCGAGCAGATCTGCTGAAGACATTGTCACTCCTTTACAACCCAGAGCTTTGAACTTCAGTTCGGCTGTGTATACTGAGGATAATAGGGGGAATATTGTGCCTAGCCATTCCCAGAATCATACTCCTGAAATACCCTCCTCGATCAGGATGTCAACTGTGAGGAGCTCAGGATATGCTTCAGGATATGGCCAGAATCCTCAGACTGGTAACGTGTCAAATAATAATATTCATGCTACTAACAATGGTGGGTCTTTGCAAGATGCAGGTATGACGTCGACATTTACTAGGGAACTTCAGAAATTGAAGGACATGATATCCAGTGTACCTGGAGTGGTCCAGCCAATTCTGGAAGTATCCCAAGACAGCCACAGGATATCTCGTTTCGCATATCCTATCTGTGATGCTGAGATCCCGAAGAGATTTCAAACCCCCAACATGAAGCTCTATGATGGGACTACGGATCCTGAAGAGCATATTGCCCAGTATAGGGAAAGAATGGAAATTAATCCTATCCCTCCAGAGCTCAAGGAAGCGTGCCTATGCAAGGGCTTTGGTTCTACCTTAACAGGATCGGCCTTGAAATGGCTCTTAAATGTTCCTCCACATTCGATTACCTCATTTGCTCACTTAGTGAACTTATTTAATAGTCATTTTTCTTGTAGTCGAAGTTTTGAAAAACTAACAAGTGATCTTTACAGGATAACTCAAGGACCTCAAGAATCCCTAAGGGAATATGTGAACAAGTTCAGTAGGGAATCCTTGGATATCCCACACCTTGATGTTGCCACAGCGGTCCAAGCATTCAAGATGGGACTACAAAAGGATTCCCAGTTTTATCAGGATCTTGTGATGAATCCTTGCAGGAACTTGGACAAAGCTCGAAACAGGGCCTTGAGATATATCAGGCTGGAAGATGATAAGAAAATGCAAAAGAGGATGAACTCATCCACCACCTATGAGTCAACTAATAGGAAGTCAGAATCCTCATTTAAACCATATCGCTCTAAGCCATATGGTAGAAATGAAAACGAGAAAGTGAATGCTATTGAAGACGAGGATCCTGAAGAATATCCTGAATTATCCGAATATTGCTTTTCTGTTAACATTCCTGAATTGATGTATGCCATGCAGGGTTTAGGAGATAAAGCTAGGTGGCCTCGAATGAATCAACAAAAAGCTGATTGGAAGGATAAATCGAAATGGTGTGCCTTCCACGAATATTTTGGACATGTAACCGAGGATTGCATTGCTTTGAGAAAAGAAATAAGTTATCTTCTTAGCAAGGGATATCTGAAGGATCTTTTAGGAAGAAAGAAGAATAAGGGTCAGGATACTGAGAAGGATCCTGAACGAGCGGCATCACCTCCTGCGGATGCCAAGATAATCAACTTTATTTCGGGAGGATCCGACATTTGTGGGACTTCGTATTCTGCGGCCAAGAGACATGCAAAAGAGGCCAAGACCGAAAGGGGAGATAAACCAGCCAGGATAACTACCCTCACAACTGATAAAGTGATCACTTTCGATAGTGATGACAGGGATACTGTCCAGGATCCTCACCATGATGCTCTTGTAATAACATTATATGTGGCTAACCATTTTGTACGCAGGATATTGGTGGATAATGGCAGCTCTGTCAATATAATCCAACTAGAGACTTTGAAAAGAATGAATGTATCTCCAATGGATATCACTTCGAAATCCACCGTGCTTGTTGGGTTCAGTGGAGAGGCTAGAAACACAGTAGGAGAGATAAAGTTACCGATATATGTTGAAGGGGTCAACTTAATACAACGTTTCTGTGTGATGGATTCCCTATCCTGCTATAACATAATATTGGGTAGACATTGGATCCATGATATGAAAGTCGTGCCGTCAACTTATCATCAATGCATCAAGATCCCTACCCCTTGGGGGGTTGTCAAGGTTGATAGTGATCAGCAGGAAGCGAAGGAATGTTACTCATCCTCAATGAAATCTTCAACCAAGCCTATCACAGCATAGCAATTAAAGATGCGGGCCCAGGATATCGTGGGGCTTCAGAGAAGGATATGAAGAAAATTATCCTGGATCAGGATAATCCTGATATCTCGGTGCTTGTAGGGACCAATATCCCTCAGGATATTGAAGAACAATTAACTAACTTTTTGAAGTGCAGGATGTCAACATTTGCATGGAAGCATGAGGATATGACAGGTATATCCAAAGACATTATCACTCACAAGCTTGGAATTGACAGGTCGTTTAAGCCTGTTCAGCAAAAAAGAAGGAAGTTTGCTCCTGAACGAAATACAATTATACAAGAGGAAGTTGAAATATTGTTGAAGTCCAAAATGATCAGAGAAGTCAAGTTCCCAAGATGGCTGGCAAATGTAGTTGTGGTACAGAAGAAAAATGGGAAATGGAGAGTCTGTGTAGATTACACAGACTTGAATAAGGCTTGCCCCAAAGACCCATTTCCCCTTCCTCATATTGATGCAATGGTGGATGCTACTGCCGGGCATGAGATGTTAACCTTCATGGACGCATCCTCAGGATTTCAGCAGATTCAAATGGAGCCTTCGGACCAGGAGGATACTGCCTTCATGACACTAGCAGGTATTTATTGTTATACTGCTATGCCTTTCGGTTTGAAAAATGCAGGTGCAACATACCAAAGATTGGTAAACATGATGTTCAAAGATAAGCTGGGGGACACAATGGAGGTATACATCGACGATATGGTGGTAAAATCTAAAAAGGCTGAGGATCACCTTCAGGATATTAAGGGAGCATTTGATATCCTGGATCAATATAACATGAAGCTAAATCCTGCTAAGTGCCATTTCGGAGTGGGGGCAAGAAAGTTTCTAGGATATAAGGTGACCAAAAGAGGAATAAAGGCAAGCCCGGAGCAGATTAAAGCCATCTTGGATATCAAATCACCTTCAAATATGAAGGATGTTCAACGGTTAACAAGGCGAGTTGCAGCATTGAACAAATTTATCTCAAGGTCCTCGGAGAAATGCAAAGAATTTTATGATATCCTGAAGAAAAACAAGAAGTTCGAATGGGGAGAGAAGCATGAAGCAGCCCTGCAGGATTTGAAGTAGTATCTTTCAACTGCACCTCTATTGATGAAGCCTGAGAATGGTGAACCACTGTCCCTATACCTCGCAGTATCAGGGAATGCTGTAAGTGCCGTCCTTACAAAGGATCATGAAGGTCAGCAATATCCTGTTTATTATGTTAGTAAAAGTTTGTTAGATGCTGAAACTAGGTATTCTCATTTAGAAAAGTTGATACTAGCACTAGTTATGGCATCAACGAAGCTTAGACATTACTTTGAGACACATAGGATTCATGTTAAAACCAATTATCCTGTTAAAAATGTGCTTAGGAAACCCGAGATGTCAGGTAGGATGGCCAAGTGGTCAGTAAAGTTAAGTGCTTATGACTTAGTGTACGAACCTAGAAATGCCATAAAATCGCAGGCTCTAGCTGACTTTGTGGCTGATTTCAGTAGTGACATTCAGGATGAGGTAGATCTAGAAGTCCAACAATGAGGAGAATCCTCAGGATCCTGGACATTGTACACTGATGGAGCATCTAATGTTAGATGAGTAGGATTGGGAATACTACTAAAATCGCCACAGGGGGACATATTACCCCAGGCTATTAGGTGTGAATTCCCTGCTACCAATAATGAAGCAGAGTATGAGGCTTTAATTGCAGGATTAGAACTGGCTAAAAATATGAATATCAAGAATTTGCAAGTATATGTTGACTCCTTGTTAATCACTAACCATTTTAATGGATCCTATGCAGTTAAGGGTGAGAAATTAATCGAATACCTCGATATTCTCAAAAATTAGCAGGATATTTCGATGTTTTTACACTTGAACAGGTACCAAGGGAAGATAATGCTGAAGCAGATGCCTTAGCAAATCTGGGATCATCGGTCAGAATACCAGAAGGGACCCAAATACCAATACTGCACATCTTGTATCCTGTAACGAATCCTCAGGATAAAGAAGTAGTAAGTATCAAGGATCCTGTTGCTGAATATCCTGAGGAGAATCCTAAATCCTGGACGACTCCAATCATAAGATATCTCAAGGAAGGACACATCCCTAGAGACGAGAATCCTAAGGCATTTAAGATGAAGGTATCATGATTCACCATTGTAAATAATATTTTGTATAAGAAATCTCTTGCAGGACCATATTTAAGGTGCTTGGAGGATCTCGAAACTAAAGAAGTGCTTCTGGATATATACATGAAGGGGATTGTGGTAACCATACTGGGGGCAGGTCATTATTCTCAAAAATATTGAGAACATGATACTTTTGGCCAACGATGAGGAGAGATACTACAGAATATGCTCGAAGATGTGATGCGTGTCAAAGGCACAGTAACATACTACATCAACCAGCTGAACCACTATATCCTATAGCTTCTCCATTGGCCATTTATGAAATGGGGAATGGACATAGTAGGGAAATTACCAAAAGCTCCAGGAGGAAAAGTCTTTATGCTGGCAATGACTGATTATTTCTCTAAATGGGTGGAGGCTGAAGCATTTGTTCAAGTCAGAGACCAAGAAGTAGTATCCTTTATAAAGAGGAATATCCTGACCAGGTTTGGGGTACCAGCTGAGATAATTTGTGACAATGGTTCTCAATTTATAAGCAAGAGGACTACTGACTTTTACAAAAGTTGGGGAATCAAAATGATCACATCTACCCCGGTACATCCTCAAGCAAATGGACAAGCTGAATCCTCAAACAAGATAATTGTCAACAACTTAAAGAAGAGACTAGGAGCCAAGAAAGGAAGATGGGCAGAAGAACTACCCTTTGTTTTGTGGGCTGATAGAACAACGGTAAAGAATGCAACTGGCCAGACTCCGTTTTCTTTAGTATTTGGAGCAGAAGCAGTGATCCCAACGGAGATGGTCATACCTACTGCAAGATCTATCCTTCGGGATCCTGAGCAGAATCCTGAAGCTTTGTGCCAAGATTTGGACACCATAGACGAAACAAGAGATGCGGCAAGGCTAAGGATGGCAGCATATCAACAGAGGATATCCAGAGCATACAACAAGAATATAAGGACTAGAAGGTTCAAAGTTGGAGATTGGGTGTTAAGAAAGGCTTTTCAAAATACCACTAATCCTGGCGATGGAAAACTGGCTCCAAAATGGGAAGGACCATATGAGGTTGAATCAGAATCAGGAAAAGGAGCATATCGACTCAGGAGTATGGAGGGAGATATGCTACCAAGATCCTGGAATGCTATACACTTAAAGCTCTATTTCAAGTAAGAATAGAATTTAATTTCTATCTCAGAACGGTATGTATTCTATCTCTCATAAATATATTTGAATTCATTTATTATCTTGAACCCAATACTGACTTAAGCATTGGAGGGGTGTTAGCCAAGCTAACACCCACCTTAGTTTAAAATTGTTTTGCAGAGTACCTATCAGGATATAGCTCCAGGATATACACTCAGGATATTTCGGAAGATTAGAGGATTAGCCCCCTCTCTCATGTTTAAGGGATCCTGATCCCTTCAAAGGTTTAACGGTATTCACCTTTCTCTCAAAGTGGGTTTGAACACCCCGCCTGGAGCGCAAGTCATCTGGGGATGGTTCAAGGTAACGGGACCAGTTCATGTAAAAGTGGCTGACAATTTCGTTACTATTGGCTATATCCTGGATCCTAAAGGTATATGAGGATTGATCACCCTCTCTCACGAAAGGGTATTTTTCATACCCTCTAAGGTTTAAAGGTTTTCACCTTTCTAAGTGTTGGAGTTTATACACTCTCGCCTGTAGCGCATAGATATTTTTCATACCTAAGGTCCAAATCCAACTATTTTCATAAGTAAAGTTTAAACACTAAGATAGTAACAACGGAAATAAAGGCAAAAGAAAGTTATATTATTAGCATACCAAAAGTTGTGCTCTTGGTTTCACCTCAAACTAAGGACCGTCCACCAAGAGCACAAATAGTTCCTTACCATATTTACTTAACAGTTGAAGGTTTTGTCTCAAACCGAGACCCATCCACCTCCAACTGTTATATTGTTCAAAAGGAAAGACATATTAACGTTGATGACCAAGGGCTTCATCCTGAAACTCAGGATCCCTCCACCTTTGGCCATCATATTGTTCGAAAGCAGGAAAGTTAAAATGCAGGAAAATTAAATTGTTTTGGGATTACAAACCAACGATCAAATCTAAAAAAGTGGGCTCTGGCCTTGGCACATACATCCATCATCGCCCACTTGAATGCTCTCACACAGCAGCATCTTCACCAGTCTTCTCCGCCTTCTCGGCCTCAGCATCGGTTCCAGCATCCTGAGCAGCATCCTCTCCGGTATCCTTCTTGTCTCCAGCCTTGTCCACCACCTCTGCCGACTTGGGGGACTCACCAGCTTCAGCAGGAAGGGGCACAGCCTTGCCTCCAAGCTTCTTCAGCTTGGCCACCCAGGATTCAACCGGCCAGGATGGGCACTCAAGGCCCGTCTCCTTGGCCTCATAAGCCATCTTAATTCGAGCTTGTAGCAGAGAAACGATGGCAGAGGCTTTGATTCCTTCCCGGAAAGAAACCATGACCTGTTCATGTTCCATTTGGATGGTGGCCAGCTTGATCTCAGCATCCTGGGTGACCTTCTTTAGTTTGTCCTCATAGTGCCGGGTCTTCACCTCAGCATGGCCCCTTGGTCAGCAACAGTGGTCTCGAGTTGTTTGATCCTGGCTTCTTGGAAAACGTTCGTGCTGCAAGCATCAGTGTAAATGTGGAGCAGATGCTGGAGGCCCTGCACGTCAAAATTCAGGTATAAGTCAAAATATGTTAACCAGGATATCCTGTCAGGATATCCTATCAGGATATATGTGCAGGATATATGTGCAGGATATTACCTTATTGAGGAAGGATGTCATTGGCTCTAAGGAGTCAGAAAAGCTGAGCTCTTCGTAAGAGAACCCCTCAGAGCCTGGGGCACTAACTTCGGAACCTTTCCTCTTTTTTGCGGTGGAAGCACGAGTCCTCGGATTAGCCTTAGGGGCCGGGAGCGGCTTGGAGCTGGTGGCAGCAGGGGTCTCTTTCTTGACCATAACTGGAGTGGGGTAACTGTCAAGTTCGTCAAGATCAAGGAGGATTGGGACTTTGCTAGAGTCTGCATACAGGGAGTTAAAATTTTTCCTAAAAATATCAAATAAAAACATGTATGCAGGATATCGTGCAGGATCCTTACCAGACATGTTTGCACTAGAAAGAGGGCTTGGAGATGGTGGAGACGGGTTAAAACTTCTTTCAGCCTCTGGAAGGAGTCTGATAGCGTCAATTCTCTTCTGTGAATTAGCAAGGGGGGGGGGGGGTGCAAGCTTCCTAAAATCAGCTGTGTATAAAACAATAAAAAGAAAGTTGGTCAGTTCAGGATATGAAATAGGATATAAGGCAGGATCATCTTTAAACCCTAAATCCTACCCTTTCTCAACCACTTCACCGGATATTCCGTTCCACCAGGGATGGAGTCTCTTTTTACAAAGAAGAACTTGGATTGCCATTTCTCCTCGTTCCTGGTGGCACGAAGTATCAACGGATCACCGGAGGTGGAATAAAACAAAAATCTACAAGATCCATGGCATCTAAGCCGATATGCTAAGGGGAGGTCATGAACGGAAAGCTCAGGAATGTGATTCTTCTTGATCTGATCAAGAACAGACAAGACTCGCCAGAGCATCGGCATTGTTTGGCTAAAACAGATTTTAGTAATTTTGAAAAACTCAGTGATAAAATCTGGGAAAGGGAACCCTAATCCTAAGGTGAAAGGAAAGGCACTAAAACACAACCACTCATCGGAAACCATGTCCGACCGGATTTCCCGGTCGAACGGACGGAATACCGTTCCTTCCGGGAAGATACCGGAGGATTTGAGAGCCGACAAGTGGGCACTATCAAAGGAGCATATTTCTTTCTCCGGTTCTTGGAGAAGATTCTGCTGGATAAATGAAGGGGCGGAGTCACCGGAGCTTGATCTTGTTTGCCTTGTCATATTCTCGCCGGAATGCTGAACAGAATGAGGGGTAAAGTTGAAGATCAGAGAGAAAGTATTTAGCTTTTTCTTTAAGTTATGGTTAAAAAAGGATGAGGATGAGAAGTTATAGGGAGGTGATGAGTAAATATAGGTTGTGCAGTTGCAAATGGTCACATCATGGGTCTAATCTCTTAAATTGCCTCGTTCTTCGTAAAAAATATAACCATTAGTGCCAGGATACTAAACGGAAACATTTTTTGGGGACAATTGTTATGGGTGAAATTCTGAGCCTATATCCTGAGAATTATCTTGGGTTATATCTTAATTATATGATATCTGTTCATATCCGGGATGCTGATTCAGGATATTGGTAACATCCTGAATGGTATCCTCAGGATTACTAATGGATTATATGCAGAAGTACGAGCCTAGGTGCCCAACTTTCATGAAGACCCTTTCTCCGGGAGACTCGGTCCAAGTCGTTCGAATGAAGATGTTGAAGCCGCTTTACCCGGTCTACAACGTTATAAATGGAATATTCGGGAACATCCCATATTTATAGGAATTTTAGTTTGTATTTTGTAACTATAAATAGATGGATAAGTCAGATCGAATAGGACATCACAACTACACTCACTACTCACTCACACTTGTTCTCTCGCAAACTTTCACTCTCACAGAAAGCATTGTAACACTTAGCGATCTGATCAATATCCTGCACTGTATCCTGAAGTTTGAAGCAATAAGAAGAACTAGGCAGCTACGATTGTCAGCTCCCGAGGTTTTATGCCGGCGATCTAGATTGATCAAGGGCTTTCCTCGTACATCTCGTGTCATTTCCTTTACTTTTTGCTCATAGTTTGATCGTAGATACAACTCAATATCCTGAGCCGTATCCTGAAAACTGTTTTTTCTAAACAACTTAACCAGCATATTTCCAACACACTTTTTAGCACACTACCTCACATAACTAATTTGATCACTTAATTGCTTCGGTAATTTTTGACCAAAACACCTGACATCTCGGGTTTCCTAAGCACATTTTTAACAGGATAGTTGGTTTTAACATGAATCCTATGTATTTCAAAATAATGTCTAAGTTTTGTTGACGCCATAACTAGGACTAATATCAATTTCTCTAAGTGTGAATACCAAGTTTCAGCATCCAATAAACTTTTACTAACATAATAAACAGGATACTCCTGACCTTCATGATCCTTTACAAGGACAACACTTACTGCATTTCCTGATACTGCAAGATACAGGGATAATGGTTCACCATCCTTAGGCTTCATCAATAGAGGTGCGGTGGAAAGATACTGCTTCAAATCCTGCAGGGCCGCTTCATGCTTCTCTCCCCATTCGAATTTCTTATTTTTCTTCAGGATATCATAAAATTCCTTGCCTTTTTCCGAGGATCTTGAGATAAATTTGTTTAATGCTGCTACTCGCCCTGTTAATCGTTGAACATCTTTCATATTTGAAGGTGACTTGATATTCAGGATAGCTTTAATCTGCTCCGGGCTTGCCTCTATCCCCCTTTTCGTCACCATGTATCCTAGAAACTTTCCTGCCCCCACTCCAAAATGGCATTTAGCAGGATTTAATTTCATGTTTTACTGGTCCAGGATATCAAATGCTCCTTTAATATCCTAGAGGTGATCCTCAGCCTTCTTGGATTTTACTACCATATCATCGATGTACACCTCCATGGTCTCCCCCAGTTTGTCTTTAAACATCATGTTTACCAATCTCTGGTATGTTGCACCTGCATTCTTCAAACCAAAAGGCATAGCAGTATAACAATAAATACCTGTTGGTGTCATGAAAGTAGTATCCTCCTGATCCGAGGGTTCCATTTGGATCTGTTGGAATCCTGAGGAGGCATCCATGAAGGTTAGCATCTCATGACCAGCAGTAGCATCCACCATTGAATCGATTTGAGGTAGAGGAAACGGGTCTTTGGGACAAGCTTTGTTCAAGTATGTATAATCTACACAGACTCTCCATTTCCCATTTTTCTTTTGCACCACAACCATGTTTGCCAGCCATTTAGGAAACTTCACTTCCCTAATCATCTTGCTCTTCAATAATCTTTCAACTTCCTCCTGAATGATAGTGTTCCGCTCTGGAGCAAATTTTCTTCGTTTATGTTGTACAGGCTTGAAAGACCTATCAATTCCGAGCTTGTGAGTTATAATATCCTTGGAAATTCCTGTCATATCTTCGTGTTTCCACGTGAATGTTGACATCCTGCATTTCAAAAAGTTAGTCAATTGGTCTTCAATAATCCTGAGGGATATTGGTTCCTACGAGCACCGAGATATCCGGATTATCCTGATCTAGGATAGTTTTCTTTACATCCTGTTCTGAAGCCTCCATGATATCCTGGCCTCGCATCTTTAATTGCTATGCTGCACTAGGCTTTGTTGAGGATTTCATCGAAGAAGAATAACACTCCTTTGCTTCCTGTTGATCACTTTCCACCTTGACTACTCCCCAAGGGGTAGGGATCTTGATACATTGATGATAAGTTGATGGCACAACTTTCATATCATGGATCCAAGGCCTACCTAATATAATATTATAGCAGGATAAGGAGTCCATGACACAAAAGCGCTGCATTGAGTTGAACCCTTCAACATACACGGGAAACTTTATCTCTCCTACGGTATTCCTAGCTTCTCCACTGAAACCAACGAGCACAGTGGACTTCGAAGTAATATCCATTGGGGATACATTCATCCTCTTCAACGTTTCTAGCTGAATTATGTTGACGGAGCTGCCGTTATCCACTAATATCCTGCGCACAAAATGGTTAGCTACATATAACGTTATTACTAAAGCATCATGATGAGGATCCTGGACAGTATCCCTGTCATCGTTATCGAACGTGATCACTTTGTGTTGGATCTGAGTTTCTTTTTGATTGTATTTTTCGTTTGAAATTAAGATGGAAATGGATGAGTGTGCAGCGGAATTTAGAATGAAAACAAACTTTGCATACAATCAAACGAGAGTAATACTTTTATCAAACATCTTTACACATAGAATCGAAAGATTGAATTTGTTTCAACAACGATTACAATGATTGATGTAAGAATGCAAACTCCCCCTCAGCCAGAGCTCAGTAGTTTGTTTGTGCAAAGAAGACGATGTGGTGAAAGAGCTAATAGAACAGTACAAAGTACTGAACTATTTATAGGCACTTACAAACCACTGAGCATCTTAGCTGACGTCACCATGAAAGTGACATCTAACCTCCTAACAAACTCTAACCTCTGATCTATACAAACACTGATGTACTAACTACTGCTATTACAATCTAATACATAAAAGACACATAAACAGCTGCTGCATCCTTCCACTGCTGTGACCCCAGCAGTGCTTGTCCGGATCAGCAGTACTTGACTCAAGGCAGTAGATTGAGTCAGCAGAGCTTTCGTCTTCTATCAGTCTTTAACACTTGGCAGTAGATGCAAGGCAGCAGTTGTGGATCAGCACTTGGTAAGATCAGTAGATAGGAGATCAGCAGATACAAAGCCACTTTCAAGGGGAGAGATTTGCATAAATCAACTGTAAACGTCTGCTTATTCTGGATCCACTGCTTTGATTCAGTTTTGGCTTTACATTATCTGTTCCTCTGATAGGGTTCAATCCCAACAATCTCCCCCTGGAACAGATAATGCCAAAACTCTTCATTATTTGTGGAAATCTTTATTGCCTCAACAACAGCTCCCTTATCTGACCTTTAAATTGTAATTCAAAGTCTAGGGCATCTGTATCTTCATCATCCCTGCTGAGTGGAAGATCAAGGAGATCCTGTAAATCTTCAAGACTCAGGCCAAGAGCTTGTTCCCTTGATATTTTCTCCACTCCTCCACCAGACCTGAGCAAAGTCAATACGCAAGTCTGTTTGTCAGTTTCCCACTTTTGTATTTTTGAGCCTGGAGGGTTTCTTGGGAGATGTTTATTTGCAGAAGTATTTGGAGAGGCTGGCCTGATCAAAGCTGGCTGAGCAGCGGTTGCAGATTGTTCCAATTCAAGATCTTCCTTTATCATTACTTGTGTGCCAGCTTTTACAATGGCATCTCCGGCTAAAAGATCTTGAATTGTTTCCATGCTAAACTGGTTTTTGCTCCTTCTTTTGTAGATGGCAGCACCAGCTGGAGCAGTGGTTCTTTTGACTTGCAGCTTTGGTGGTCTTTTTGAAACCGCTGCTTTGGTATAGTCAGGCTTTTGAGGAACTGAAGGATCTTTCTTTCTTAATTGTTCCAACTTTTTGTAAGTAGCCCTGACAACATCTTCTTTCCATCTAGCAACTTGTCTTTTGTTTCCATAATCAGCTGCTACCAGTTCCTCTTTCATTCTCTTCAGCTCTTCCTGTTTGTCAGGTGCATTCTTTCTAAACTCTGCCCTGTTAGGAGGAGTGTGAGTGACTTTCCTTTTTATCATGTCTTGAATTCTTGCTGCTTCATTTTCAAGTTCAGGAATAGTCCACTCTTTGTACATGTATCTCTCTCCTTTGTACTTCTTGTGAGCCATGATGCTTTCAATGTAGTCTTTCTTCAGATTTTCAGCTGATCTTTCAGAAATTTGTTGACTAACATTTTTTGCAAATTGCTCTAGGGATCTGACTTGTGTAAGCAGATATTGAAAATTTCTTGAAATTTCTTTGTCAGACTTCCCTTGTGTGTTTCTTTTTGAGATATCCTCTGCTTGCTTGGCTTTGATTTCCAAGTATTCATCAACATTTTTAGGCCAGGGATATCCCTTTATTGATGGCAAACTCCTTTTGGCAGGGTCATCCTCATAGTAAAAGGATTTTATTTCATCTCTAACAGCAGCTAGTTCAAGAGGAAATTGAACACCTGCAGGAGGTAAGGGCTTGTACATTGGAACTGAAGAGAGAGGAACAGGTTTTGGTATTGTGACAAGTGTTAAAGCTTTTGAAGA
The DNA here is from genome assembly GCA_030545235.1 of Helianthus tuberosus. Lineage (NCBI taxonomy): Eukaryota > Viridiplantae > Streptophyta > Magnoliopsida > Asterales > Asteraceae > Helianthus > Helianthus tuberosus. The sequence continues at coordinate 218,655,019 of CM060399.1, read as the reverse complement.
TGTTTGTGGTGGTGAATTGTCATCATCTTTGAGAATTAGTCTTCTCCTTTTTGTAGGAGGGACTGATGATGTTTTGGATGGAACAGTGGTGGTAGATGTAGATGTAGTGGCAGTGAATTGTGATTGACTAACAGCTGTTGTAACAACTAGTGTTTCAACCACTGTTGTCATTACAACAGATGTTATAACATCTGCTGTCTTCTGCTGTATGTCAGCAGGTGTTGTTTTTGGTGGTGATGATGGTAAAGCAGTGGATGTTGTGTGTGTTGAAGTGGTGTGTGTTGATGGAACAACTGTTTGGCAAGCAGTAGTTTTTGTAACTCCTGCTGCATCAGCTATTTTGTATGGTGGTTTTTGAGCAGACTTTGAACGTCTGGTAGGAATGGATTTGGGTTGCCTTACTTTTCTAGTAGACCTCTTCTTTTCCTCAACAGGATTTTCATGATCCCTTGACCCAGAAGTACCCTGATCTGGATGATCCATTCTGTCTACCCTGGCTTTCCTTTTGGCCTCTCTATCTCTTTTCACACTTGCAACTGCTTCTGCTAGTGCATTTGTTGTCACATCAATCTTCTTGCTGCCATCTGGCAAAGGGATCTTTTTGGTCATGTTTGAATTCTCTGGTTCAAGATAAAGACCATCTTCTATACCCTTCTTTTTCCACTCCTTAATTTTCTCCCCCTTTTTGGCATTATCTTCTGGGAGGTCATAAATGAAGCGTACGTTTGGAGGAGCAGTGCCAGTGGTGTGCAAGATCTGAGTTCTGAGAGCCTTTAAGTCAGCCTGAGTGTTCTTGAATCTTGACTCCATTGCATTTCTTAGCTGTTGTACATGTTGTTCATGTTGCTGATCTGCTAATTGAGCTTGTTGTTGGAGAAAAGATTGAAATAGATTCCAGAGCTCATTTGTAGCAGGTGCCCTTTGTGAAGCAGGTGCTTGAGGTGGAACAGCAGTTGATTGTACCTTCTGAACTTGTAACACCTGTTGTAGCATATCTTTGAGTTCTGCAACAGAGTTATCAAGCTTTGCAATACGATCCGTCAATTTCTGGTACTTTAAACCATCACCCAATTTAATGGGATCATCTGATTTCCCACTATCAGTGGTTTTATCAGTGGTAGATGTAGGGAGTATACTCCAGACATTAACCACTGATGCCCCTTTTTCTTGGTACTGGGGTCTTCTTCCTTCAACACTTGACAACCTTTTGATGTTGCCAGTAGGATAAATAAATCCACTGGTGGTTGACAGAGGTGCTATAAAAGGAATTGCCTCCAAGGAAGTCTTATGAATGTAACCACTGTCCAAATATAACCCAGTGGGTGTAACAGTTGTAGTGGCTGCTTCACTTGGATTACCACCAAGAGTTACTTGTAACTCAAGGGGTGTAACCTCCTCAGGTTGTGTTGGTGGGTTAGCAAAGATTGATACATCAGACCCAGTCAGTTGTTGAGGTATATTCTCATTAATAGGTGATTGAGAAGGACTGGATAATGCCTGGTTCAAATCAATTGCATCCAACAGTGGTTTTATTGGTGAGGGAAATGTGTATGTGATGGTTGGTGTAGAAATAGGATGTGTCCCGGGCATTGGACTATGGATGATAGAAACGAGTGTTTCCAGAGCATCATGATGTGGAGACCCTTTTTGTACAACCTGTTCTTTTTGTGAAGAAGCAGGAGGAGTTTTGGTTATGGGTTGAGATATTTGTACCAACTGCTATGAGGAAGTAGCAGCAGTGGTTTCTTGTGACTTTTGTGTTGTCACTGGCAGAAGCTCTGGTATCTCATCCTCCAGAGATGCCTTTTTGAGGGTTTTGGGGGGTTTTTGTGTTTTTCTTTTTGTTGGCTTTTTGGTGATTGTAGGTGTGGGTTTCAAAACAGTTGTGCTGCTGCTTTGATCACCTTGAGCAGTGGGCTCAGCAGCAGATACCTGAGGAGCAGTTGTAACTGCTAAAATCTGCTCAGGCACCTCTGCTTGTGTTTTGCAAGGTGCTAACATTCTTGAAAAAGTTTCAGTTGTTAAACTGTTTATTTGAGTAGAATCACCTTGGTTTATTATAACTAAATCATCCTTACTGAATTTCTTTGCAAAATAGTAACTTAAAAACCTTGGAAACAGTAAGAATGATTTTGTGACAACATTATTAACCAAATCTTTAAAAATTTCCCGAGAATAGTTAAGATTTTCTTCTTGAAGAATTGCATATCCCAGATTTTGAATCTTTAAAGGGATTTCATTGAAAGAAGTGGTTTTATTTGAAACACATAGTAGGAGGGTATGAAATAAAAATCTGGTTGCAGACGGAAAATAACCTTTTTCTAAGGTAATTTTCTTCATCATTGTGGCTTCATACCCTCTCTCAATGAAGTCAGTTTGTAACTCGTTTTTAGTGAAAGAAAGTTTACCTTCCTGATCACCGAGTTGAAAGACCTCTGAAATGGATTGTGGCGTGATTTGGACAGCTTTTCCCTTTATAGAAGAGTTTATGGTGGTTACAGTGTCGCCTTGTTTTTCAAGGGTTGCATTTTTCCAAAACTCCCTTTGGGTTGCCAAATAGATTGGTGCATCGGCAGTGAACAAAGTTTTGTACTTTGATTTTGCCATGAGATCAATGATGGAATCGAAAACGGTGGTGGTTCCTGGTTTTGTGAGAAGACCCAGGAGATTGTGAGATGGTTTGTGTGGAATTTCAGTGGAGATTTCCTTTTAAGAGGCTGTTTTCGATGAAGATTTGGATGAGGGTTTTGAAGATTTCTTTGATTTTGTCATTTTGAGGATGATTGATCGAAGAAATTTGTGAAGAAATGTGAAGAAAAACTGCTTTGAGAAGAGAATTTTTAAGAATTCAATTCGACAGTAAAACCCTGTTTTGATGGTGAGTGGGGGATTTTATAGGGAAGAAAGTGAATGCTGAGGTGGCAGCCGTTACAAAAGGTCTGACCAATATGTACTGTCCACGTGACAACCCCTGTTGAAAGTGAAGGACAGTACTTGTGTGATAGGGACAAATGAAAGCAGTGGTATGGAAGCAGTGGATGATTTTCACTATCAGTGGATAGCATATCAGTGGATAAGACACTGCTTTTGAACAACAGAGTTTATCAAAGTAATGAGAGAGCAGGGGTTGACTTTCAGCAGTGGACAGACTTTTGAAGTATAGCAGACTTTTGAACAATCAGTGGTTAATGGCAGACTTTTAAGGACTTAATGAAAAAATTTCATTTTTAACTATTTTTAAGGATGGAGTTTTGATTTTTCTGAAAACATTTTGTTGCTTTTATTCATAGAAAAACAAGATGTTGCTTGTTATTCCATGTTCAGCATCCCAATCCTAGAGACCAAACTTTCAAAAGTGGCTGTATCAAGTGCTTTTGTGAGCACATCAGCCAGCTGGTCTTTAGTTGGGACATGATGCAGAGAAATCAAACCTTTTTCATAGCAGTCCCTCACAAAGTGATGTCTGATGTCGATGTGTTTGGTGGTTGAGTGGGAAACTGGATTTTTGATGATATTTTCTGCTGCCTGACTGTCCAACATGAGTGGTGTCTTTAAGGCAGTGATACCAAAATCCAGCAACTGATTTTGAAGCCACAGGAGTTGGGCTGTACAGCTTGCAGCAGCAATATATTCAGCTTCAGCAGTAGATGTGGAAACAGCTGCTTGCTTTTTGCTTTGCCATGAGACTAAGCAATCACCTAGAAACTGGCACCCTCCTGATGTGGACTTCCTTGTGGTGTGACATCCAGCAAAGTCACTGTCTGAGAAACCTGAAAGCTTGATGTTCCCATTAGCTGGATACCAGATACCAAGTGTGGGAGCACCTTTTATGTATCTGAAGATCCTTTTTACAGCAATGAGATTTGATTTTCTGGGAGCTGATTGACTTCTTGCACAGACACATGTTGCAAACATGATGTCTGGTCTAGATGCAGTTAGATACAATAAAGACCCAATCATGCTTCTATAGAGTGTTTGGTCAATCAGCTCATCCTTTTCATCAGACATGACCAGCTTATTTGTTGCCATGGGTGTGCTGCATGGTTTACAATCATTCATATCAAATTTTGTTAAAAGTTCTTTAGCATATTTGCTTTGATGAATGAAAGTTCCATTTTGCATTTGCTGTACTTGGAGACCAAGAAAGCATTGCAGCTCACCCATTGCACTCATTTCAAACTCAGCTGTCATGAGTTCTCTAAACTCTTCACACATTTTGTTACATGTGTTTCCAAAAATAATGTCATCCACATAAATTTGGACAATCATTAAATTCTTCCCTCTCCATTTTAAAAACAGTGTTTTATCAATGGTACCTCTTTTGAAACCATTTGAGAGTAGGAAGTTGGAAAGAGTTTCATACCAGGCCCTTGGTGCTTGTTTCAAGCCATACAAGGCTTTGTTTAGCCTGTAGACATGATCTGGATAAAATGGATCCTCAAAACCTGGAGGTTGACAAACATACACCTCTTCTTGAATTGTACCATAGAGGAAAGCACTTTTGATATCCATTTGAAACACCTTCATATTGTGGTTGACAGCAAAGGCCAGGAACAGTCTAATTGCTTCTAGTCTTGCAACAGGGGCAAATGTTTCATCATAATCAATCCCCTCTTCCTGTCTGTAACCTTGAACCACAAGCCTGGCTTTATTCTTGACAACAATACCCCTTTCATCAGTTTTGTTCTTGAAGACCCACTTTGTGCCAATGGGACTAACCTCTTCTGGCAGTGGTACAAGCTCCCATACTTGTTGTCTTTTAAACTGTTGGAGCTCCTCTTGCATGGCTTCTACCCAGCTGTTGTCTTTCAGTGCCTCTTGGTACTTGACTGGCTGATGGAGTGATAGAAAACCAGCAAAAAGACAAATGTTTTGGGTTTGGCTTCTTGTGAGCACCCCTTCATTTATGTTGCCAATGATTTGATCAGGTGGATGAGATCTCAAGAAGATTAAATCTCCTTGGTATGGTATGATGGCATTGGTTGGTGAAGGCTGCAAATGTGTATCATCTGAGCTAACCACTGCTGGGGACTTTGATGATCCAGCAGTGGTTTCAAAAGGTGGTGGTATAGGAGGTAATGAGGTGGACAACTGCTGACCTTTATCCACTGTTTGAGGACTTTTGTCAGCAGTGTTTGAGGATGTGGAAGCAGTGGTTGATGGGCTACTTTGGTCAACAACTGTTGAGGTAGCAGTGGTAGAGCTTTGACAACTGTTTTGAACAGCTGATGCTTTTCCCTTTGTGGCAGACCTTTGAGGGATGATGATTTCATACCCATAGTCTGGTGTTGTATCCTCTGATGGACCTGCACTGTTAGTCTTGACAGCAGTATTTTCAAAAGTGAATTTTTCAAGATCAAACAGATCTGCAGGGTTTGCTGGGATTTTCATTGATGAAAGTTCATTGAACTTAACATTCAAAGTCTCCTCCACTGCCTTGGTCCGTGTATTAAACACTTTGTAGGCCTTGGCAGTGGTTGAGTATCCCAGATGATAACCACAATCAATTTTGGCTGCAAATTTTGAAATGGAATCTTTTAGGTTCAAAATAAAACATGGGCAGCCAAACACTTTGAAATATGAGATCAGTGGTTTAATTTTATACAGAATTTCATAGGCAGTCTTTTTGTGCCTGGGGTTTATTAAAACTCTGTTCTGAACATAGCAAGCAGTGTTTACTGCCTCTGCCCAGAAAGTTAAAGGCAAACCTGAATCTGCAAGCATGGTTCTGGCAGCCTCAATCAGAGTTCTGTTCTTCCTTTCCACTACCCCATTCTGCTCTGGTGTTCTTGGGATGCTGTACTGCCTTACAATCCCTTTCTTCACACAGAAGGCATCCAACTCCCTATTTTTGAATTCTGTGCCATTGTCACTCCTGAAGCTTTTTACTGGAAGGTCAAATTGCTTTTCAACCTGTATTACAAAGTCTTGCAAAATGCCTGCAGTTTCATCTTTTGAGTGTAAAAAGAAAGTCCATGTGAACCTAGAAAAGTCATCAACAATAACCAAACAATATCTTTTCTTTTTAAGGCTCATGACTTGAACTGGGCCAAACAAATCCATGTGTAGCATTTGCAAACACTGGTTTGTTTTGGACTCTTCAATGGACTTATAAGAACTTTTATGCTGTTTTCCTTTTAAACAGGAAATGCAATGTTCAGGACATGAAAACAATTTTTGTGGTAGGCCTCTCACCAAACCATTTTTTGAAATTTCTGTGATTGTCTTAAGATTTGTGTGTCCCAGCCTTCTGTGCCAAAGTTCTGTCTCTTTGTTAGAGGCAGCTGAGAACAGACAGGCATCAGCTCTGGGACACTCTTTTGACATGTCAACAACATAAACATTGCCACTTCTTTGAGCAACAAGTTTAGTTTGACCAGTTTTGATTATTGCTTCAATCTTTTTGACCATTTCTGGTCCAACAATCCTACAACAGTCTTTTGTGAAGAATGACCCAAATCCCTTGTCACTCATTTGGGACACACTCAGAAGGTTGAATTTTAGATTGTCTATTAGATTGACATTTTCAAATTTTACATTTCCAGATTGTACTGTACCAGACCCCAGAACCTTCCCTTTACTATTATTCCCAAAGGATATATCACCCCCACCATGGATTTTAAAGTCTTTGAGGAGGGCTTTACATCCTGTCATGTGCCTGGAGCCTCCACTATCTACATACCAAAGACTATCAAAGCATGCAGAAGCTCCCTGCACATGAAGTAAAAGGATTAGTTCATTAAGGTCTCCAAAGCCAGCAGGGCTTTGGATGGGGTCTCAACAGTGTCTGGAATGGATGCAGAATGATGGACAGTGGTTAGGTCAGAGGTTTGAACTGTTTTAGAACAGTGTTTCTCTAACCACTGTTGTGGGTCCTGACCAATCATCTGCTGGTAACCAAAAGGATGCCTGTTCACTTTGGGTTTAGAGGGCCTTTTGTAGGCCTCATAAACGTGAGGAATCCTTTGGTAAGACTGTTTTTCTCTGCCTTTTCTGAACTGATTGGCAGGGGGTGCATCAGTAACCTGAACATCTCTTTTGACAGACGTTTGGTTCAGCTGTTTTGTAACAGCTGTTTGTACTGGCACAAACAGTGGTTGTTTCTTGGTGAATTTGACAGATGTTGATGATGATGATGGACTCAAGGATGTTTTAGCAATGTACTCATTCTTTTTCACATCAAAGTTTTTGAGGTACACACATGCTTGAGTTTTGTGGTTTGTTTTCCCACAGACAATGCAGCTTTCTGCTGAAACTATGACACTTGTTTTGTTTAGATCATAAGCTTTTAAGTGGAAACAGTCTTTTGTTAGATGATTCCTTTTCTCACAGAATTCACAAAACAGGTTATCAATTTTTTCTTTCTTCTTTCTCTTTTCAGATTCCTTTGCAGCAGAGGTTTTAACCACTGCTGGGATATCTTTGAGAGGTATGACTTTAGCTTTTGGAGCTTTAGCACCATCAATTGATGTAAAGTCCATTGGCTTGAAATTTTCAAGAATATCACACTCATCAGACCATTTTGGTTTAAACTGATGATCTTCAAGCTCCTTGAAAGTGGAGGAACCCATTGGTTTGTTAAGTGTGATTTTGTTACCAAGTTTGTTAGTGATTTTCACTTCTTGGCCATTCTTGTTTGTGGGGATAAGCTCAGTAGCTTCATCAGTGGTTTGAACAGAGTTTTCAAAAGCAGTGTTTTCATCATCATATTTTCTATACCCAACCCCAAACTTCACATTGCTTTTTCTCTGTTTTTCAAGCATAACCTCATATCCTTTGCAGGATTCCACCCATCTTTCACAAGTAATCTGGGCAGACTCCAACTCCTTTTTGCAAACTTGGTATTTTTCTACCATAGTTTGAAGTTGGGTTTTGGTTATACTTTGCTCTTCTTTCAAACAGCTGATTTCTTTTTCCTTTTCAGTCAATTTGTTTTTAAGTTCTTTTAAAGAGCTTTCAAATTTGACCTCATCAGTTAAGATTTTATCCCGAAGGTTTTCATTCACCTCTTTGATGTTAGCAAAAGCAATTATGCAATTGTCTGAACACAGTTTTTCAAGAACTTGAGGAGATACCTTGGCAGCTGCCATCATTGCACAATCACATTGATGATCTTCATCATCATCAGCTTTTACCTTCTTTTCACCAGCCTTTTCTTCTTCCTCTTCTTCTTTGTCCTTTATGGACCATGGATCTGTCATTGGTTCGATCAGAATACCTGAACTTTCTCCCAACAGTAGTTCACCAGCCACAGCAGTAACCACTGCTTCAGTCACCTCTTCCACTGTTTCAAAGCACTGCTGTTCCTCCTCAGCTTCAATCCCCTCCTGTATTGACTCTAATGCCATCAAACAAAACTCATCATGTGAGGGTTCATTAAAAGCATAGAGTGCAAAGTTTTCATCATTAAGGTCTTCAGGCATACTGCTCCAGTCAACAAACCCTTGAGTGAAAAAACTTTGTTGATCTGGTTGTGCTGCTGCTGGAGCAGTGGTTTGAGGTGCAACAGGTTGAACTTGTACCTGTGGAGCAGGGGTTTGAACATATTGGATTTGTGGAACAGTAGTTTGGACATAATGTACTGGCACAGGGGCAGCAACATAGTGAGCAGTGTTCACTTGAGCTGCTGAGGCATATTGGGCATAGTGCACAGTGTTTTGGTTTTGAGGTCTAGGATTTCAGCTAGGATGAGTAATTATGGGACCAGTATTTTGACTCCTACATTCCCTAGCAAAATGTCCCAACCTATTACACTTGTAGCACTTGATTTTCGATTTATCCAACCCAACCCTTAGATTCCCATGCAGACCTGGGAATTTTCTCCCTGTTCTTTTGTAGAACTTGCTAGTTCTAACACTTAGCAAAGCCAGTTGGTGCAGGATGTCCATTTCCTCTAAATCAGTGGGATCCAAATGTTGCAAATCATTTAGTTCAAAGCTTAAATTATCTGACATCTGGTTTTCGTTTGCAGTGAATGCATAACTTGCAGAGTGAGGATCAGGGTTGTTAAAATTTGCACCAGCAGTTATGTCAATGAAGTGATCATAACCCTGGTCCTTACCACTGCTCCCAGATTCTTCTTGACCCAGAAGAGCAGTATTACCGAATGTGTAATCATCAACGGCTTTTCCTGACTCTTGTAACTTCCTTTTCTGGTTCAACTCCCTTTCGTAGGTCAGGAGTCGACCATGGAGTTGGGTCAAGGTCAGATCCTTGAACTCAGGTGAATTTCTGGTGACAAAGGCTATAGTGTCCCATTTTTCGGGCAGTGACCTGAGGAACCTACTGTTCTGAGTCGAGTTTGTAAAAGTAGTATTAACAAGCCTCAGTTCACTGATGAGACAACTAAACCGCTCAAATTGTTGAGTCAGTGATTCACCTCTAACATGACAAAATGTTTCGTACTGTTGGTTCAGGATTTCCCTATTGTTTTCTATGACTTCTTCAGTACCTCCAAACTGTTACTTAAGTGCGTCCCACAATTCTTTGGCACTGTTACAGTGTAACAGTCCAGCATATATTTCATTGGGCAGCGCTGATGCTATGATGCTAAACGCTTTAGCATCTAGTTCGATCTTTTGAAAATCGGTTTCGGTGTAATTTTCAACTGGTTTTGGAACGAACTTTTTAGCATCTTCAGCGCTTGGCACTGAAGGAACATGAGGACCAAAAGTGACAGACCTCCAACAACCTGTGCTTTGTTGAGCGAGGATGTGACCCATCCTCCTCTGCCAGATGTTGTACTCATATCTTTTTAGCATAGGTGGTTTAAAAAGCGAGCCGATGTTGTTTTTATCATCCTGAGATTGTGACGTCATTCTTGTTGTTTTACAGACACTGATAAATCAACTTTAATGGTGATTAATCCTTGCTCTGTTTTTCAACGGACGAACAAACGATCAGTATCAACTGTAATGAGCCGAACTATTTATGTCAAAATGATTGTTAAATCAAATTTGACTGTCCAAGCTCTGATACCAATTGTTGGATCTGAGTTTCTTTTTGATTGTATTTTTCGTTTGAAATTAAGATGGAAATGGATGAGTGTGCAGCGGAATTTAGAATGAAAACAAACTTTGCATACAATCAAACGAGAGTAATACTTTTATCAAACATCTTTACACATAGAATCGAAAGATTGAATTTGTTTCAACAACGATTACAATGATTGATGTAAGAATGCAAACTCCCCCTCAGCCAGAGCTCAGTAGTTTGTTTGTGCAAAGAAGACGATGTGGTGAAAGAGCTAATAGAACAGTACAAAGTACTGAACTATTTATAGGCACTTACAAACCACTGAGCATCTTAGCTGACGTCACCATGAAAGTGACATCTAACCTCCTAACAAACTCTAACCTCTGATCTATACAAACACTGATGTACTAACTACTGCTATTACAATCTAATACATAAAAGACACATAAACAGCTGCTGCATCCTTCCACTGCTGTGACCCCAGCAGTGCTTGTCCGGATCAGCAGTACTTGACTCAAGGCAGTAGATTGAGTCAGCAGAGCTTTCGTCTTCTATCAGTCTTTAACACTTGGCAGTAGATGCAAGGTAGCAGTTGTGGATCAGCACTTGGTAAGATCAGTAGATAGGAGATCAGCAGATACAAAGCCACTTTCAAGGGGAGAGATTTGCATAAATCAACTGTAAACGTCTGCTTATTCTGGATCCACTGCTTTGATTCAGTTTTGGCTTTACATTATCTGTTCCTCTGATAGGGTTCAATCCCAACACTTTGTCAGTTGTGAGAGTTGACATCCTGGTTGGCTTATCCCCCCCTCTCTGCTTTGGGTTCCTTCGCGTGTATTTTTGCCGCAGAATATGACGTGCCGCAGATGTCAGATCCTCCTGAAATAAAGTTAATTATTTTAGCATCCGCAGGAGGTGATGCCGCTCGTTCAAGATCCTTCTCAGGATCCTGAGCTTTATTCTTCTTTCTTCCCAGGAGATCCTTCAGATATCCCTTGCTCAAAAGATAACTTATTTCTTTCCTTAGAGCAATACAATCCTCGGTAACATGTCCGAAATCCTCGTGGAAGGCACACCATTTGGACTTATCCTTCCAATCAGCTTTTTGTTGATTTTTCCGGGGCCATCTTGCTTTATCTCCTAAACCCTGCATAGAATACAACAATTCAGGTATGTTAACAGAAAAACAATATTCAGACAACTCAGGATACTCCTCAGGATCCTCGTCTGTCGCAACCCCCGATCCCTTATCTGTCCCGGGAACGTGCGGACGCGAACTCAGAATTTTGGTGGTATCAGTTTGTTCATTTCGCAGCGGAAATTACATCAGGACCGTAGTTAGGAAATGTTTATCAGAGTAAAACCACCATATTTGATAATAATAATCACATGGATAAAGCCCAAGTTTCTTATTACAACATATTTATAGGGATAAACCCTATTTTATTGAATTTAAAACATCGTCTTTTAGGTAACTTTTATAGCCACATTTTTTCCCAAGCCTTCAGTGCTCTCCAGCTGGCTTTTTACTAATTGGCTGTCACATTGTGTTACCTGAAACTTGCGTTTTAAAAACATTTGTCAGTGGAAAATACTGGTGAGTGAATCCCAGTTTAATCAAGAATTATTTTATCAATTAATACAATATTGAGAGCGATCACATTATTTATTTCTACACAATTACTCATTCAGTACTGTCAATCCTGACTGGTGGGTCATATTACACATTGGCTAACTCGTCGTCCAATGGTAACGTGTTCCACATTTTGTATACAAAACCCCAACATACCGGCAGTAATTGAAGAACTAAAAAGACTCAATCACCTCTTAATCACATTTGTAAAACATTTAAGGTTTTGTAAAATATTACAAACGTTTAACAAAAATCGGATAAACTCACATTGCTATCTTAGACTTCGCGTAAGGGTTTCCTGGATAAATCTATAATTTACACAAATGTATATAGGTTAGTATGATAACCCTTTGATAATATTAATGATACCATCCCCGAGACGGTATTCCAAAAACTACGTCGGGCAGAACCACGACAGTTGTTACGGAACCGTAAATCAATCGGGCAGCGTATCTAATACGAAACTGGGGTTATAATACTTACAACGGAGCAGAACCTCGCTAATTAGGGGGGTATAATACCTGCTTAATAAAGCCTACTTTCAGATTTGAGAGAAAGAAAAGAAAGATGGACGAATTCTGATTGAAACCCGATGGCCTGCTTATATAGTGCTGATACCTGACTCTCTCGCGGCCCGCGTAAGAGTAGCCTAAGGGCTACACGACCCGTGTCAAAGCTAGTCAACGGACTAGCTTGTCCGGGTCATCAGGTAGGTCAGCCACGATGATGACACGTGTCATCACCGGGCTGTGCCACTATCTTGATCTCACGCGGCCCGCGTAAGCTTAAGGGGTGGCTTACGCGGCCCACCTAAACTTAAAAGTCAAAGAAATCAGATTTTAACCTTTATACCGCCCGCGTAAGGGTTGGGGTGGGGTTACGCGGCCCGCCTCAACTTAAATTTTCTTGTTTTTAATTATTTTTAATACTATACTGTATTTCGGGCTCGGTTTTCACGTATGGGGTGTATTTAAAGACATATTGGGACATTTTAAAATATACTAGGGTGTCGGAAATATTTGAGAGTGTCGGTTTTATTGAGGATTGTTACATCCTCCCCACCTTGTTTTAGAGCTCGTCCTCGAGATCTATTGGAACAAGTGCGGATATTTCCTTTGCATTTCAGATTCAAGCTCCCATATGTACTCAGGTCCTCTTTTGGAGTCCCACTTTACTTTGACCAGAACTAATCACTTGTGCTTGAGATTCTTGACTTTCCTATCTTCAATCTGTAGAGGTCTTTCTACAAACTTGAGTTGTTCATTTACCTCTATATCCTTAAGAGGTACCATTAGTGATTCATCAACTAAGCATTTCTTGAGATTAGATACATGAAATACATCATGTATTCCTGCCATTTCCTCTGGCAGTTGTAGCTGATAGGCTACAGGTCCTATTCTTCTAATAATCTCAAAAGGTCCAACATACCTGGGACTTAGCTTTCCCCTTTTTATGAATCTTACTACTCCTTTCCAAGGAGAGACTTTTAACAATACTTTATCTCCCACTTGAAATTCCAAGGGTTTTCGTCTGTTGTCAGCATAGCTCTTTTGTCGATCACGTGCTACTTTCAGTCGTTCCTTGACTTGAATGATTTTGTCTGTTGTTTCTTGTACTATCTCAGGTCCAGATAGTTGCTTTTCCCCAATTTCTGCCCAACAGACTGGGGTGGCACTTTCGTCCATAAAGTGCTCCAAAATCAATTACACAAGCTCTAACATGTCCTCCATGGTCTGAATTATCCTTTCACTTTGTCCATCCGTTTGAGGGTGATAAGCCGTGCTTAGATTTAACTTGGTTCCCATGGCTTTTTGGAAACTTGACCAAAAATGAGAGGTAAAACAACTATCCCTATCAGAAACAATTGATAAAGGAATTCCATGTAATGAAACTATTTCATTTACATATAGTTTAGCTAGCTGTTCCATACTGAAAGTTTCCTTCATTGGTAGGAAATGAGCTGACTTGGTTAGCCTATCTACAATCACCCAGATTGTATCATTTCCTTTCTTTGTTTTGGGTAATTTAGTAACAAAATCCATTGTTATTAATTCCCATTTCCACACTGGCATTTCTAATTGTTGTAGAAATCCTAAGGGTTTCTGGTGTTCAGCTTTGACTTGTGAATAGTTTAAACATTTAGAAACATAGGCTGCTATGTCCTTTTTCATTCCTATCCACCAGAAATTCTTTCTTAAATCTTGATACATCTTATATCTTCCTGGATGCATTGTATACTTAGACTTATGGGCTTCTTCTAATATACGATGACGTAGGTTTCCTAATTTAGGTATCCACATTCTATTTTCATGGAATTTCCAAATTCCATCTGTTCCTTGTTCTAATTCCTTAATCATACCTTTCAAATTTTCAGTATCATCCTTGATTACTGATTCTTGTGCTTCTCTAATTTGCTCATTTAAATCTACTTGTAGATTTAATTTAACAGAACGTACCCTTTTTGGCTTTTCATGATACTTTCGGCTTAAAGCATCTGCCACTACATTTGCTTTTCCTTCATGATACTGGATATCACAATCATAGTCGCTAAGCATCTCCATCCAGCGTCTTTGTCTCATATTCAACTCCTTTTGCCCAAAAACATACCTTAAACTCTTATGATCAGTGAAAATGGTAAATTTACTACCATAAAGGTAATGTCTCCAAATCTTAAGGGCAAAAATTATAGCTCCTAATTCCAAATCATGGGTTGAATAATTTTCTTCATGATTCTTAAGTTGTCTAGATGCATAAGCTATAACCTTTTGGCGTTGCATCAACACACATCCATAACCTAATTTAGAAGCGTCACAATAGACTACAAAGTCTTCAGTTCCTTCTGGTAACGCTAATATGGGTGTATGGGTTAATTTATGCTTAAGAATACTAAATGCTTCTTTTTGTTTTGGTCCCCATTCAAACTTAATGGATTTACAGGTTAACTTAGTTAAAGGAATGGCTATTCTAGAAAAATCTCGAATAAATCTCCTATAATAACCGGCCAATCCTAAGAAACCTCTAATCTTAGTTGATGATTCAGGAGTTTTCCATTTAGTAATCGCCTCGATTTTTGTTGGATCCACATGAATTCCTTCATGATTGACTAGGTGTCCGAGAAACTGTACCTGTTCTAACCAAAATTCGCACTTTGAAAATTTAGCGTAAAGCTTTTCCTTTCTTAATAAACTTAAAAGTGCGTGTAAATGCTTTGCATGTTCCTCTTTACTTTTAGAATAGATGATAATATCATCAATAAAAACAATTATGAATTTATCCAAATATGGCTTGCATATTCGGTTCATCATGTCCATAAATGCGGCTGGGGCATTGGTTAAACCAAATGGCATGACAGTAAATTCATAATGACCATACCTTGTTCTGAAGGCGGTCTTAGGAATGTCCTCTTCCTGTACCTTTAATTGATGATATTCTGACCTTAAATCGATTTTAGAGAAAAATCGAGCTCCTTGCAGTTGATCAAATAGATCATCGATTCTCGGTAATAGGTACCGATTCTTAATCGTGACCTTGTTTAATTCACGGTAGTCAATACACATACGCATTGATCCTTCTTTCTTTTTAACGAATAAGATTGGTGCTCCCCATGGTGATGAGCTTGGCTGTACGAATCCTTTCTCCAAAAATTCGTCTAATTGTTTCTTTAATTCTTGCATTTCTGCAGGTGCCAAACGGTAAGGTGCTTTGGCAATCGGTGCTGTTCCTGGTATTAAATGGATTCTGAATTCAACTTCTCTATCTGGAGGTTGCCCTGGTAATTCTTCTGGAAATACATCTGAAAACTGAGACACTACTGGAATGTCTTTTAGTTCTTTTCCTTTAGTGTTAGTGATTATAGAAATCAAATACACTAATGATCCTTTTCTTATGTAACTTGCCGTTTTCATCACAAAGATGAATTTAGTAGATTTGGAAGTTTTATATCCTTTAATTGTGATCTTTTCACCTTTTGGTGAATTTACTTGTATCGACTTTTGATCACATAAAATACTGGCTTTATTGGCTATTAACCAATCTATTCCTAGAACGACATCGAATCCTGCAAGATTCACGGGGTAAAGGTTTGCAATAAATTTCTGATTTAAAATTTCTATGCTTGCTCCCTGCAAGATTTCAGAAATTCTAACGGTTTCTCCATTAGCTATCTCTACTAGACACTCTTGTGGAAGTTTAGTTAATGATTGCTTAAGTAATTTGCAAAATGAAGTATTAATAAAACTTTGGTTTGCACCAGAGTCAAATAATACTTTAGCAAAAATATCATTAACTAAAAACGTACCAGTGATCACATCCGGGATCATCTTTGCTTCTTCTGCCGTTAAAACAAATGCTCTAGCATTTTTAGTATTCTTGTTGTTTGTAGCTGGAGCTAATTTTGGGCAGTTAGGCTTGATATGACCTTGTTCTCCGCAGTTATAGCATATCCTGTTGTTAGCTTTCTTCCTGCAGTCTTCTTCCTTGTGTCCCGATATTTTGCAAAAGTTACAGTATATGGAGCATCTTCCTGAATGCTTTCTTTTGCAATTTTTACAGTAAGGTGTAGAGGTAGAACCTATATTTTTCCCACGATTAAAATTTCCAGAACGAAATTCTTGTGTGAGCTTCTGGGTTAGGTTCCTCCTTTGATCCTCTTCTCGGGTACGGACTAATTCATCTGTCAAGGTATTTGCTAGTTCTACAGCTTCTTCTATGGTTTGAGGTCTAGCTGCCTTGACTACATGTCTTATTTCCCCAATTAATCCCCAGATGTAACGGGAGATTAATACCGGCTCTGGTGATGCAAGGGTTGGTTCTATTCTAGCATATTCAAAGAATAACTTAGTGTATCCCTTACTATCCACACCAGTCATCCTAAGGTTTAGGAATTTGTTTGTTATCTGTTCCTTTTCATTGGGTGGGCAGAATTTCCTTTCTACCTTGTCCTTAAATTCTTCCCATTCCATATTGTAAGTTCTATCACTTCCTCTTGATTGGAGGATAGTGTTCCACCATTCTAGTGCTGAATTCTTAAACAGATTAGAAGCAAACATTATCTTATCTTCTTCGGCACACTTTCTTATTCTTAAGACTGCCTCAGTCTTCTCTATCCAGCGTAAGGTTGCAATGGCCCCTTTGTTGCCCGAGAATTCCATTGGTTTACAAGACCAGAATTCTTTATAAGAACAACCGTAAGACACGGTTCTTCTCCTTTTGGGAATGGGCATTTGAAGTACAGGTCCATTGTTCACACTGTTTTCGGGTTCAGAGGGTCGCTTGCTATTATGTTTACTCTTGTTATCGGCTTCCTTAACCGTTTGAATAATATATGGCATTGCATCTGTTATTCATTGTGCGACTATGTGTTGGATAACACTGTTATCCACTTGATTTCCGTTGTTATTGATGCTCGGATTCTCATTAACCATGTTAATGTTACTTTGGTTATCATTATTCAGATTTCCTGGATTTCCTTCGTCGGCCATCTGAATTTTAAACATTTACCAATCATTAATAGAATAATTAAATAGTTTAAGTAACAACCACATAATACACATATTGGTAAAAAACGTCGTGCATTGCGACTTTACTATTTTCTATATAGTATGCGTCAAATACACACTAAAACAGGAATTAAAAATTACAATACCACTATGCCTCGTTAACCACAAAGTGGTCTATACTATGATAAATTTATTAGTATTACACATATATTTTATTTATTATTATTACCAACTTTACCATCTCCTTTATGGATATGGATTTTCCCCAAAATCCATCTGGCGCTCATCGTATTTCCATACGAGTTGCTCTCCTACATACCTCATCCTCTCGCTACTTTCTATGATTTCTTCTCCAAAATTTCGGAGTTCTTGCAAATTCTCTGCACTCATTGGGGGTGCAGGTGCTGGTATTGGCTCTGGATACTGAGGTACTGGATTCTCCTGAGGGTATGGATTCTCCAAAATCTCCCTAATGTATTCATCGTTGTCATAATAGGGATCTAGAGGGTCCAAACCTGGATATGCAGCTAAGTTCGGCAAGGTTTCTTCGTTTAAGTGATAACGTGGCATATAATCCCTAAGATCATCAAACCAGGGATCATAATTTGGATCTAAAGGATTAAGGGCTGGTATCCTAGGTATTTCCTCAGGGTTAAAATCATGCATTTCTACCTCCATCGGTTGAGTGGGAATCAAAGGTAAGGGTTGTAGGGGTACTAGTTGTTCCAGACTTGGGTCAGCAGCAGTTGTAGCTAGGATATGGAAATTGGCTAGGCTTCTATTAAGCATACCCTGTGTATGGGCATCTGACTCTCTCTTAGCAGCTGCTAGAACTCTTTGTTGTTGCAACTTTCGCGTTCTTTTCCTACGTGCAAATGCTTCCTTACTGAACCATCCTCTCTTTTTACAAGGGAATGGCTCCTCTGACTGAGCTTTAAAGGCAAACATCCCTTCTTCCTGATCAGCAGAATACCCAGAAAGGGCAGGCTGTGAAGAGGTACCTTCACTCCTAGGTGAATCAGACAACTGACGACACATGTATGAGGGTCCTTGATCACTCATACTGTAAACTAACAAATAGTCAAATAACACCAAACACATAATCACATAAATTATTTCCTAACACAAAATTTAGAATTTAAGTGTCAGCAGAAGACTTCTTTGGCTTAGACCAGTGGCTAGGCTCTGATACCACCTTCTGTCGCAACCCCCGATCCCTTATCTGTCCCGAGAACGGGCGGACATGAACTCAGAATTTTAGTGGTATCAGTTTGCTAATTTGGCAGCGGAAATTACATCAGGACCGTAGTTAGAAAATGTTTATCAGAGTAAAACCACCATATTTGATACTAATAATAATCATATGGATAAAACCCAAGTTTCTTATTACAACATATTTATAGGGATAAACCATATTTTATTGAATTTAAAACATCGTCTTTTAGGTAACTTTTATAGCCACATTTTTCCCAAGCCTTCAGTGCTCTCCACCTGGCTTTTTACTAATTGGCTGTCACATTGCGTTACCTGAAACGCGTTTTAAAAACATTTGTCAGTGGGAAATACTGGTGAGTGAATCCCATTTGAATCAAGAATTATTTTATCAATTAATACAGTATTGAGAGCGATCACATTGTTTATTTCTACACAATTACTCATTCAGTACTGTCAATCCTGACTGGTGGGTCATATTACACATTGTCTAACTCGTCGTCCAATGGTAACGTGTTCCACATTTTGTATACAAAACCCCAACATACCGGCAGTAATTGAAGAACTACAAAGACTCAATCACCGCTTAATCACATTTGTAAAACATTTAAGGTTTTGTAAAATATTACAAAAGTTTAACAAAAATCGGATAAACTCACATTGCTATCTTAGACTTCACGTAAAGGTTTCCTGGGATAAATCTATAATTTACACAAATGTATATAGGTTAGTATGATAACCCTTTGATAATATTAATGATACCCTCCCCAAGACGGTATTCCAACAACTACGTCGGCCAGAACCACGACAGTTGTTACAAAACCCTAAATCAATCGGGCAGCGTATCTAATACGAAACTGGGGTTATAATACTTACAACAGAGCAGAACCTCGCTAATTAGGGGGGTATAATACCCGCTTAATAAAGCCTATTTTCAGATTTGAGAGAAAGAAAAGAAAGATGCACGAATTCTGATTGAAACCCGATGACCTGCTTAAATAGTGCTGATACTTGACCTCTCGCGGCCCGCATAAGAGTAGCCTAAGGGCTACGTGGCCCGCGTCAAAGCTAGTCAACGGACTAGCTTTTCCGGGTCATCAGGTAGGTCCGCCACGATGATGACACGTGTCATCACCGGGCTGCGCCACTATCTTGATCTCACGCGGCCCGAGTGAGCTTAAGGGGTGGCTTACGCGGCCCGCCTAAACTTAAAGTAAAAGAAATCAAATTTTAACCTTTATACCACCCGCGTAAGGGTTGGGGTGGGGTTACGCGGCCCGCCTCAACTTAAATTTTCTTGTTTTTATTTATTTTTAATACTATATTGTATTTCGGGCTCAGTTTTCATGTGTGGGGTGTATTTAAAGACATATTGGGACATTTTAAAATATACTTGGGTGTCGGAAATATTTGAGAGTGTCGGTTTTATTGAGGATTGTTACATCATCTTCAACAACATTCACTTTTTTGCCGTCATTTCTGCCATACGGCTTAGAGCGATATGGTTTATACGAGGATTCTGATTTCTTGTTGGTTGACTCATAGGTTGTGGACGAATTCATCCTCTCTTGCATCTTTTTGTCGTCCTCCAGCCGAATGTATCTTAAAGCCCTGTTACGAGCTTTGTCCAGATTCCTGCAGGGATTCATTACAAGATCCTAATAGAATTGAGAATCCTTTTGCAACCCCATCTTGAAAGCCTGCACAGCTGTTGCAACATCAAGATGTGGGATATCTAAGGATTCTCGGCTAAATTCATTCACATAATCCCTTAAGTATTCCTGGGGTCCTTGAGTTATCCTGTAAAGATCACTGGTTAGTTTCTCAAAACTCCGGCTGCAAGAAAATTGACTATTAAATAAATTAACTAAATGAGCAAATGAAGTAATTGAGTGAGGAGGAATGTTTAAGAGCCATTTTAAGGCTGATCCTGTTAAGGTAGAACCAAAACCCTTGCATAGGCATGCTTCTTTGAGATCCGGAGGGATAGGGTTGATTTCCATCCTTTTCCTATACTGGGCAATATGCTCCTCAGGATCCGTAGTTCCGTCATAGAGTTTCATGTTGGGGGTCTGAAATCTTTTTGGGATTTCAGCATCACAGATGGGATACGCGAACCATGATATCCTGTGGCTGTCTTGGGATACTTTTGGAATTGGTTGGACCACACCAGGTACACTGGATATCATGTCTTTCAGTTTTTGAAGCTCCCTGGAAAATGCTAATGTTATACCTGCATCCTGCAAAGATCCAACACCATTAGTAGCAAGAGTATTATTATTATTAAATACATTTCCAGTCTGGGGATTCTGGCCATATCCTGAGCTCCTCACAGTCAACACTCTGATTGAAGAGGGTATCTCAGGGGTATGATTCTGGGAATGGCTAGGCACAATATTCCCCCGGTTATCCTCAGTATAAACTGAAGAGCTGAAGTTTAAAGCCCTGGGTTGCAAGGGAGTGACAGTATCCTCAGCGGGCCTGCTTGAGCTGGATTTCAAGAGTTGTATCTCTCTTATCAGCATCTGGTTGGTCTCCTGTTGCTGCTTCATCTGTTCCTGTAAACTACCAAACAAATTTAGAATTTCTTCATTAGAGGCCAAAACGGGACCAGATCCCTGGATATTGCGAGCGGGGATAACATCCCGAGCCACATGAATTTCAGTTCCTTGTGAAGAGGTTTGCGTTCTCGGAGGATGTGGTGGAAGCACCGAACTAATTGTTGCAGAGGTTGTAGCGGACACGGTGGAAGAGCTCATGTTTGATCTCGAGGCCATTGAAAATAGTGTAGCAAAAAGGTTTGAAAATAGAAAACCAAGTAACGATTTTGCAAAAGCTTTTAGTAGAAATAGCACCACTTGCCCCACGATAGGCGCCAAATTGTTTTGGTCAAAAATTACTGAAGCAATTAAGTGATCAAATTAGTTAAGTGAGGTAGTGTGCTGATAATATGTGTTGAAAAATATGTTGGCTTGTTAGTTTGCAAAAACAGTTTCAGGATATAGCTCAGGATATCGAGCTATATCTATGATCAAACAGTGAGCAAAAATGTAAAGGGTGACACGAGATATACGAGGAAAGCCCTTGATCAATCTAGATCGCCGGCATAAAACCTCGGGAGCTGTCAATCGCAGCTGCCTTGTTCTTCTTATTGCTTCAAATATCAGGATACAGTGCAGGATATGATGCGGATCAACTAGGTGTTACAATGTAATCTGAATACAAGTGTTAGTGCGTTGTGAGTGTTTACAAGTAGAGAAAAAGAGTGTGCGAAAGATTGTGTGTTTCTATCTGATCCGATCAACCCATTTATAGTAAAATAAACTAACTAACTAGCCTATTCTTCAGGGATTCAACGAATATTCCTCAGGTGAACGTTGCAATCCACGTCTTCCGGCTCCAACGTCTATAATATAACTGATTTGCCCGAGTCTTGAGGATAAGAAGTCCACCTGACCGTGTAGGATCGTTTTCAGACCCAAACGAGTCAATCAGAAGAGTTTTACTCAACACGAGAGGCGGAAACAGACGTGTAGAGGTCAATTCAGCAAGATATACACTTTAAACTGTTGTATGATTAATTTGATAATGATTTACAGCCTGACAATACTTCGGCAGCACTTCGTTACACTGACCAGAAAGTTACAAATGAAATCAAGACATTAAGTATTTATAGGGGAAGCTATTTCGTTTGAAAGTGGCATGGTTCACTTCAAACGAAATTAAACTAGCTAATTTCGTTTGAATGTGTTACATGTCATGTTCAAACGAAATTTGCTCACAAACACATAAATTCTACCCTATTTCTCGTACAACGCGCCCTGATCAAACAATTGTAATGTAAGACTCGATACAAGACGAAGTCGACAGACGCATGCACCAACAGACTCCCCCTCGAATGTTGACGAGTCTTAAGTGTCGAATCTTCAATGTCTTCAGTCTTTATCAGTCTGAACGTGAAAGCATCTTCAAACTTTATCTCTTTCTTCTCTTCAGTATCAACAGACTCCCCTCGAACAATCTACTTCTCGGATGTCTTCAGACTCCCCCTTTCGATTTACTGGGATCGCAGTCTGGCTTGTTGATATCTTAGAGTCCTCAATTATCGGAACCTGGCTTTGTGCTCTTTCTTCAGGTTCAGGATTAAAACTTGGCTACACCAGCACATTCTTAACCCAGAAATAAATTTCACAAAATTTTAACATTTGACAAATTTATATGAACAAACTCCCTCTCAATATTAAAACAGAATGATTTATCAATGATAGAAACCTCAGATGACCACTTGTACCGAACAATATTCAAAAACTTTTCTCATTTAAAACACAAGCTCTCTCACCATATGCTCATCATGTTTAGCACTTGGAATTTTGAAAATCAGCTCTCCAACATCAGTCCTCGAAAAACTTTTTGAATTTTTCAAAAATTATGCTAAAACACGCTAAAAATCTTTTTGGGTTTTTGAATGAAATGAAATGCAGTAAAGAAATATTTACAAACAATATTTTTGTGAGTTCGTGTTAGAGGATCATATCAGTTTATGACAAATCACAAGTACCGTTGAGCTTCGTTACACATTAAGAATTAAACAATTCACTTAGATTGCCGATATACTGATCCTCTTAAATTTTCACACAAATTTCAACTGATTCAGGATATGAATTAGGTGTATTAAGGACTTAAACTCATTCATGTGTCCCACCTCTTGAATATACTCCCGTATCCAGATCCCAATATTCAGTCTTACAGGTGAGTATACCACAGATGATATCTGTAAGGGTTAATTGCGAAACCATGAGAGCTCAGGTCAGAACTTCCGTTCAGCAGAGAGATGACGGCTTCGACTTTTGGTGGGTCCCCTTTAGAGGATCTTTTTTACAACATCATTGATTAGCAATTTTATTGTCACATCATTTTATGTTGAGGGCGAAGCTATATTTCAAGCAAGCAGAAAGTATTCTCCGGGGACTAGGCCATTGCTTCCGCAAAATCAGAAGTCCCGGGATAATACCCCAGATATCACTGAGCATAAAGACCTAGTATCTCAGAAAGAGGGACCTTTCAAACAAGATTTCAGGGGTTACCTATATATCCAAGTAGTGTTCCCCACGAAATAAGCAAGTTTGAATTTAAGTTTATATCCCGAAAAAGCTTACTAAATGTGTAAAAACCTATCGGCATATCATCAGTGAGACTGTTTAACGCTATTTAATCATTACATTTCTTTAGCATACTGCAACTGTCTACTGATGTACTATCATTTCCTCTTCTTTGACACCAAAACTCATTTTTGAATTTTATCATGTTTTTGTCTTTTTCAAATTTTCTAATGTTTTTGGATTTTCTGAAAAATTTCTACTCCCCCTAAAATGCAAACACATTTAAAGGAAATTTGAAAATAAACTGTACAAGAAAACTGACAACTGATATCAAATCGCTTCAAATCGCCATCCACCTGGCATAAACAATCAGAACTCCCCTTACAACAAACTATTTTCTCATTATGATTTCAAAACACTTAAGTTTATTTTAACCAAAATGATTTTTCCGGAAAAAAGTTTTGTTGGTTGATTTTACCACTTCAAGGTTAGGGGTTCACCATATTGTTTCTCAACCATGTGTAGAAAATCAGATACAACTTAATGTCCCTGATTTACCACTTGTAAGTAAAAACCTTTTCCAATCACTTGTAAGTCGAAATCACTTTCGTGAATTTCTCAAGAAAGATGCCGATTCCTGCTCCACTCTTACCAACCTGGGAGCTCCAGCAAGTCATACTTATCACTTATGAAAAACAGACATCCAAGCTTCACCAAACTTGGATGTTTCCTCCTCAACTTTACTTGGGTAAAATGTTGCTTTCTTTGTTTCATAAAAATCCTTTACCCCTTTGGCCTTTCCCTCGACCATTTTTCCAAAAATCTTTTTAACATTTTCATTAAAAGCCTTTTCAACATCAAATTCATTCTTTTCAGAATAAAATTGATTTGAGATTTCAACCTTACCAACTTTTGATTTAAAATTTTCAGCCTTCAATGGTGGAAAATGAACATCATCCATTGGAGGTACTAAGTTTTCATCTTTTGACTCAGCTTGTGGCTCGTCTAACTTTGTGGAGTTAGATTCATCACCAAGTTTCTCATAAAACTTCTTAACAACCCACACTTGGTTGTCATGTTTGGCTCTCTTTTGATAAAAATGAGTCTTTGAACACTCACCAACTTCATATGTTGAATTTTCAAAAATTTTGAATTTCTCAGTTGGTGACTCATTTTTCTCAAAAACCTTTTCTTTGAGTTTTTTAGAAACTCCCTGTTTTTTCTTTGTATCCAACGGACAATTCCATGCAATGTGACCAGCTTCATTGCATTTAAAACATGTTCTAGTATCCTTTCTATGAAAAACTCCAGTTCCTATTCTCTTCTTTTCAGCAAAAAACTCTTGGTCTGATTGTCTCCAGAAATTTTTCTTCTATTCTTCCTCAGCACTTCCTCCTGAAACAAATTTAGTACATGATTGAGAAATTTTTTTATTTTTATAATTTTCAGGTGGAATATAACCAAGACCTTTCTTTTTAAAATTACCATTATGGTTTGGTTTCTTTTGAAAACCAGAGCCAGAACCATAACCTTTTTTCTTGTTTAAACGTTGTTGAACTCTTGAAGTGTATTTTTTAGGTTTTTCAGTAAGATTTACATCTTTTATTTCAGAAATATTGATTTCTGTAAGTTTGAAAACCTTTTTGATCTTTTCAAAATTAACGCTTCTTATTGGAAATTCCTCATCAGAATATAATTTGTCTGAATCAATCAATGTATATGCCACTTTGATTGCTTCGTCATTCAAATTAGATTTTGATAACAGGAATTCTTTATTGTACACCCGTTTAACCGACGACTTTGAACTGTTGACCGACGAACTCGAACTTTTGACGGACGAACTTGAACATCCAGACTCGGACTTTGATTCAGACTTTAACTCCAACTCCTCATCTGTATCCAACACCTGATCGACCACCTTTTTTATTAACTCGGACTCATGATCAGTGTCAGATGATGTAAAAACGATATCAATGTTTTCTGGTAATTCATCGGTTATATCGGACTTTAACTCTATGTTGACTGCTTTTTCGACTTGCTCCTCATTCGGTTTTCTAGGCGAATACCCTTCCCAAATCGGAGGCGGACACTTGTTATAACTAACGCTCTGTTTCTTAGCAGTATCCTTCTTCTTTGGCTTCTCATCATCTTTAAATGCTTCAAAACCTGCAACTGTTGGATAAATTCGATCAATAAGATAATCAGAACTAGAATAACTCTGTAATAAACGTCTGATTCTCTCATTTTCAATCGTTTCATTTTCCAAATCCCGCTGCAACTTAGCACATTCTTCGATGTAATGATTTATCGCCTTTTGCTTTGTCATCATCACAACATTCATCATAGTCAGTGCATCTTCTCTTTCTGAGTTAGTCTTTTGAAGACCAGTTACCGTTCTATTCAGCACATCATACGACTCTTTTACATAATTGAGATTAAAAAACAATTGCTCTTTCATCTTTTCTTGCTCGCTCATTTTCTCATCTTTTCCTGCACATTGCTTGCAAGGTTCCAAACACTTTTAGCAAGGCTTAATGACTTCTATAATCTTTTCAACTTCGATTACTTTCTCAACCTCAATCACTGTTTCAGCTTCAATCTCCTTCTCAGCTTTAACTTCTTCATTTTGAGCAATCTCTTCTTTTTGATCAACATTTTCACTCTTCATTTTCTTTTGTTCTTTTGCTGTTCGTCTCTCCTTTATCTTTTCCAAGCGATCTGCAAAATAGAATTGAAAACTTCCAGGAGATAGATGAGTTTTAGCGATATTAATATGTCTTTCTTCCTCATCATCACCACTATCATCAGTTGGTGATTGATCAAAATCTATCGCTTTTTCAGAACTATCATCTGAAGAACCTGAATTAGAGGGTGTTTGATCAAAATCTAATACTCTTTCGGAACTTTCATCTGAAGAACCAGAATCAGTTGATGTTTGATCAACAACAATTGCTTCTTCTGAACTTTCATCGGATGAAACAGATTCTTCTTCTTGTTTCTTCTCATGAACACCAATTGCTTTCATCCACTCTGTAAACAAATCCAGTTCTTGAACTATCTTCGCAATGAAAGCTTTAAAATTCCCATTCTCATCCGCAAACATATCCCAGCTGAACCCTTCAGGTAATTTTTCATCATCTTGGGTTATTAAACATGCTTTACTGTCAGTTGATATATATTTGTTCCAACTGAAACCTGGAGCCATTTTCTCATCATCTTGATCAATGATACCAGAATAAGCTTTCTTATTTGCATCTTCGATCATTTTCCCATGAGCAGTTTGTGTTTCTTTTTGTTGATATGGTTGATGAGCAACTTGTTGATATATGGCTTTCCGATAGTAGTCATCTTTTCCAAATGGATTCTTTGCTCCACTTGCTTCTTGATTTTTGCATTCTCCTTTGAAATGACCTTTCTCCCTGCATCGAAAACAAGTAACTTTAGATTTATCAAAACCCAAAGTAGACACATGTGCATCCAGAAAATCATTTCTCCCTGTGATCATTTTAAACTTTTCTGCTCTCCTCAAGACACTAGCTAGACACCATTTGATGTCCATGAGTTCCATTTCTTCAGCGTCTATCTGATCATAATCCTCTTTCGTCAGCATAGGATTTCCGATCCTTCCTGTAACCAAACCTTCATAGGATTGTAGCACAGTTGCAAGTAACGCCATGTGATTTTTTGCAATTTCTTCAGAAAAACTTTGACCATCTGGAAGATTCAATGCAATGTTGCATTGTATCACACAACCGTTTCCTCTTTTTGAGCTTTGAGAATGAAAGCTTGAAGTTGAACTCTTCGGATTAACACTTGGATATGAAGAAAATCCACTGCTGCTGTTTGGACTTTGTTCAACATTTTCTGATGAGTTTCCAGCACTAAAAGCAGTTTGAATTTTCGGACTCTTTTCAGCTTCTTGAACATTTCCTTTGTAATACATTTTCACATCTTGTTGACCACTTGGATTACTCATCCTCGCAATCTTTTGCTGTTCAAGATCTTGACCCTCAATCTTCTCGATGAACTGAGAAATCGTTAAGTTGTCATATTCTCCAGTGTTCTTTAAGATCATGAAAAATGTACCCCACTCTTTCTGAGGTAAAGCATCAGCTAATTTGTCGACCCATTCATCTTGAGTTTTGGTTATGCTTAACAACGACATAGACCGCACTAAGTGGCAATATCTTTCAATCAATTTCTTTGTATCTTCCCCTGGCAAACTTGTGAAAAGATCAAATTCTTTCTTAAGCAGTGCCTTTTTACTCTTAATCATCTTCTCACTTCCCTCAAACTTGATTTTAAGAGCATCCTAAATTGATTTTGAAGTTTTGTCATGTTGAAGCAATACAAAGATGTCTTCTTTAATAGCCTGCTGAAGTAGACTAATCATCATCTTTTCAGCTCTGTACATGTCTCGTTCTTTATCATTGAATTCAGAGATTTCTTTCTCAACTCGCAGTTCAGTACGTGGTAGTACATACTTTTTCAAGATACACTCCCAAGATCTCAAATGGTTTGCTTGTACCCAGTTTTCAAACCGATCTATCCAACCATAATATTCTTCAATGCTCATTAGCTTCGGGGGTTTTTGTAAGGTTCCGGTCTCATTTTCCATGTTCATGTTTTGAGTAATGGCAGCTGGACTAGTCGGGGATGTCGCAAACGCGTTGTAAAATTCTTCACTCATGATTCGGTAAAAAGTTTTACAAAAAATGTAAGTCTCAAACGAAATATCAAGCTTCAAACAAAATCCACTTTCAAACGAGATAACCCTTTTCAAACGAAATAGCTATCCTCAAACGAAATCTCTGATTTCGTTTGGAACTTCAAACGAAATTGCAGTCTTGAAACGAAATTGCAGCTTCAAACGATATCACCTAATTTCTTTAATCGGTATTACCGGTTCAAACGAGATTAACCAGTTGTTCAAACGAGATACCTTGATTCAAACGGAATCACTAGATTCTTTCAAACGAAAACAGAAGATATGTGTAATCTCAAACGGAATCAGCAATCAACTTTAAACGAAATCACGATGACATCATCAATTCGGTCCAAATTTTGGTCCAATTGGTCAAGCAAATGGTCAATTTTAGTTCTGAAACTTTCTAGGGTTTGTTAAAACAACATTACGCACATGATATGTGAAAATCATCAGTTTTTAACCGTGACAACTTGTTTAATTTTGAAAAGAAGGTGTAGAAGTTAGAAAAAACAGCTGAATTGGTATGAACTCTTCCTCCTGAGCTCTGATACCACTTGTAGGATCGTTTTCAGACCCGAACGAGTCAATCAGAAGAGTTTTACTCAACACGAGAGGCAGAAACAGACGTGTAGAGGTCAATTCAGCAAGATATACACTTTAAACTGTTGTATGATTGATTTGATAATGATTTACAGCCTGACAACACTTCGGCAGCACTTCGTTACACTGACCGGAAAGTTACAAATGAAATCAAGACATCAAGTATTTATAGGGGAAGTTATTTTGTTTGAAAGTGGAATGGTTCACTTCAAACGAAATTAAACTAGTTAATTTCGTTTGAATGTGTTACATGTCATGTTCAAACGAAATTAGCTCACAAACACATAAATTCTACCCTATTTCTCGTACAACGCGCCCTGATCAAACAATTGTAATGTAAGACTCGATACAAGAGGAAGTCGACAGACGCATGCACCAACAGACCGTTAGAGACTGGTTTCAACAATCTGCACGTGAGTCAATTAGTAACTACCAGGATATCGCATCAGGATGTTACCAATATCCTGATGCAGCATCCTGGTCACAACAAAACAAACAAAGTCAGAATATCAGTCAGGATATATGAGCAGAAAATCACCCATAACACTTACTATTATATTTCTTTAACCTTAGATACACAAAGGTTGATACATCGCTTATTGGATCCTAACCTCTCTACTGTAAATGTCTGTACTCACTGTTGCATTTTGTTATTGAGATCATGGCTTCATTATTACTGTAATAAGATATGTGCATTATAAGATATCACTACTTGAGCATTAAAACTGTACCCAAGTCCCTTGCAGCATTTCATTGTTTGTCCATTACAGTTCAACTTATGCCTATTTAAACACCTGGGTTTTTTTTTTTTTTTTTTTTTTTTTTTTTTTTTTTTTTTTTTTTTTTTTTTGCGACTGCAGATAACATTACCTGAGCTTTTGAATGTTGAGTGGTTTAAAAAGGATTTCAAATAGCCTTATATGGGAAACACATAATTCTACTAACGTTCAGGTGTCTTTCTAGAAGAACCTGTTAGTGTTTGATTTCTAGATAATGGATGATAAATAGATTATCAGATGTTTAAACGTATATCGAGTTCAATTGCTCATGTCAAGTGGTGTTGCTTTGTTTGCCAACCGATGGCCGCTTTCAGGTCTTACTAAGATTGTTATAACTCCTGCAAGCGGATCAACTCTCGGCCCTTTGATTAATGGCGGGGAGATATTTGAAGTGATTCCAGTTGGTGGAAGAACTCACACGCGAGATTGTATGATTCACAACTTTGGTTGTATACTTTGATAACATGTTTTGGTTCACAAGTTGACATGTTTATGTGCATTTCGTGTTTTATAGTGATCGGCTTGAATGGTTTGAATAACGGCTTTCAGAACCCTCCGTTCGATTGGAATGGTGATCGTTGTTTACCGAAGGAAAACTCATGGACTGGAGTTACATGCTCTAATGGATGTAATATTCGCGTGACTGGATTGTGAGTTGACTGCAATATTCATGATGATCATAGTTTGTTACCTGTGAATTGACAGAATTTAATTAATTTGGGTTTTCTTTGCAGAAACCTTACGGGCATGGACCTTTCGGGATCTCTGTCGTCCAACATTGCGAATTTGACTGCATTGAGTGACCTGTATGACACATTATTTACTTCTAAACCTGCTTGCCTATATAATATTAGTTTTATATGCAAAATGTTTAAATTTTATAGAATTAGAAGTTTTATAGACTGTTTGGTGGACTTGACAGATGGCTTGGTAACAATAACTTGTCTGGATCTATTCCTGATCTCAGTACATTGAGGATGTTATAGACTGTGTAAGTTCTTCACTCTGTCACTCAAATTCTATTTTTTTTAATCTTGACTAAATAACACATGCCACAGATAATGGATCTATGTGTTTATTTATTCATTAAATGTTAGACTAGCAAAATGGATAAATTAAAAAAGTAATCTTTTACAAGTAACATTATCATCCTGAAGTATCTTTGAATTTAAGATTCTCTTTTATGTCTAAAATCAATATACTAAACAAGAAAAGAAAAAGAAAAAGTGATTTACATTCAATGGGACCGGTCCAGGTAGTCAAAGGCGCAAGTCGCTTAAAAATGAGGTTTTTTTTAAGCAAGGCTCACGGTATAAAAATGAATTGGGCGCCTTTGACAACTGTGGTTTGGTTGCAAATAATATGGTTTGGGGGTGGGGGTGTAAAAGAAGTTAAATAACAACGGAGCCCGTGTACTGAACATATTTCATCGCTCTTTTTTGTCTTCTTCTTAAATAAACATTTGGAGGACAATCGTTTTAATGGACCATTTTCCGTCATCTTTGGCAAACACTGATAGATTGCAGGAACTGTAAGTACCAGTTTGATAGTACCATCATTATTATGCAGATGAAGTGCATGTTACATATATTGCTTCTTATGGTGGGTCACATGGTCCAGTCTGTTATCTGATGCAAAACACCTTTTACTATCTTAACTCATTAATGGCGTGTATAACCTTCTGTGAGTCATTTAAGGATTTTTGGGTGTGTTGCATACAGCTTAAAGCCGTCACAACATAGAAACAAGCTGGATTCTAAATCCAACAAATGTGTTTTGTTGGATATTGTAATCATTCAAAAGCCGACAAGTTGTTTGACCCTTTAAAAAACATAATCATCACTTCTCCTGATGTAGTGTTTAGTGAAAGGGCAATCTAGGAAGATGATGCTATTGGTGATGCTGAAGCTGGAGTTGTGCGATATGGTCAAGAAGATGATGAAGCTCCTGCAACACATGATAACTCTCCTTCAAGTGTGGAAAATTTAAACAATGATCACTATGGTACTGAAGAAAAAAAGGAAGCAGCCTCAAGCGATTCTGATGGTGAACCACATCTGGTACGTGTTAGGGGAGGATTTTCCAATCCTAAGGATCACGGATCCTCAAGTGTTGCCAGGATCATGGATCCTCAATTCTATTTGAATTAAGGATCCTTAGTAGGTGTTGCAGGATCAGGATTCAGGATCCTTATTGTTATCCTTGTACTAACGATTGTCTTCATTGTACGTAAGCTTGTTTTGCAGGAGCAAAGGCATGGACTAAGTCTCACTGAAATTCCTGGAGCATATTCCCTCAATATTCCGCACGTGCTTGGCTCTTGTGGACGTTGTGGAGATCGTGGGGAGCTTGCATAATTTGCGGATAGTTAGTTAGTTTAGTTATTTCTAATTTAAAATGGGGATAACAAGCTTGAGTTAGAACACTTGGCTAATTTTGGCATACACACACTCTCGCAACAGCTCTCAATCAGCTCTCAAACACTACTTGGCGATTTCATACATTTTTTGCACATTGCACACTAGTGATCCTTGTAACAAGCTTGTTATCATCCCGAGTTGTAAACTTCTTTTGATTAATCTTAGTTGGTGATCGGTAGTTTCCATCACCCGAGGTTTTTTATGCCGGAGATCAACTCTTGATCAAGGGCTTTTTCCTCGTATAAATCCTTGTGTCACTTGTTCATTACATTTCTGAGTTATCCTTAACATTGTTCATTGATTCAAGCATCACACCTCACAACAAAAGATTTGGTTGCATTATCCTTGTTTGATTTTTGACCAAAACAGTTTGGCGCCCACCGTGGGGCAATTGGTGCTTCATTCCTAAGAAACTCTTGTTTTTGTGATCATTTCGGTTCATTACAACCAAGCAGATGGCTTCTTCAACAAAAAACACTTCCAGTTCAATGCCGGCAGTCACTTCTTCACAGGGCGTTCCACCTTTGCCTCCACCACCTTCTGGATCCCAGAAGAATGCTGAAATGCTGCAAAGAGACAAAGCCCCAATTTTCCAAAACCACCAACTTCTTATGTTTATTCTAATCCTACTACTAATGATCTTTTTACTCTGATTTTGCAGATGAGGGATCACATACAAGAGCATGACAAAACCAACGAAAGGATCCTCCGGGAAATCGGTGACATCAAGAAATAGAAGAGATCGGGGGAGGATCACTCTCCTCTGATACCTAGATCACTGAATTTTGACACTCCAGCTGTAACTGCCCTACAATCTGCAGTTCCAGACATTCGGTACCAAAGTGGACCATT
Source organism: Helianthus tuberosus (assembly GCA_030545235.1). NCBI lineage: Eukaryota > Viridiplantae > Streptophyta > Magnoliopsida > Asterales > Asteraceae > Helianthus > Helianthus tuberosus. The sequence continues at coordinate 218,622,240 of CM060399.1, read as the reverse complement.
GGAAAGACGTTATGGAACAACAACTATGAGTCAGGCTTTTGGATCTCACTTTCAGCCTTCGGGATCCTCTTTCCAGCATCAGGGATCCTTCTTCAGCTCAGGAGGATATATGGGGGCACACACAGTTCAAGGATCCTCCCAAGTCAAGGATCCTCCCAGGTTCAAGGATCCTCCTTTCAGGTCCAAGGATCCTCCCAGGTTCAAGGATCTTTCCCGGTTCAAGGATCCTCCTTTCAGCATCAAGGATCCTCTCAGCTTCAAGGATCATCACTTTAGGTTTATGGATCCATAGATTATCCTCCAAGACCCCCAGTCACAACACATCAAGGATCCAACATCTTTCAGGATCAAGGATTATTAAGAAGTGTACAACCCCCAAGCACAGATGTTCATCAAGGAGATTTCATTCCAATGCAGACCATTGCCTCTTCTGGTCCTTCAATCATACCAGAATCCCGTCAATATGGATTCACATCTGCGATTCCAAACTTGAATCCTTTGAGAGGTAACACTTTCAATAATTCTTATAACACTAACCATGGCTCTATGTAGGATACAGGTATCAATCAAGCTATGGCTAGGGAATTACAGAAGCTGAAGGATATGATATCCAGCGTTCCAGGAGTGGTTAAGCCCATTCCTGAAATTGCAGATGGGAGCCTTAGGATATCTCGTTTTGCACCACCTATTTGTGATGCTGAGATACCCAAAATGTTTCAAATACCAACTATGAAGCTGTATGATGGTTCAACGGATCCAGAAGAACATGTAGCTCAATATAGAGAAAGGATGGAGATCAACCCCATCGCAGAGAGGTTAAAAGAAGCATGCCTATGCAAGGGTTTCGGATCCACACTTACAGGATCTGCTCTTAAATGGCTGCTAAGTCTTCCCCCTTACTCTATTACTTCATTTGCTAATCTAGTTAATCTGTTTAATAGTCAGTTCTCATGTAGCAGAAAATTTGAACGATTAACTAGTGATCTATATAGGGTAACACAAGGTCAAAATGAATCACTTAGAGATTATATCACTAAGTTTAGTAAAGAATCCTTAGACATTCCTAATCTGGATATAGCTACGGATGTAGAAGCCTTTAAAATGAGTTTGCTTAAGGATTCATTATTCTATGATGATCTTGTTATGACCCCATGCAGGAATCTTGATGAAGTGAGAACCAGGGCCCTTAGATTTATCCGATTAGAGGGTGATAAAAGGATCCAGGAGAGATTGGCAGGATCCTCGAAACAGGAAAAGCAAGGATCCTACTTCAAGAATAACAAGTTCAAGTCCTACAACAAGTCTGATAACTAGAATGAGCATGCAGTAGAACAAGAAGAGGATGATGAGGATTATCCTCCAATTTCTGAATACTGTTTTTCTGTTGATAACAATGAACTAATTCTTGCAATGCAGAATCTAGGTGAGAAAGCAAGATGGCCAAGGAAAAGTGATAAACCAGTCGCAACAAAAGACAAGTCCAAATGGTGTGCATATCATGAGGATTTCGAACACCTCACCGAAGAGTGTATTGCCCTAAGAAAAGAAATTGGTTACTTGTTAAGTAAGGGGCATTTGAAGGAGCTTTTGGGAAGAAAGAAGTCAAGGACCCAGGATCCTGAGAGGATCCCAGAAAGAGCTCCTGCTCCTCCAGCAGATGCACAAGTTATAAACTTCATATCCGGTGGATCAGACATTTGTGGTACTTCCTTTTCAGCAGCCAAAAGACATGCCAAGGAGACCAAGATGGTTAATGGAGATAGACCCATCCGGACCTCTTCTGTTACACAGGAGAAAGTTATAACTTTTGATGAGGATGATCGTGTTGATGTTCAGGATCCTCATCATGATGGTCTTGTTATTACTTTGTTTATATCTAACCACTTTGTTCGCAGAATCCTGATAGATGGAGGAAGCTCAGTAAACATCATTCAGCTTGATGTCCTCAAGAAGATGAACATCCCTGAATCGGATATTGTACCAAGATCCTCAGTTCTTGTGGGATTCAGTGGAGAAACCAAGAACACATTGGGGGACATCAAACTCCCCATCTATATTGAAGGACTTCATTCGTATCACAAATTTTGTGTTATAGATTGCTTATCCTGTTGTAATGTTATCCTTGGCAGGCCATGGATACATGACATGAAGGCAGTCCCATCTACCTATCATCAATGTGTAAAGCTTCCTAGCCCGTGGGGAGTGGTGAAAATTGAGAGTGATCAACAAGAAGCTAAGAATTGCTACACGTCATCAATGAAGCCAGCTTCAAGACCAAGGGAGCAATAGCAATTAAAGCATCCTTCAAGAGATGTCTTGGAGGCAAGAGAGCAGGATGTGAAAGAAATCCTTATGGATCTTCATGATCCTGAATCCATAGTCTTTGTAGGATCAGGGATCCACAGCAACATTGAACAGGATCTAGTATCCTTCCTTAAGAGGAGGAAAACTACCTTTGCCTGGAAGTATGAGGACATGACAGGTATATCTAAAGATACAATTACTCATAAGCTTGGCATTGACAGGTCATTCAAGCCTATACACCAGAAGAGGAGGAAGTTTGCACCTGAAAGGAATGCTATTATCCAGGAAGAGGTAGATAAACTACTTCGAGCAGGTATAATAAGAGAGGTTAAGTATCCAAGGTGGTTAGCCAGTGTGGTTGTTGTTCAAAAGAAAAATGGAAAGTGGAGGGTATGTGTCGATTTTACTGATTTAAACAAGGCATGTCCCAAGGATCCTTTCCCATTACCCCACATTGACTCCATGGTGGATGCTACCGCGGGTCATGAGTTGTTGACTTTTATGGATGCTTCATCTGGATTTCAACAAATTCAGATGGAACCATCTGTTCAAGAGGATACAACCTTTATGACCCCAACTGGTATATATTGTTATATTGCTATGCCATTTGGACTAAGGAATGCAGGTGCTACTTATCAAAGGCTAGTTAATATGATGTTCAAGGAACAAATTGGACACACTATGGAAGTTGTAGGATCATTTGCGGACCCGAACGAGTCGTCCAGAAGAGATAAAACAGTTTCAGATGCGGAAACTAAGAAACTGACGATGAAACAGCTTGTTTATCACTTTAATCCTCTTGTGTATTGATATAACAGTGTGTACAGTCGAAAAGTATACCGGCAGCACTTCGGTATCACTCCGAGACAATTGTTACAAATGACAAGTCAACTAACCTATTTATACTATACATGATTTCGCTTGAGACACTTCAAGCGAAATCCTCTAGATCACTATTCAAGCGAAAACATGTATTTGACTTTGAAGCGAAACCGACGAAAACAAACATTCTGATTTCATCTTTCCATATAATTCACGTGATGTTGTCATATGATGATGTCATCAATATGATGTCATCATCATATATAATGACATCATGCTTGAACAATTCTGCAACGATCCCGAGACTCGATATAAGACTTAGTCGACAGATGACTGCACCAACAGACTCCCCCTCAGATGTTGACGAGTCTCATATGTCGAGTCTTTGCATCTTCAGTCTTAATAAGTCTTTGAGCTTCATTCTTTCTCTCAAAATTAACATACTCCTCCTTGCAATGTACTGGTATTCCGTTAGTTCTTCAGCATCATCTGCTTCAGGATCTTTGTCTGGCTTTCTTTGTCTTCAGAATCTTAAACCTGGCACTCTATAGAATCTTCAATTTCCAGAATCGAAACTTGGCTATTCCTGCACATTCTTAACCCATAAATTAATTTCTAAATTTAACAATTTAAATGCACCAACATTCTGATATAATTAGATGACTCCCTCTCATAAACATAAGCATCAACAAACACTCTCCCTCAGATCACAAACTCACGATGAACCACTTGATGATTAAAAAAAAAAAAAACATTTTGACATTTCACAACACACTCCCCCTCACAACAATGTCATCATGTTTAGCACTTGGAATTTTGAAAATCAGCTTTCCAACATTAGTTGTCGAAAATCTTTTTGACTTTTTCAAAAGTTTATGCTAAAACACACTAAAAATCTTTTTGTATTTTTGAAATAAACAACAAAATGCAGTAAAGAAATATTTACAGACAATATTTTTGTGAGTTCGTGCAAGAGGATCATATCAGTTTATGAGACGTCACAAGTACCGTTGAGCTTAGTTACACTTTAAGAATTAAACAATTCACATAGATTGCCAATATACTGATCCACTTAAATTTTCACACAAATTTCAACTTATTCAGGATATGAGTTAGATGTTTTAAAGATTTAAACTCATTCATGTGTCCCACCTCTTGAATATACTCCCGTATCCAGATCCCAATATTCAGTCTTACAGGTGAGTATACCACATATGATATCTGTCAGGGGAATAAATTATAGTACGAGGGCCGTGAGAGCTCAGGTCGATCTTTCGATACGCTGAGAGATGACGGCTTCGACTTTCGGTGGGTCCCCTTAGCGGATCTTTTGATTACAACAGCAATGATTATCAATTTTATTGTTTCATCAATTTGCTGAGGGCTGCGCTATATTTCAAGCAAGCGGAAAGTATTCTCCGGGGACTAGGCCATTGCTTCCGCAAAATCAGAAGTCCCGGGATAATACCCCAGATATCACTGAGCATAAAGACCTAGTATCTCAGAAAGAGGGACCTTTCAAACGAGATTTCAGGGGTTACCTATATATCCAAGTAGTGTTCCCCACAAATAAGCAAGTTTGAATTTAAGTTTATATCCCGAAAAAAGCTTACTAAATGTGTAAAAACCTATCGGCATATCATCAGTGAGACTGTTTAACGCTATTTAAACATTACATTTCTTTAGCATACTGTGACTGTCTACTGATGTACTATCATTTCCACTTCTTTGACACTAAAACTCATTTTTTATTTTATCATGTTTTTGGCTTTTTCAAATTTTCTAATGTTTTTGGATTTTCTGAAAACTTCTACTCCCCCTAAAATGCAAACACATGTTAGAAAATTTAAAAACAAACTATACAAGAACTTGACAACTGATATCGAATTGCCTCAATTCTCCATCCACTTGGCATAAACAATCAGAACTCCCCCTTTCACAAAACTATTTTCTCATTATGATTTCAAAACACTTAAGTTTGTTTTAACCAAAATGATTTTTCCGGAAAATAAGTTTTGTTGATTTAACCACTTGTAGGTTCGGGGTGTGGTTCATCACATTGTCTATTTAATCACTTGTAGTAGATCAAGTACAATTTAATGTCCCTGATTTACCACTCGCATGTATGCAACCTCTGTACCTCTTGAAAAAACATATTCACAACATATAAGCCTATGTAGGAATAAGCCTCTACACAAACCATTTTACCAATCAAGATGCCGATTCCTGCTTCACACTTGCCAACCTGGAAGCTCCGGCAAGTCACACTCATCCTGTAAAAATTAAACACATTTAAAAATCTTTCACAAAATCTATCTTAACAAGAAGGATGCTGATTCCTGATCCACGATTACAAACTTGGGATCTCCGGCATAGTCCTAAGACTTCAAGGGAAACAGACTTCCATCCAAGTCTTTTCAGACTTGATGGCTTTTAGTTCTTGCGCAGTAGGGTTATAAGTTGCCTTTTTAGTTGCATAAAAATCTTTAACCCCCTTAACTTTCCCATTCAACATTTTCCCAAAAATTTTCTTAACACTTCCATTAAATGTTTTCTCGACATCAAACTTAGTTTTCTCGTTGTAAAACTGATTCGAGATATCAACCTTACCAACTTTCTGTTTAATTTCTTCAAATTTCAGTGATGGAAACTCATCATCATTCACTGAAATTTTCACCTCACCTTGTGGCTCTTCTGGCTTTGTGGAACCAGATTCATCCCCGACTTTCTCATCATCTTTCTTAACAACCCACACTTGGTTGTCTTTTGCATTCTTTTTATAAAAATTCTTTTTAGAACATTCACCAACCTCATAAGTTGAGTTTTCAAAAATTTTAAATTTTTCAATTGGTGGTTCAACATCAACAACTTTCTCTTTCAATTTCTGAGAAACTCCCTGTTTTGTTTTGGCATTTTTCTGACAGTTCCATGCAATGTGACCAGTTTCATTGCACTTGTAACAGGTACGATTCTCTCTTTGATAAAACAATTCAGTTCCATTCTTCTTCTTTTCAGCAAGAAACTCTTGATTTGACTGTCTCCAGAATGGTTTCTTCTGTTCCTCTTCTGCACTTCCACCTGACACAAATTCTGTTTTTGTTTTAGAATTTTTCAAATTTTTATGATTTTCTGGTGGAATAAATCCAAGACCTTTCTTTTTGTAGCTACGATTTTGGTTTTGTTTCTTTTGAAAAGCAGAACCAGAATTGTAACCCTTTTTCTTGTTTAACCGTTGTTGAACTCTTGAAGTGTACTTTTTAGGTTTTTCAGTAAGATTTAAATCTTTTATTTCAGAAATATTAATTTCTGTCATTTTGAAAACCTTTTTGATCATATCAAAACGAACACTTCTTATTGGAAACTCTTTGCCAGAGTATAATTTGTCCGAATCATTGAAAGTGTATGCAACTTCAAATGTTTCATCATCCAAATTTGCTTTTGATAACAAAAATTCTTTACTATAAGACCGTTTAACCGACGACTTTGGACTGTTGACTGACGAATTTGACCCTCCAGACTCAGACTCAGACTTTGACTCAGAATCCTCCTCAGTATCCAACACCTGATCGACCACCTTTTTAATTAACTCAGACTCATGATCAGTATCAGATGAGGTAAACGTGACATCAATGTTATCTGGTAAAACGTCAGTTGTGTCGGTTTTTAGCTTTATATTGACTGCTTTTTCAAGTTGCTCCTCGTTTGGTTTTCTAGGAGAGTACCCTTCCCAAATTGGAGGCGGACACTTGTTATAGCTAACAGTCGGTTTCTTACCACTATCTTTCTTTTCCTTTGGCTTCTCATCTTGAAAAGCTTCCATACCTGCAACAGTTGGGTAAATACGATCAATGAGATAATCAGAACTAGAATAACTTTGTAATAAACGCCTAATTCTCTCATTCTCAATCTTCTTTGTTTCCAACTCTTGCTTCCATTTAGCACTCTCTTCGATGTAAAAGTTGATTGCTTTCTGCTTTGTCATCATTACAGCATTCATCATTGTAAGTGCTTGTTCTCTTTCTGAATTTGTCTTTTGGAGACCAGTTACTGTTTTGTTCAAGACATCATAAGATTCTTTTACATAATTGAGATTGAACAATAACTGCTCCTTTTTCTTCTCATACTCAGCAATTATCTCGTCTTTTGTTGCACATTCCTTGCAAGCTTCCAAACACTTCTCGCAAGGTTTTACAACTTCAACAATCTTCTCAATCTCAATTGTCTTTACCACTTCAACCACTTTTTCTTCTTCAGTCACCTTCTCAGCTTCAGTCACCTTTTCTCCAGCAACAATTTTAACTTCTTCAGTTTGAACAATTTCATCCTTTTCAGCATCACTTTCAGTCTTCAAATCCTTTTGTTCTTTTGCAGCTCGTTTCTCTTTCAGCTTCTCCAAGCGATCTGCAAAATAGAAATGAAAACTTTTAGGAGAAAGATGAGATTTTACAACATTTATATGTTTTTCTTCCTCATCATCACTGCTATTATCAACCGGTGATTGATCAAACTGTACAGATTTTTCAGAATCAGCATCTGATACACCAGAATCAGAAGGTGTTTGATCAAATACAACTTCTTTTTCTGAAGTAACATCATTTTGCACACTCTCATCTGCACTTAGTGAATCTTCATCAACACTTTCTGAGCTTTCTTCAGATGTAACAGACTGTTCCTTCACACTTTTCACTGTCTCACCAATAGATTTCATCCATGTGGCGAACATGTCTGGTTCTCTAACAATCTTTGCAATGAAAGCTTTGAAATCACCCTTTTCATCAACAAACATATCCCAACTGAAACCTTCAAGTAGCCTCTCATCATCTTGATCGACTATGCATGCTTTGCTATCAGAAGATATATAGTTGCTCCAGTTGAAATCTACCAAACATCCTCTCTTTGAATCCTCAATCTTTCTACCATGAGCCGTTTGTGAGTCTTGTGACTGACCAACTTGCTGATAAATGGCTTTTCGGTAGTAATCGTCTTTTCCGAACGGATTCTGAGCTCCACTAGCTTCCCTATTCTTGCACTCCCGCTTGAAATGACCTTTCTCCCTGCATCGAAAACAAGTAACTTTAGTTTTATCAAAACCTAAAGTAGATACATGAGCATCAAGAAAGTCATTTCTCCTGGTAATTGTTTTGAATTTTTCAGCACGTCTAAGAACACTAGCAAGACACCATTTAATGTCCATCAGTTCCATCTCTTCGGCGTCTATCTGATCGTAATCCTCTTTGGTGAGCATAGGATTTCCGATCCGACCTGCAACTAGACCTTCATACGATAACAACACAGAACCAAGTAGAGCCATGTGGTCTTTAGCAGTGTCTTCTGAAAAACTTTGACCTTCTGGAAGATTTAGAGCGATGTTGCACTGAATCACATAACCATTTCCTATTTTTGTGCTTTGGGACTGAAAGCTTTCTGATGAACTCTTTGGATTGACACTTGGATATAATGAGAAACCACTGTTGTTTTTCTTTGAACTTTGATCAATCTTTTCTGTAGAATCTCCAGCACTAAACGCAGTCTGGATTTTCGGACTTCTCTCAGCTTCTGGAACCGGAACACTTCCTTTGTAATACATCTTTACATCCTGTTGACCACTTGGACTGTTCATCCTCGCGATCTTCTGCTGTTCCAAATCTTGACCCTCAATCTTTTCAATAAACTCACCAATTGATAACCCATCATAAACCCCTGTGTTTTTCAGAATCATTAAATAAGTTCCCCACTCTTTTTGCGGTAACACATCAGCTAATTTGTCTACCCACTCTTCAGACTCCTTTTTTATACCAAGCATTGACATAGATCGCACAAGGTGACAGTATCTTTCGATCAGCTTCTTTGTATCTTCCCCGAGCAAACTTGTGAACAAATCAAATTCTTTCTTGAGCAGTGCCTTCTTACTCTTGATCATTTTCTCGCTACCCTCAAATTTGACTTTAAGTGCATCCCAGATTGACTTTGCAGTTTTGTCATGCTGTAGTAGTATGAAAATGTCTTCTTTGATAGCCTGCTGAAGTAAACTGATCATCATTTTTTCAGATCTATACATATCTCGTTCTTCATTAGTAAATTCAGATATTTTTTTATCAACTTTCATATCAGTCTGTGGCAAAACATATTTCTTCAAAATACATTCCCATGATCTAAGATGGTTAGCCTGAACCCAGTTTTCGAATCTATCTTTCCACCCGTAGTATTCTTCGATACTCATCAATTTCGGGGGCTTTTGGGTGGTTCCTGTCTCGTTTTCCAAATTCATGTTCTGAGCAATAGTAGATGGACCAGACGGTGTTGCAAATGCATTGTAGAACTCGGTATCCATGACTCGGAATCAAAGAATCTCAAACAATCTTTCACACGAACTGATTCTCCTCGTAACACAATAATACCTGACAAACAAACAAACAAACAACAATCAGTTTATAGATTTATCAATTAATCGAAACAAATTGGTACTCGGACTGGTGACTATTTTGAGCGAATTGAATGTTGACACACTGTGAGAAACGTTGACCAACTGTGCAGACTGAATGACCTAGATCGAATTCGATTGACCTGACCCTTTGAAACCTTTGAACTCCAAACTGAACGAAACTTTCAAGCGAGTCGATGACTTTAATACGCGACTTGATCACACAAAAACGACTTGACTAATCAAACGTACTGATCGAACCGTGCTAATCGACACAAACTCCAAATCGGACAAAACACCAAAATACAAATCACGCGACCTGTAGATTCTATTCAAACAATTTGAACTAAAATTGCACACGACTCGATCAACTAACGCATGTAAAATTGCACATGACCGTTTAGAATGGAATTCCTCTTGACAAAGAAAAAGCGACGTTTCCAGTCTTTGTCATTCTTGGTGACTTTCAGAAGAGGATGATCTGCACCGGGTTTTCGCTTAAGTAAATAACGATGGGAACCAAAAGTAGTAAGATCATACAGTTCCGCCAACTCTGACATGCCCAAAGCAATGCCTTCCTGTTCGATGATCCTCTCTAGGGTATACAAGACCCTCCAAATCATCGGCATGGCTTGGATATAAGAGATGCCGGTAAGGGAAAAGAAGGATTGTGTAAACTCTGGGAAAGGATAGGTGTATCCTATGGTGAATGGAGTGGCTGGAAATGCAACCCATGTTTCTGAAACATAGTCGCTAAGGGTAGAAGGATCAAAGGGTCTGAAAAAGGCATTCGCCGGAAAACAGCAACGGATTTTGTCTATCTGTGCGTCGTTAAAACAACACTTTTCATTCGATGAGTCCTTGATGATTTTCTGACTTTTCAAAGGGCTATCCTTCTTGTGATCTTTGCCCGGAGAACTTCGGAGCAACATCTTTGATGGAAAGATAAAAACAGAGCAAGAGAGGGAAGAGGATAGAGAGAGAGAATACCTGAACGTCTTCGGAATGTGGATTATAAAGGGAGTTTCTCTGAAAATTTGAATGCATTTGATCCTATCTATATCTCTATTTATAATCATGATCTTGCAGGTTGTCACTTCCGTGACATCATCATCGCAACGGCTAGTTCAAAATTAACGGCTATATATCCGTTAGTTTGTTACGGATAAGATTAAGAAAACATAACTCGCTAATTTTACAATTTCACTCCTTATATTTTGGGGGCAATTGTTAGGGGAGGATTTTCTAACAATTAGTGATCCTTATTCATTATCCTAACTAATGATCCTTACTTCTGTGACAGGTGGTGATCCTCAGAAGGGCTTTAGGATCAGGATCATGGATCACTTCAAGGATCCTCATACTGACAATTGTTTACTTATGTTTTATAACATCTCGCAGGTATAACAAGCTTGACCAAGTTTCAGCGACATTCTTGGAGAATATTCCCGAAGTATTCTGCACGTGCTAGATCAAAACTAGACGTTATGGAGAACGTGGAGGCTTGGCCCGATAGTCGGAGAGTTTGTTAGCTAGATATTTTCTTATTTTAAAGGGAGTAACGAGCTAAGTTAGGAGTTAGTGACACTTAGTCATTTTTGGCAGTTACACACACTCGCAAAAGCGCTCATACAAGCTCTCGTTCAAACACTTAGCGATTTCATACACTTTTTACACACTTCACCGTAGTGATCCTTGTATCTAGCTCGTTACTATCCGAAGTTGTAAACATTCATTCATTTATTTGAGCTTGGTGATCGGTAGTTTCCATCACCCGGGGTTTTTTGTGCCGGAGATCAACTCTTGATCAAGGGCTTTTTCCCCGTATAAATCCTTGTGTTGTTTGTGCATTTCACATTGAAGTGATCCTCATTGTTGTTACACATTTTGAGCATCATACCCCGTAATCTAGAGTTTGGTTACAATATTCTCAACAGATTTTTTGACCAAAACAACATGCTACTGACAATTTTTTTTTTTAAAAAAAATTCACGTGATGGACTTATCAATGTCAATATTATCACCCAACAACTTTCAAGTGTTCTAAATTCTATTTGGCAGTCAAATCTTGATCAATACACATGGGTCGGTGACAACTTTATTACTTCACATGCGCATGAACCAACAACAATCATCATATGCACTCATCATCAAAATATTCAATGTTCGACAAAATTTCACAAAAATCGATGTACACAGTCAACTTATTTCAAGCGAAATCCACACGTATTTCATTTCTCAACAAACTGTGATCAGACAATCTCAAACAGATTCACAATACTCAATACATGTTTCAATCGAAGTCACACAACAAGTTTCAAGCTAAATCAACAATTACACTTTGAAGCGAAATCTTTTATGTTATTTCAATGTTCAAGCGAAATCTTCAAGATTTCAAACAAACAGCTGTTTTCAAGCGAAATCCTCAATTTCGCTTCAAACTCTCACTTTTTTCAAGCGAAATCCAACATGATGTCAGCAAATAACGATCTGATTTTGGTCCGATTGAACAAGATTTAAGTCGATTTTAGATCTGAAACTCTCAAGGGTTTGTTAAAACATGTTTACGCACATTATGTGAGAATTTGAGCCGATTTTAACCGTAAAAATTTGTTCGATTATGAAAGAAGGTGTAGAAAATCAGAAAAAATGACAAAAACGAGCTGTTTTGGCGAAATCTCTTCCTCCTGAGCTCTGATACCACTTGTAGGATCGTTTGCGGACCCGAACGAGTCGTTCAGAAGAGATAAAACAGTTTCAGATGCGGAAACTAAGAAACTGACGATGAAACAGCTTGTTTATCACTTTAATCCTCTTGTGTATTGATATAACAGTGTGTACAGTCGAAAAGTATACCGGCAGCACTTCGGTATCACTCCGAGACAATTGTTACAAATGACAAGTCAACTAACCTATTTATACTATACATGATTTCGCTTGAGACACTTCAAGCGAAATCCTCTAGATCACTATTCAAGCGAAAACATGTATTTGACTTTGAAGCGAAACCGACGAAAACAAACATTCTGATTTCATCTTTCCATATAATTCACGTGATGTTGTCATATGATGATGTCATCAATATGATGTCATCATCATATATAATGACATCATGCTTGAACAATTCTGCAACGATCCCGAGACTCGATATAAGACTTAGTCGACAGATGACTGCGCCAACAGAAGTCTACATAGATGACATGGTGGTTAAGTCCAAGAAAGCTGAGGATCACCTTAGAGACTTGGAGGAAGCATTCAATATCCTTGATAAATTTAATATGAAACTAAATCCTTCCAAGTGTCACTTTGGTGTTAAAGCAGGTAAATTCCTAGGCTATATGGTGACAAAAAGAGGCATTGAAGCAAGTCTAGAGCAAATCAAGGCTATTGTGAATATCAAATATCCTGCCAATGCCAAGGATGTGCAAAGATTGACAGGCAGGATCGCAGCCTTGAACAGGTTCATATCCAAGTCATCAGAAAAATGCAAGGAATTCTATGACATTTTGAGAAAGAACAAAAAATTTGAATGGAGTGAGAAGCATGAAAACGCCCTCAAAGCTCTTAAGGATTATCTATCCTCAGCCCCTGCCTTGATGAAACCAGAAAAAGGGGATATATTATCCTTGTATTTGGCGGTATCCTCTAAAGCAGTAAGTGCTGTCCTTGTTAAGGATCACGAAGGTACACAACATCCTGTCTATTATGTAAGTAAGAGTTTGCTTGATGCTGAATCCAGGTATTGACATTTAGAAAAACTTATCCTTGCATTAATTATGGCATCTAATAAATTAAGACATTATTTTGAAACTCATGTCATTATTGTTAAGACTAATTTTCCAATTAAGAATGTTCTCAGGAAACCTGAAATGTCAGGAAGGATGGCTAAGTGGGCAGTGAAGCTTAGTGCTTATGATATAAGATATGCGTTAGGGGAGGATTTTCCAAAGATCAATGATTCTCAATTACTGTCGGGCTTAGGATCCTCATTTCTGTTTGAATTAATGATCCTTAGAGAGTATTGTAGGATCAGGATCCAAGATCATCGTAGTGATCCTTACACTAACAATTGTCTGCTTTGAATATGATGTTGTTTTGCAGGAGTACGTGCTTGGACTTGGTCTTGGCGATATTCTTGGAGCATATTCTCTTTTTATTCCGCACGTGCTTGACTAATATGAACGTTATGGAGGTCGTGGAAGACTTGCATGAAATGTAGATAGTTAGTTAGCTTAGATATTTTCCAAATTTATAAGGGGATAGCGAGCTAAATTAGAACACTTGGCTATTTTTGGCTTAACACACACACTCGTAACTGCTCTCATCAGCTCTCGACAGTTTGCTCGGCGATTACACGTTTTTTTGCACATTACACTCTAGTGATCCTTGTAACTAGCTCGCTATCATCCAAAGTTGTAATATATTTTCTTTTTAATCTGAGTTGGTGATCGGTAGTTTCCATCACCCGAGGTTTTTTATGCTGGAGATCAACTCTTGATCAAGGGCTTTTTCCTCGTATAAATCATTGTGTCACTTGTTCATCACATTTCTGAGTGATCCTTAACATTGTTCATTGATTCAAGCTGCGAGGAGACAAACCCCCATTTTCCCAGAAGAATGCTGAAATTGCTGCGAGGAGACAAACCCCCATTTTCCCAAAACCACCAGCTTCTTCTGTTTCCTCTAATCCTACTACTAATGATCTTTTTACTCTGATTTTGCAGATGAGGGATCACGCACAAGAGCAGGACAAAACCAACGAAAGGATCCTCCGGGAGATCGCTGAGATCAAGAAACAGAAGAAATCAGTGGAGGATCACTCTCCTTTGATACCAAGATCATTGAATTTTGACACTCCAGTTGTAACTACCCTACAATCGGCAGTTCCGGGCATCCAGTATCAAAGTGGTTCATCAGAAAGGCGTTATGGAACAGCAACTATGAGTCAAGCATTTGGCTCTCACTCCCAGCCTCAGGGATCCTATTTTCAGCCATCGGGATCATCTTTTCAGCATCAGGGATCCTTCGTCAGCTCAGGAGGATATTTGGGAACGCACACGGTCCAAGGATCATCCCAGGTCCAAGGATCCTCCCAGGTCCAAGGATCCTCCCAGGTCCAAGGATCCTTAATGGTTCCAGGATCCTTTCAGGTTCAAGGATCATCTCAGCTTCAAGGATCCAACATCTTTCAGGATCAAGGATTCTTAAGAAGTATGCAGCCTCCAAGCTCAGATGTTCATCAAGGAGACTTCATTCCAATGCAGACCATTGCTTCATCTGGTCCTTCAATCATACCAGAGTCCCGTCAATATGGATTCACATCTGGAAGTCCAAATATGAATCCTCTGGGAGGTAACACTTTCAATAATTCTTATAACACTAACCATGGCTTCATGCAGGATACAGGTATCAATCAAGCTATGACTAGGGAGTTATAGAAGGTTAAGGATATGATATCCAGCGTACCAGGAGTGGTTAAACCCATTCCCGAAATTGCAGAGGGTAGCTGTTAGGGGAGGATTTTCTTATGATCAGTGATTCTCAATTACTGTTGGGTTTAGTGATCCTCACTTCTGTTAGAATTAGTGATCCTCAGAAGTGTTGCAGGATCAGGATCATGGATCATCTTAAGGATCCTTATACTAACGATTGTCTACTTTGAATATGATGATGTTTTGCAGGAACACGAGCTTGGACTTGGTCTTGGCGATATTCCTGGAGCATATTCCATATTTATTCCACACGTGCATGGCAGAAATGGACGTTATGGAGGTCGTGGGGGACTTGCACCAGATGCGGAATGTTTGTTAGCTTAGATATTTTCTATTTTTAAAAGGGGTAACGAGCTAAATAGAAAACACTTGGCTATTTTTGGCTAAACACACACTCTTGCAACTGCTCTCACCAGCTCTCGATAATTCACTTGGCGATTACACACTTTTTTACACAATACACTATAGTGATCCTTGTAATTAGATCGCTATCATCCGAAGTTGTAATACGTTTTTTGTTTAATTTGAGTTGGTGATCGGTAGTTTCCATCACCCAAGGTTTTTTATGCCGGAGATCATTCATTGATCAAGGGCTTTTTCCTCGTATAAATCTTTGTGTCACTTATTCATTTCATTTCTGAGTGATCCTTAGTGTTGTTCATTGATTCAAGCATCATACCTCACAACAGAAAGTTTGGTTGCATTATCATTGCTTGATTTTTGACCAAAACAGTTTGGCGCCCACCGTGGGGAAATTGGTGCTTCATTCCTAATGTTTTGGTCAAAAAATCTAATGAGGATAATGCAACCAAACTCTCTGTTACAGGGAATGATGCTTCGAATATAGAACAACGATAAGGATCACTTCAACGTAAATTGCACAAACGACACAAGGATTTGTACGGGAAAAAAGCCCTTGATCAAGAGTTGATCTCCGGCACAAAAAACCCCGGGTGATGGAAACTACCAATCACCAAGCTTAAATAAATCAATAAATGTATACAACTTCGGATAGTAACGAGCTAGGTACAAGGATCACTACGGTGAAAGGTGTAAAAATGAATGAAAACTAATAAGTGTTCGTCGAGAGCTTCAAGAGTGCAATTGTACGAGAGTTTGTGTAGCTGAAAATGGCTAAGTGTTCTAATTCTAGCTCGTCACCCCTTTAAAAATAGAAGTTAACTACAATAAAAAACTATCCGACTTTTGTGCCAAGCTCCCACGTTCTCCACAACGTCCATTTCCAGTCAAACGTGTGCGAAATACCCGTGGAATATTCCATAGTAACGTTGCCAAGACCAAGTCAAGCTGGTTACTCCTGCGAAATAATACGAAACACAAACAAACAATCATTAGTATGAGGATCCTTAAGGTGATCCATGATCCTTATCCTAATGCTCTTCTGAGGATCACTATATGTCACAGAAGTAAGGATCATTAATTAGGATAACAAGTAAGGATCACTAATTGTAGAAAATCCTCCCCTAACAATTGCCCCCAAAGTATAAGGAGTGATATGTAAAATGAGCGAATTATGTTTTCTTGATCTTATCCGCAACTAACTATCGTAAATATAGCCGTTATTGTAGAACTATCCGTTGCAACCATGATGTCACAGAGGTGACAACCCTGCACAATCATGATTATAAATAGGAGATATAGATAGGATCGATTGCATTTAAAATTTCAGAGATACTCCCTTTATAACTGCATTCCGAAGATAAACAGGTATTCTCTCTTCATCTTCTTCCTTCTTTGCTCTGTTTTCCGTTTCTTTCCACCATTCTATCAAAGATGTTGCTCCGGAACTCCCCAACTAAGGATCACTCGAAAAACAGCCCACCGAAAAGCCAGGGGATCATCAAAGATTCCATAAAAGAACGCTGCTGTTTCAACGATGCACAGATTGATAGGATCCGCCACTGCTTCCCGGCGAACACCGAGTTTAGACCTTTTGATCCCAATACCCTGAGTGATCACATTTCCGACAAGTGGGTTGCTTTTCCTGTCACTCCGTTCACCATAGGCTATACATATCCTTTTCCAGCCTTCACCCAATCTTTCTTTTCCCTAACCGGCATCTCTTATATCCAAGCCATGCCGATGATCTGGAGGGTTTTGTATACCCTTGAAAGGATCATCGAGCAGGAAAGGATAGACCTAGGAATGTCAGAGCTGGGAGAGCTGTATGATCTTACTACCTTTGGCTCTCATCGTTATTTGTTTAAACGTAAGCCTGGTGAGGAACATCCGATCTTCAAAGCTACCAAGAATGATGCTAACTGGAAGCGGCGTTTCTTTTTCGTCAAGAGAGATTCTATTGATGATGGAAAGGATCTACCCAAGAATTGGGCTACCCATGGTAGGGTGGAGGATCCTGAGAAGGATCACCAGAGAACTTTCTTTTGATATAAGGATCACTTATATACTTTTGCTTTCTTGTTATGCAGCTATCACCGTCTCACGCCTCAGACTGTCTCCTGCTGCCAAAGAGAGACTCATCGCTTTCAAAAAACTTGATCCTGAAACAAGAACTTTCAAAACAACAACCCAGGATTCTCAGGAGGTATCCTCAGGTTCTGTCACGATGTCAAGTAAGTATCTTTGTTTACAAATTAAATAAATAGTGAAATATGAGTGAAATAAAGATACTTATCTTGTTTTGGTTGTGTAGGTGCTGGAAAATCCACCAAGTCTGCTTCAAAGTTCAATGTCACCGATCTCACCACCGTCAGATCCTCCAAAAGAAAGGCTCCTACCAGCCCAACAGCTTCAGTCCCCAAGGCACCCCTCAAAGGAAAGGGAATCAAGAAGAGAAAGGCCTCTGAAGCTGAGGATCTGCAGGGTCTGCCTCTGATCCGCCATCAATTCCTCGAGTACTTCAACGATGTAAGGATCACTGTCTCTGCTAGTATATCCTGCTGACATATCCTGCTGATATATCCTGCTGATTTGAGGATCACTTGGTCTTGACCTTATCTTTTATCCCCTTTGCAGAAATTCACTGAGATTGAGGATTATGTTGGCCACGTTGAGGATCAAGATAGGAAGATTGCCGACCTCCAGCAGGTTGCATTGCTAAAGGACCTCAAAATCGTTGATCTTAAGAAGGAGCTCCAGGATGCCAAAACTAAGACGGCTAAACTTCTGATTGACCTTGACTATGAAAAGCATGATCTCATAGAAGGTGCAAAGGTCTCTGCTGCCATCACAATGTATCAGACCAAACTAAAGATGGCCCAGGAAGCTCAAGATCCTAACTTCGACAGAAGCAGCTGGGAGATTGAGGACTGGAAAGCAAGATTGGCTGATCTTGAAGATGATGATGAGGCTGAGGAGGTTTTGGCGATCGAGGCTGGAGGCAAAGGTGAAGGTGGTGAAGCAAGTGGAGCCGGAGGTGGTGATGCAGGGAAGGTTTAGGCTGCATGATTGGGCGATGAAGGAAACTTCTAGACATAGCCGGAGCCCAATTTTTTAGTTTAATGGTTGTTTTGTTGAACAATTTGATGGTTTGTACCGAACAATAGTTTTTAGGATTAAGGATCATGTATGATCCTTTGGACAATAGGCAGGATTGCAAACGGTGGAGGGATCCTCTGTTTGGGGGATGAAGCCATTGTGATCCTGCCGCCTTTATATTCCTGCACTACTTTTGAACCTATTATCATGGATACCCTTTACCTACCCCGGCGGACGGGCCACGTTTTGCTGGTAGATGCTCGGGGTAGGTGATTTTGACAACCTTTTAAGGGTTAATCTTTTGTTAATAAATAAAACCTTAATCTTTTGTCGCTTATCTTGTATTGTTATCCTTTTTGTCTCTTTAATTCTCAATTGTTTTGATATACATTTATTGAATAAACAATTTTGAATAAGTCAGATTGAAAATACTTAGGATATGATCCAAGATCAAGTATCCTATAGTTAAAGAATCCCAAAAAGTAAAATATTTTAAGGATCACAAGTTTAGTTGTCAAATTTTTAGGGTTATTCAAATAAACAATGAGTAGAATTAAAAATAATGAAGGATCATACCTGAGGATCCAAGTTAGGATCCTAACCATAATCAGGATAACTACAAAATAAACCTTAGAAAGAAGTAAGGATCAAGGATCCCTAGTTGCTTATCTTCAAGGACCTGAAATAGGGCATAACTTGGGACTAAGCCAATATAAGATAAGAGTTAGCAACTGGGGACAAGCCCAAGGATAACTGGGGACAAGCCCAAGGATAGCTGGGGACAAGCCCAAGGATAGCTGGGGACAAGCCCAAGGATAACTGGGGACAAGCCCAAGGATCGTATGTAAACTGGAGTATGGCCCTAACTGGCGACTGTCCAAACTTAGTGACATGAAAATGGCAAAACCTTAGCTAACGTGAAAACGTTAGAAACCTTAGGAACGGATGTATGGTACGTCTACCATTATACTTAGGATCCTAGGTATAGCCAGTACAGTGGAATTATCAACCCCTAAAGCGAGTACTGGTCCCACTGCCTTGAACTACACCAGGATCATCATGCGCTACAGGCGGAACTGGGGTCAAGCCCAAATAACTGGGGTTAAACCCAAGGAACGGATCGCTTCTGCAGATAACCAATATTTTGCTAAGGATACCTGAACTTTCAAAACTTGAAATCACGTGAGAGATGGATAAAGGACACATGATCCTTATCCTTATATGAGAAAATAAAGAAATGAAATAGTTCAAGGTTAGGATATTACCAAAGTAAGGATCACTGATACTTTAAGGATCCTTCAAGGATACTCCTAACGTAAGGATCATCTGTGCCATGAGGATCCTGCTCACATGAAATATTTCTTCAAGTGGACAGCATTCCAAGCTCTTGGTAGCAAATCACCCTCCATGGTTAGAAATCTGTATGCCCCATTTCCTGCTTCAGCTTCAATCAAATAAGGGCCTTCCCATTTTGGAGCCAATTTTCCATCGGCAGGACTGGTGGTATTCTGAAATGCTTTCCTTAATACCATATCTCCAACTTGAAACTTCCTGATCCTGACATTTTTGTTATAAGCACCAGCCATTCTTTGTTGATAACTGGCCATCCTTATCCTAGCCAGATCCCTGATTTCTTCAATAGTATCCAGGTCTTGAGCCAAGTTCTCATCATTTTCCTCAGGATCACGGGTACTTGTTCTAGCAGTTGGAACCACCATTTCTGTTGGGATCACTGATTCTGCCCCAAATACCAAAGAGAATGGTGTTTGACCAGTTGCATTCTTAGGGGTTGTCCTATCAGCCCAAAGCACATAAGGTAGTTCTTCTGCCCATTTCCCTTTCTTGGATCCAAGCTTCTTCTTCAAATTGTTGATGATGATCTTGTTGGATGATTCTGCCTGACCATTAGCTTGTGGGTGGACTGGTGTTGATGTTATCATCTTAATCCCCCAGCTGTCACAAAAGCTAGTGGTTCTGCCCCCAATAAATTGGGAACCATTATCACATATAATTTCAGAAGGATTTCCAAATCTAGTTATAATATTTCTTTTAATGAAGGATATAACTTCCTTTTCTCTGACTTGGGCAAAAGCTTCAGCCTCTATCCACTTGGAGAAGTAATCAGTCATAGCTAGCATGAACACTTTTCCACCAGGTGCCTTAGGGAGCTTACCAACTATATCCATACCCCATCTCATAAATGGCCAAGGGGAGGATATAGGATGCAAAAATTCAGCTGGTTGATGAAGGATATTGCTGTGTCTCTGACAAGGATCTCATCTCTTAGCATACTCCACAGCATCTCTCTTAATGGTTGGCCAGTAGTATCCTGTCCTCAGGATCCTTGAGAATAATGCCCTGCCCCCAGTGTGGTTTCCACAATCTCCTTCATGGAAGTCTTTTAAAACTTCTTGGATTTCAGGATCCTCAATGCATCTTAAGTATGGTCCTGCAAGAGATCGTCTATACAACATATTATTTAAAATTATGAATTGAGATACCTTAATTTTGAAAGCCCTAGGATTTTCTCCTGTAGGAATCTCTCCATGTTGTAAGTATCTCATAATTGGTGAGATCCATGATCCTGATCCTGAATGGGATTGAGTATCCTCACTAGGGATAATTGCAGAATTCTTTCCTATCTCCATAGCCACATGATCCTCGATAGCCGGGGTCAGAATATGGATAATAGGGATCTTGATATCCTCCGGGATCTTCAAGGATGATCCTAAGTTAGCCAATGCATCAGCTTCTGTATTTTCTTCCCTTGGTACCTGTGTCAAACTAAAGGAAACAAAGGAGAGTGCCAATTCTTTGACTATCTCTAAATATTTGGTTAGCTTTTCACCTTTAACAACATAGGATCCATTAAAGTGATTTGTAATTAACAATGAATCTACATGTACCTCAAGATACATGATCCCCATATGCTTGGCAATTTGCAAACCAGAAATTAAGGCTTCATATTCGGCCTCATTGTTAGTGGTTTGGAACTCACAAGCTATAGAGTGGGGTATTATGTCCCCCCTGTGGCGATTTTAGTAGTATTCCAAGCCCTGTGCCTTTGACATTTAAGGATCCATCAGTATAGAGTATCCAAGGATCCTTGGTCTCCTCTAGCTGCTGGACTTCTAACTCAGCTTGGGATTTGATGGCTGTCCTAGGCTCATATCTTATATCATAGGCACTAAGCTTCACTGCCCACTTAGCCATCCTTCCTGACATCTCTGGTTTCCTGAGGACATTCTTAATTGGAAAGTTAGTTTTAACAACAATAACATGAGTTTCAAAATAATGTCTCAACTTAGTAGATGCCATAATTAATGCAAGAATAAGTTTTTCAAGGTGTGAATACCTGGATTCGGCATCAAGTAAACTTTTACTTACATAATAGACAGGATGTTGTGTACCTTCGTGATCCTTAACAAGGACCGCACTTACTGCTTTTGAGGATACTTGTCACACCCCTATTTTCCACGTGTCACCGGTGGGCCCGGTGGGGAGTATAGTGACGTAGTTGGTATCATCATAGACAAACAACACAATGTATTAATGCACAGCGGAAGCAAAGATAGATTCATTTCAACTTTAATAAAACGTAATAATAAATATCACTGATAGTTGAAACGGATCCACAGGCGGATCAAAATAAAATAAGATATTGTTCAACAGTTTAATGTCGTCCAAGCTTGCGAGACTTATTGTGGACGCTCTAGAAGACAGCCAGCCTATTACGTGTAGTACCTGCACTTAACCTTGTGGGAAAAATACGTCAGTTTACACTGGTAAATACAAATTAACTGACTCATTTTGAAATGATTGAAAATTGATTTGAATGCTCATGGCACAAAAATATTTTATAACTTGGGATAATTATATTACATAATCTTGTAAAGGATTTACATGTTACTTATGCGTTCAGTAGCCCGGTTCGTGCCGGGTTAAAGATCAATAGACACACCACAATATTGAGTTATACACTTGACAGGTGTACGCCTACACCCCGTGCTCAGGTCGTGGCCATCTCGTAAGATAATGCCGAGGATATCCGGGACATGGTCATTAACCCCCCAAAGGCTTTAAGCAAACAAAACATTCAATCAAAACATAGCATCTCAATAAATTTAACCACTATTCGATTAAAGAATTCAATGCTAGACCAAGCGGTATTTTATATACCGTACCCCAAGCCCGTATAGGGAAAATAAGTTAAAAGTATTTACCTTGGTAAGTATTTATCTCAACAAGTAAAAAGGCAGGTAGCTTTTACCGGTGCTCCTAATCTGGAACGAAGGTTTATAAATAACCTATTAGATTTCTAACGGTCTTTATTTAAGCTAAAGCTTAGACTGGTTATTTAAAAGGACGAAACGGTTTAAACGCACGATTAAGCGAAGACCGGATAGAATGTGATTTAGACCCGACAAGTTGGAATACTTGTTTAATATGGTATACTAAGTACATTCTGGATTTTGAGACAAAAATGATAATGTTTGACCCGTCTCGGTCAATTTATGCAAACTAGTTACATAAACCGAACCGAACGCGAAAAGAGCGTTACGGGTAGCCATAAGAGTCATATGCAAGTTCCCAGAGATAATATGCCATAAATATGATATAACATCAGTAAGTTATTTCCTATTATGCCCAAAACGGATTTAAACACAATTCATGCCTCATAAGGGCATTTTGGTCATTTTAAAGTATGTAAAAGAGTTAAATTAGAAATCTGAGTTACAGGTCTGGTTTGTACAGCAAACATACTTAATTTAACATATTATAACAGTAGGGTATGACCCATATATGAAACTTATCATTTAAAACCAAACTATGCTCGTTAGGGGTATTTCGGTAATTTTACAAGGGCTTAAAATGTCAAAATTGGGAATCTGAGTTTATAAACTTATACTTACTGTTATTTTATAAAAATATACTAAAAACATTAGTAGGTATAAACCTTATATGTTCAATATGGTTATAATACGTACTATGCGTTAAAAACGCTTAAAATGGCGATTTAGAGCCGTTTCCGGGTTTGTAAAAGAAATCTGATATTTTTATATTTCCAGAAGGCTCAAAGTATTATATTTAACAAATAAAATCAGTAGAAAAAGGTTTGGGGTCAAAAGGGTTTATAAAACTCATTTTATAGCCTAAAAGGGCAAATTCGGTATTTACCGAATTAAACTTAGAAACCTATGTTATGATCAGCCAAAAATAAAATAAAAATCTTTAAAAATCCTAAAATATTATATAATATCAGTGAGTAAAAAGTTTTATATTAAAAAGTGGGTTTAAGTGGGTTATATGCTAATTACGCCGTTTAAGTAACATAAAGCTTGTAATTTACGATAATGAGCATAATTCTTATTCTGGACCTCAAACTGATATGAAATTTTCGGTGCAAGTTTATATATCAGTAACAAATGTTTCTAGTCTTTCACTTTTTCAAAAATCACGTTTTATAGCAAAAAGGGCAAAATAGTCATATTTAAGCATAAACCGGTAACATGCATATGAATCGGTTAAACATGGAACCAAGATGTAGAATTCCAGAGGGTTAAACATATATGAAAGTTGGTCTAAAATATGCTCTAATGCAGATCTTAACATGCATGTACGGATCAGAACCGATAGTCAAAGAAAAAGTCCATTTATGAGACTTTCGGTTCCGATTCGGGTGTAATACAGAAAATTGTCGAGTTGATCAAGTTGAAACATGTTCTTATATTATTTATAAAGTTATTTTGATGATCAAACAGGTTGCATGTAGCCTACATTGTTAATCAAGCTTAAATTTGCAAAAACATATTCTGTTGACTTTTTATGAAGAACTTTGACTCGACAATTAGCATGCTTAGAGTGTGAATCTGAACATACCCTTTTAGGGGTTTGTTATACTCATAAATACCAACATGTAGGTACTTTCAATTTGAGATTTGACAGAGCCAATCTCGTTTAATCATAAAGTCAAATTTAAATTACGATACTTTGACTTTCGGTGACTACACTAAGCTAGAACGAATTAGAGAAGGATATGAATACTTACAATGGTCCTAAACAAGCTTAGAGATCACTATGAGGCAGCCTTGGCGTCCAGAAAGCTCCAGGAGAAGTCTTGTGAATTTTGAAGTTCAAGTGTTCTTGAATGTTTGTTACTACAAGTGCCCTTTTATGCAACTTTGATCTGAATAAAGGCTGATTCAGGTGTTTTATGATGTTGTGAGAAGGGGACAAGGGTCTCTCATTGCATGAAAATTGATTGGTGGGCTGCTTAAGTCGACAACAGCTGTGTACAGCTTGAAACAGACCCAAAAAAAACCGACATCTGTGTGTTTCTGTCGCTGGGCAGGTGTCGCGCCACGCGAGACCCCCCTCGCGCTACGCGAGGGTGTGCTTGACCAGCATTACAAGTTTTTCAATATTGCAATTCAGCCCCTGATCTTTTGCAGCGTGTTTAAGCTATTTATTTAGCACTCTTGGCCCTTATATCTGACTTTTATAAACCTTGGGACTTTTATAAACTTGGGCATGTCCTCGGTTAACTTTGCGCTTACCCGAAAAGTCACGAAATTCACGATATCGTATTTAACCTTTCGTGTACGGTTTTAATCATAACTTTCTCATACGTTCACGAAACTTCATGAAATTTTTATCATATATTCTCGTGAGTATATTTCATCATTACAAAGCTTCGGGTTTGCCAAAAGATCACTCAGAGGTATAAATTCAACATGTTGACACGTTTAGCCCCTGTAGTTTGTAATTCCTCACTTTCTATCATTTTTCGCTTCGTATGATCCATGATTTACCCGTTTTAGATTATAAACACCATGTAGGGTTATTGTAGGACTTATTTATCCATTGTTGACACTTTGGACCCTTACAATCACATAGTTTCATTGTATGTCAACTTTAGTCCCTCTAAAGTATGTTTTCACACATTCAAAGTCCACGACACGTGTCAAGACATTATTGGACCTGAATTTCCGAGGTGTTACATCCTTACCCCCTTAAAAGAAATCTCGACCCCGAGATTTACTGGAACAAATGAGGGTATTTTTCTTTCATCGTGGATTCTACCTCCCACGTGTATTCGGGACCTCTACGGGCATCCCATTTGACCTTAACAATAGGTATGTGCTTCCTTCGAAGCTTCTTTACCTTTCGGTCTTCAATCGACAACAGCTTTTCCACAAATTTTAAGCTTTCATCTATATGTACATCCGTATACGGTATAACCAGTGGTTCCTCAGCGGAACATTTCTTCAAATTACAGATGTGGAACACGTTATGGATAGCACTAAGTTCTTCAGGCAAGTTCAACTTATAAGCAACTGACCCGACACGTTCGATAATCTCGAAAGGTCCTATGTATCTCGGGCTTAGCTTGCCTTTCTTACCAAATCGCATCACCCCCTTCCAGGGTGATACCTTAAGTAACACTTTATCACCTACTTCGAAGTGAAAATCTTTACGTTGTGGATCCGCATAACTTTTCTGCCTTTCTCTGGCAGCTTTCAAACGATCGCGAATCTGGACAATCTTGTCCGTCGTCTCAAAAAAAATTTCTGGTCCTGATAGTTGGACATCTCCAACTTCTGCCCAACAAATAGGCGATCTACACTTTCTACCGTATAAGGCCTCAAAAGGCGCAGCTTTTATGCTGGTGTGGTAGCTATTGTTGTAGGAGAATTCAATTAGTGGTAGGTTCTTATCCCAACTACCACCCAAATCGATCGCACATGCACGTAGCATGTCTTCCAAAGTTTGAATAGTACGCTCACTCTGACCGTCAGTCTGTGGATGATAAGCCGTACTAAAATTCAAACGAGTGCCCAAAGATTGTTGGAAACTCTTCCAAAAATGTGACGTGTATCTAGTATCTCTATCAGAGATAATAGACACAGGTATTCCATGCAAAGCTACAATCTTATCAACGTATAATTGGGCTAACATATCGGAGCTATAAGTCTCCTTGATGGGTAGAAAATGTGCTGACTTCGTCAGTCTATCTACTATGATCCAAATAGTGTCATTTCCCTTTCTCGTTTTTGGCAACTTGGTGATGAAATCCATCGTCACCATCTCCCATTTCCATGTGGGAATTTCAGGTTGTTGTAACAAACCTGACGGTTTCTGGTGTTCCGCTTTGACTTGCGCACAAGTCAAACATTTAGACACATAAGCAGCTATGGACTTTTTCAAACCAATCCACCAGTAATTTGCTTTTAAATCCTGATACATCTTGTCAGTTCCAGGATGAACGGAATATTTGGAACTGTGGGCTTCCTGGAGGATAACATCTCGAAGTCCTCCAAAAACTAGAACCCATATTCGTCCATTTAATCTTAACATTCCGTCTTTGTCATGGGATAACTATTCTTCAGTTACTCCCAATTTTTCTTCAGGATAATTGGCTTCTAACACAGCTTCCCTCTGTGCAGCCAATATTCTTTCGTTCAAATCATTCTTGATTTCAATGCGCTTGGCATTGATTCTTATCGGCTTTACCCTTTCTTTTCTGCTCAAGGCGTCGGCAACTACATTTGCCTTGCCTGGATGGTACTTTATTTCACAATCGTAATCATTTAGAGTTTCCATCCATCGTCTCTGTCGCATATTCAAGTCCTTCTGATTGAACAAATGTTGAAGGCTCTTGTGATCTGAATAGATCACACACTTGGTACCATATAAGTAATGTCTCCAGAGTTTTAATGCAAATACAACGGCACCCAGCTCCAAGTCGTGGGTGGTGTAGTTCTTTTCGTGTATCTTCAGCTGTCTTGAGGCGTAGGCGATAACCTTGCCTTTCTGCATGAGTACACAGCCCATACCAGTGTGTGATGCATCACAATACACCACAAATTCTTCTATACCGTTGGGCAATGTTAGCACTGGTGCATTGCTCAACTTTTTCTTCAGAATGTCGAAGGATTCCTGCTGCTTAGGGCCCCAATCAAACTTAACCTTCTTACGCGTCAACGAGGTAAGGGGCGCAGCAATCCTTGAAAAGTTTTCGATGAAACGCCTATAGTATCCAGCTAAACCCAGAAAAATGCGAATTTCCGTAGGCGTCTTTGGCTCTTGCCAATTCATAACAGCTTCAACTTTAGCGGGATCCACTTGGATACCACACTCGCTAACAACGTGTCCAAGAAACTGGACTTCTCGAAGCCAGAATTCACACTTCGAGAACTTGGCATAGAGCTTCTCTTGATGTAGAAGTTTGAGAATACAACGAAGGTGTTTCTCGTGATCAGATTTGTTCTTCGAGTAAATAAGGATGTCGTCAATAAAGACGATGACGAATTTATCCAGATAAGGCTTGCAGACGCGATTCATGAGATCCATGAATGCGGCTGGTGCGTTAGTGAGCCCGAAAGGCATCACTAGGAACTCGTAATGTACATAACGAGTCCTAAACGCTGTCTTGTGTACATCTTCATCCTTGACCTTCAACTGATGATAGCCCGACCTCAAGTTGATCTTAGAAAAATAGTTGGCTCCTTGTAATTGATCGAACAGATCGTCGATCCTGGGCAGAGGATACCTATTCTTTATAGTGACTTTATTAAGCTCACGGTAGTCGATGCACAAACGCATCGATCCATCCTTCTTCTTGACAAATAAGATTGGCGCTCCCCAAGGAGACGAACTAGGTCTAATAAAACCTTTAGCTAACAGATCATCCAACTGCGTCCTTAATTCCTTCATCTCCGTTGGTGCTAACCTATAAGGTGCTCTCGCTATTGGTGCAGCACCAGGGATGATGTTAATCCGGAATTCCACTTGCCTATCTGGTGGTAAACCAGGTAGTTCTTCAGGAAAAACTTCAAGATATTCCGAAATGATAGGGATATCTTCAATCTTAGGCTTTGGCTCGTCTATAGTAATTTGCGCCATATAAATGACACAGCCCTTCTGCATACATCTGGATGCCTTGAGCATGGACACTTGCTCAGGCAATCCATGCTGTGTATCCCATTGGATGGTAAGTGACTCCCCAGCAGGAGTTTTAATTATGACTTGCTTTCTGTTGCACACAATTTGGGCTTGGTTATGGGATAACCAATCCATGCCTATGACTACATCAAAGCCGGCGAGCTTAAAGGGAAGTAGGGACAAAGGAAAAGAATGATTCCTAATGGATATAACACATCCATCTAAAACAGTTGAGGCGGTTTCTATGGTTCCATCAGCTAACTCCACCTCATACTTCACACTTAAGGCTTTTACAGGCAATTTTAACAACTCACAAAACTTATTATCTACAAAAGACTTATCCGCTCCAGAATCAAACAAGACTCTAGCAAAAACATCATTTACAAGAAAAGTACCTGTAATAACGTTGTCATCATGAACTGCTTCCTTAGCGTCCATCCTGAAGACCCTCGCATTGGTCTTCTTTCCATCATCGGCTTTCTTAGCGTACTTTGGGCAATTTGACTTAATGTGCCCTTTCTCGTTGCAACCGTAACATGTTGCATCCTTCAGACCCTTACACTTCAAAGTCGTATGATCAGTAGATTTGCAGATTCCACATGGTCTCGTGTGGGATTGCGATTTCGACTCAAAACGACATTTCCCAAAGTGGTTTTTCTTGCAGGTTTTGCATTTGGGTTTATCCCCCGACTGTTGCCCGTCTCTCTTCGATCCTGACCCTTTTCTATGGTCGTTATTCCCTCGGTGTCTCTTCTCCGATCTCCGTGAGGTATCGTCCTCATGCTTTCTCTTATTCTCTTCCGAGTTCCTAAGTGCTCTCAACCTGACCACGTCCTGAGTGAGAGAGAGAGAGAGATAGATCAGCTACTGATCTGAAAGTTGTAGGCCTCGATGCCTTAACACTAGCTTTAATCTCAGGGGCCAAACCCCCCAATGAAACGGGCAATCCTTTTCGGCTCAGGGGTTACCAAGTATGGAACCAATCGAGATAGAGTATTGAAGGTGGTGAGGTATGCCTGACAATCTAGATTCTTCATCACCAACGATACGAAGTCTGACTCGATCCTTTCCACTTCATGTTGTGGACAAAAATTCTCTTTAATAAGGGCTACGAACTGATCCCATGACATACTGTAAAGTGTGGCCTTTTCGGTAGCTTGCAAGAGAGATTTCCACCACGCTAGTGCGTCCCCTTTGAACGATTGGGACACGTACTTCACTACATCCCGATCAGCACACCCGCTGATATCTACGACTGTATCCATTTCGTCTAACCAGGTCATGCAGTCGACCGCTCCTTTCTCCCCAGTAAAGTCTCTGGGTTTACATGAGACGAAGTATTTATAAGTGCAAGACTTACTGTGCGATTCATGTTTCTGCTTGATCTTCTTTATCGGGACACTGTTTTGGTTAGAGGAGTGATGATCCTCATCATCCTTCTTTGGCTTATCTTTCTTAGGTACCTCCTTCTGAGAGGGCGGTTTGCTATGACCCTCCGAATGTGTTCTTGGCTTGGAACGTGATGCGGTTCGGGCCCTACTCCGGGTCCCGTTTGATTCGCTATACTGTCTGTTTAGCGCTTCAATAACTGCCTCGTTCACTAGTGCTTTCAATTCTGCACCCGTTACTAATATTTTAGTATTGTCCGGGTTTTCCACTGGATGACTGTTTATCTCTTCGGACTTAGTCATGTAGTCTTAATTGCTACACAAAAATAAGGACAAGGTCTATTTAGAAGTCTAAACAGTATTATCGTTCTTGACGATTCATTAACCATGGTAACAAAAGCCATATTAGTTAATTTTTAATAATTTTCATTCAGGATTTTTACTTAATAATCCTTTTTAGAACGAAATAAAATATTGGCATAATAAGCCTAGTCACGTAGACAACTTTCTAAATTACAAATTTAGATCTTGTAGGATTAAGGCTTGATTAAATAAGATAAGTCAATCCTTTTTCTTGGCAGGGAGTTTATAAACTACAGCTGCCTTTTTGTTTTTATATGACATTAATTATAACCCGTAGGTATTATGTCACAACCAATTATATATAGAAATATTAAAATTTGGATATTTTATAAAAAGGGTGGCGTGTGTGATTTTTACGGATCACATTAGCCAAGAATGTTAACATGTTTACAGATGTTAACAGAGATTTGAATCTTTTTAAACAGGTTTCACCATATTGGCTAGATTTATGACAACATAACAGCTAGGTTTTACCTTTTAAGATCCTTATTATATTATTAAAATGGTAAATCAAATATTAAATGTTATTTTTCATTTATTCATACACTATGTTTATACACATAATTTAAAATGAAATTTAACTTAACCACTTCAAATAAAAATTTAATCAGTACAAGTTGCCCTAAACGGGTCTTTTACATAAATCATATGCCCACGCAGGGGCTAAATAACAAAACAACAAACCCACGCAGGGGTTAAATAAAAAGATATGCCCACGCAGGGGCAGACAGAAGGAAATACCCTCGCAGGGGTATAGTACCGAAATAAATAAATGTCCACGCAGGGACATGAGTACCACACAAAAATAACTAACAAACAAAGGATTCAACGATCCTTCTTTTTCTTCCCCTTAAGCAAATCCACCACCTTCTGAAACATCCCCCGGTTATGACTCCTATCCTGCTGCATCTCTTGCCGCATTTCGTCTCTCACCCCGTGTATCTCCTGAAGAATCTCTTGAAATTGCGGCGGTGACATCGCCGGCGCCTGGGGTGGCTGTTGATAAAACGGGGGTTGAGGAGGTTGCGGTTGATAATAAGGAGGTTGAGAAGGCTGCGGTTGCTGGTACCCATATGATGGATATCCATAAGTCGAGGGTCCCGTAGCCTAGGGACCTCCGTAGGGAGCTTCTTGATGGAAGGTGTTAGAGTTTGCCGCTATCCAGTATGGATCCTCCATATAGTTATACCCCGTGTGAAACTGCTGCTCAAAGGGGTTGAATGCTGCAGCATTAGTGTAAGCGGGGATTGGTTCTCCAAATCCCAATGGTGGCTGAGGCTGTGGCTGTGGCTGTGGCTGTGGCGCGACTGGCGCCGTTGCTACTTCAGAGACGGGGTTCGAAGATTCACCCATCTCTGGTTCTTCATGAACCGGTGAGTACCGGCTGCCACTAGAAAGTGGAGGGGTGCTGATGCGTATTCCCCCTCGTACGGACATCCGCAAGGTAGTTCTCCTTTGCCTCAGAGGCGAGGGAGGCTGAAGTGGTGGTGCTGCTGCTGGCGGAGTGACCGCTACAAGTCGAGAATCCTCGGAAGGATTCTGCTGCTGCTGTGGCTGCTGCTGGGGCAGCTGCTGTGGCTGGTGAAGGGGAGAGTGGTGAGGCAGGTGCAAAGGAGAGTTGTGGTATGACTGATGCAGAGGGGAGTTATGGTAAGATTGGTGAAGAGGAGAGTGATGGGAAGACTGGTGAAGAGGAGAGTGATGGGACTGGTGCAAAGGAGAGTTATGATAACTGGGGGTAAACACCCAGTCATACTGTTTGAACATCTCCTCATAACTATCGGGACCATTGTATGGTGATCCCATGAAAGGTGACCCATCAGAAATCTCGATGGGGTGGTTCGGTGTTCCAGAGGGTGGCATGATAGGATCAGTATCCTCATCGACATCCATCGGGTTGCCACCCGAAAAATGGTCTTCCGGTCCCAGTGGGTTAAAACCCACTGCTGCTGCCTCTAAATAGTCATCAGGGTTGAACTGACCCTGGGAAGCAGGCGATGGTTGGTGAAAAGGTGAACGGTGTCCTAGGGGAATGTAGGACTGTTGTGAGTGATGGGGCTCATTCTCCGAATGAGGCCCATATGAATGCGGGATCGATGGAGAGGTGCTTAGTGAGACTGAGCGTCTCGCTGGTTCGGTGAAAGACCTCCAAAGGTCTTGTGCATCAGTACGGCGAGGATCCGAAGGTGTCCGCCGGTGTGATGGTCCGGCCTCATGATCATTTGGAGCTGCGTATGCTCCTCGGCCTCTACCTCTCATTCTTGGCGGCATGTTTAACTACCTGTCAAAAACAAACAAGTGATACAACAAAAATATAATTTAGACAAGGTTAGAAAATTTAAACAAAAATTTGGAAATTTCCTAAGTTCTTTGTCTAGACTCGAGAATCGAGGATTGTGCAATTGTGTAACTGAGATTAAACACAAAAGGTTAGTGTTTAATTCACTCAGAGTTGGCTCTGATACCAACCTGTCACACCCCTATTTTCCACGTGTCACCGGTGGGCCCGGTGGGGAGTATAGTGACGTAGTTGGTATCATCAAAGACAAACAACACAATGTATTAATGCACAGCGGAAGCAAAGATAAATTCATTTCAACTTTAATAAAACGTAATAATAAATATCACTGATAGTTGAAACGGATCCACAGGCGGATCAAAATAAAATAAGATATTGTTCAACAGTTTAATGTCGTCCAAGCTTGCGAGACTTATTGTGGACGCTCTAGAAGACAGCCAGCCTATTACGTGTAGTACCTGCACTTAACCTTTTGGGAAAAATACGTCAGTTTACACTGGTAAATACAAATTAACTGACTCATTTTGAAATGATTGAAAATTGATTTGAATGCTCATGGCACAAAAATATTTTATAACTTGGGATAATTATATTACATAATCTTGTAAAGGATTTACATGTTACTTATGCGTTCAGTAGCCCGGTTCGTGCCGGGTTAAAGATCAATAGACACACCACAATATTGAGTTATACACTTGACAGGTGTACGCCTACACCCCGTGCTCAGGTCGTGGCCATCTCGTAAGATAATGCCGAGGATATCCGGGACATGGTCATTAACCCCCCAAAGGCTTTAAGCAAACAAAACATTCAATCAAAACATAGCATCTCAATAAATTTAACCACTATTCGATTAAAGAATTCAATGCTAGACCAAGCGGTATTTTATATACCGTACCCCAAGCCCGTATAGGGAAAATAAGTTAAAAGTATTTACCTTGGTAAGTATTTATCTCAACAAGCAAAAAGGCAGGTAGCTTTTACCGGTGCTCCTAATCTGGAATGAAGGTTTATAAATAACCTATTAGATTTCTAACGGTCTTTATTTAAGCTAAAGCTTAGACCGGTTATTTAAAAGGACGAAACGGTTTAAACGCACGATTAAGCGAAGACCGGATAGAATGTGATTTAGACCCGACAAGTTGGAATACTTGTTTAATATGGTATACTAAGTACATTCTGGATTTTGAGACAAAAATGATAATGTTTGACCCGTCTCGGTCAATTTATGCAAACTAGTTACATAAACCGAACCGAACGCGAAAAGAGCGTTACGGTAGCCATAAGAGTCATATGCAAGTTCCCAGAGATAATATGCCATAAATATGATATAACATCAGTAAGTTATTTCCTATTATGCCCAAAACGGATTTAAACACAATTCATGCCTCATAAGGGCATTTTGGTCATTTTAAAGTATGTAAAAGAGTTAAATTAGAAATCTGAGTTACAGGTCTGGTTTGTACAGCAAACATACTTAATTTAACATATTATAACAGTAGGGTATGACCCATATATGAAACTTATCATTTAAAACCAAACTATGCTCGTTAGGGGTATTTCGGTAATTTTACAAGGGCTTAAAATGTCAAAATTGGGAATCTGAGTTTATAAACTTATACTTACTGTTATTTTATAAAAATATACTAAAAACATTAGTAGGTATAAACCTTATATGTTCAATATGGTTATAATACGTACTATGCGTTAAAAACGCTTAAAATGGCGATTTAGAGCCGTTTCCGGGTTTGTAAAAGAAATCTGATATTTTTATATTTCCAGAAGGCTCAAAGTATTATATTTAACAAATAAAATCAGTAGAAAAAGGTTTGGGGTCAAAAGGGTTTATAAAACTCATTTTATAGCCTAAAAGGGCAAATTCGGTATTTACCGAATTAAACTTAGAAACCTATGTTATGATCAGCCAAAAATAAAATAAAAATCTTTAAAAATCCTAAAATATTATATAATATCAGTGAGTAAAAAGTTTTATATTAAAAAGTGGGTTTAAGTGGGTTATATGCTAATTACGCCGTTTAAGTAACATAAAGCTTGTAATTTACGATAATGAGCATAATTCTTATTCTGGACCTCAAACTGATATGAAATTTTCGGTGCAAGTTTATATATCAGTAACAAATGTTTCTAGTCTTTCACTTTTTCAAAAATCACGTTTTATAGCAAAAAGGGCAAAATAGTCATATTTAAGCATAAACCGGTAACATGCATATGAATCGGTTAAACATGGAACCAAGATGTAGAATTCCAGAGGGTTAAACATATATGAAAGTTGGTCTAAAATATGCTCTAATGCAGATCTTAACATGCATGTACGGATCAGAACCGATAGTCAAAGAAAAAGTCCATTTATGAGACTTTCGGTTCCGATTCGGGTGTAATACAGAAAATTGTCGAGTTGATCAAGTTGAAACATGTTCTTATATTATTTATAAAGTTATTTTGATGATCAAACAGGTTGCATGTAGCCTACATTGTTAATCAAGCTTAAATTTGCAAAAACATATTCTGTTGACTTTTTATGAAGAACTTTGACTCGACAATTAGCATGCTTAGAGTGTGAATCTGAACATACCCTTTTAGGGGTTTGTTATACTCATAAATACCAACATGTAGGTACTTTCAATTTGAGATTTGACAGAGCCAATCTCGTTTAATCATAAAGTCAAAGTCAAATTTAAATTACGATACTTTGACTTTCGGTGACTACACTAAGCTAGAACGAATTAGAGAAGGATATGAATACTTACAATGGTCCTAAACAAGCTTAGAGATCACTATGAGGCAGCCTTGGCGTCCAGAAAGCTCCAGGAGAAGTCTTGTGAATTTTGAAGTTCAAGTGTTCTTGAATGTTTGTTACTACAAGTGCCCTTTTATGCAACTTTGATCTGAATAAAGGCTGATTCAGGTGTTTTATGATGTTGTGAGAAGGGGACAAGGGTCTCTCATTGCATGAAAATTGATTGGTGGGCTGCTTAAGTCGACAACAGCTGTGTACAGCTTGAAACAGACCCAAAAAAAACCGACATCTGTGTGTTTCTGTCGCTGGGCAGGTGTCGCGCCACGCGAGACCCCCCTCGCGCTACGCGAGGGTGTGCTTGACCAGCATTACAAGTTTTTCAATATTGCAATTCAGCCCCTGATCTTTTGCAGCGTGTTTAAGCTATTTATTTAGCACTCTTGGCCCTTATATCTGACTTTTATAAACCTTGGGACTTTTATAAACTTGGGCATGTCCTCGGTTAACTTTGCGCTTACCCGAAAAGTCACGAAATTCACGATATCGTATTTAACCTTTCGTGTACGGTTTTAATCATAACTTTCTCATACGTTCACGAAACTTCATGAAATTTTTATCATATATTCTCGTGAGTATATTTCATCATTACAAAGCTTCGGGTTTGCCAAAAGATCACTCAGAGGTATAAATTCAACATGTTGACACGTTTAGCCCCTGTAGTTTGTAATTCCTCACTTTCTATCATTTTTCGCTTCGTATGATCCATGATTTACCCGTTTTAGATTATAAACACCATGTAGGGTTATTGTAGGACTTATTTATCCATTGTTGACACTTTGGACCCTTACAATCACATAGTTTCATTGTATGTCAACCTTAGTCCCTCTAAAGTATGTTTTCACACATTCAAAGTCCACGACACGTGTCAAGACATTATTGGACCTGAATTTCCGAGGTGTTACAATACTGCAAGATATAAGGATAGCACATCGCCTTTTTCTGGTTTCATCAAGGACGGGGCTGAGGATAGGTAATCTTTGAGGGCTCTTAAAGCATTTTCATGCTTCTCAGTCCATTCAAATTTCTTATTCTTACTCAGGATATCATAGAATTCTTTGCACTTTTCTGAGGATTTGGATATGAATCTGTTCAAAGCCGTTATTCTGCCTGTTAATCTTTGGACATCCTTAGCATTGGCCGGAGATTTGATGTTCACTATTGCTTTGATTTGTTCCGGGCTAGCTTCAATGCCTCTCTTTGTTACCATATATCCTAAGAATTTACCTGCTTTAACACCAAAGTGACATTTGGAAGGGTTAAGCTTCATATTGTATTTATCAAGGATATCGAATGCTTCCTCCAAGTCTCTTAGGTGATCCTCAGCCTTTATGGATTTTACCACCAAATCATCTATGTAAACCTCCATAGTTTGTCCAATCTGATCCTTGAACATCATATTCACCAGCCTTTGATATGTTGCACCTGCATTTCTTAGTCCGAACGGCATAGCAATATAACAATATATACCAGTTGGAGTCATGAAGGTTGTATCCTCTTGATCGGATGGTTCCATTTGGATTTGTTGAAATCCAGATGAAGCATCCATAAAAGTTAACAGTTCATGACCCGCGGTTGCATCCACCATGGAGTCAATGTGGGGTAATGGGAAAGGATCCTTGGGACATGCCTTATTTAAATCGGTAAAATCGACACATACCCTCCACTTTCCGTTTTTCTTTTGAACAACAACCACATTGGCTAACCATCTTGGATACTTGACCTCTCTAATCATACCTGCCCGGAGCAATTTTTCTACCTCTTCCTGGATAATGGCATTTCTTTCCGGTGCAAACTTTCTTCTCCTTTGATGGATTGGTTTGAAGGACCTATCAATGCCAAGTTTGTGAGTGATTACATCTTTAGATATACCAGTCATGTCTTCGTGTTTCCATGCAAAGGTAGTCTTTCTCTTTTTGAGGAAGGATACGAGGTCTTCTTTCCTATCGCCAAGGATCCCTGATCTGATATAGATTCTAGATTCAGGATCATGAGGATCCATGAGGATTTCTACCACATCCTGCTCTCTTGCCTCCAAGACATCCCTTGGAGGATACTTTAATTGATATTGTTCCCTTGACTTCGAGGCTGGTTTCATCGATGAAGTATAGCAATTCTTAGCCTCCTGCTGATCACTATCAATCTTGACTATTCCCCAAGGACTAGGGAGCTTTACACATTGATGGTAAGTAGATGGGACTGCCTTCATATCGTGTATCCAGGGCTTGCCAAGGATAACATTACAACAAGATAAACAGTCAATAACACAAAATTTTTTATAAGAATGTAGGCCTTCGATGTATATTGGGAGCTTAATGCCCCCCCAGGGTATTCTTAGTTTCGCCACTAAATCCTACGAGCACGGATGATCTTGGTATGATATCTGATTCAGGGATACCCATCTTTTTTAGAACATCGAGCTGGATAATGTTTACTGAGCTTCCTCCGTCTATAAGGATCCTGCGGACAAAATGGTTAGAAATGAAAAGAGTAATAACTAAACCATCGTGATGAGGATCCTGGATATCAACACGATCATCCTCATCAAAGGTTATGACTTTTCCTTCGGAGACACTTGATGTTCGAACGGGTCTTTCTCCACTATCCATCTTAGTTTCCTTTGCATGCCTTTTAGCTGCTGAGAAGGATGTGCCACAAATGTCTGCTCCTCCAGAAATAAAGTTTATTACTTGTGCATCTGCTGGAGGGGCCGGAGCTTTCTCAGGGATCCTTTCAGGATCCTGAGTCCTTGACTTTTTCCTACCCAACAACTCTTTTAGATGCCCCTTGCTCAACAAGTATCCAATTTCCTTTCTTAGTGCAATGCATTCTTCTGTAAGATGCCCAAAATCTTCATGGTATGCACACCACTTTGACTTATCCTTAGTTGCAGCTGGCCTATCATTCTTTCTGGGCCATCTGGCTTTATCACCTAAGTTCTGCATCGCAAGGATTAGTTCATTGTTATCAACAGAAAAACAATATTCAGAGATTGGAGGATAATCCTCATCATCCTCTTCTTGATCAACAACATGCACGTTCTGGTTATCAGATCTGTTATTGGATCTGAACTTGTTGTTCCTGAATGAGGATCCTTGCTTATCCTGCTTTGAGGATCCTGCTAACCTCTCCTGGATCCTTTCGTCATCCTCTAGCCGGATGAACCTAAGTGCCCGGGTTCTTACCTCATCTAGGTTCCTGCATGGTGTCATAACAAGATCATCATAGAACAATGAATCCCTAAGCAATCCCATTTTAAAGGCCTCAACAGCCGTAGCTATATCCAAGTTGGGAATGTCTAAGGATTCTTTACTGAATTTGGTAATGTAATCCCTTAATGATTCATTATGACCCTGGGTTATCCTATATAGATCACTAGTTAATCGTTCAAATTTTCTACTACAAGAAAACTGATTATTAAATAGGTTAACTAGATTAGCAAATGAGGTAATAGAGTAGGGGGAAGACTTAGCAGCCATTTGAGAGCTGATCTGTTGGTGCATGTTTGTGACAACAGCTTAGATTTGGTCTTTGGATATCTTGTAATTAGTTAAACGATAAACAGTTAGCGGGTTTAGCTTTGTATTAGTGAGTTAATAGTGTTCGGGCTAACTAAACCCAACGAATTGGGTGTGGGGGGCGAATTGGGCTTGTCCAATTCGCAGTCCATGATGTTTAACCAAGCCCAAGTAGCAAACCTTGTGTTATATAAACAAGGTTAGGCTTTAGGGTTGAGGTTAATCAGTTAATCAGCCAAAACAGAATTTGAGAGGCATAGAAATTCGTGAGAGCTAGCTTGGACGAATTTGAGTGTGGTTAGGGATCTTGATTGATTGTAATTCTAGTAATCGATATTCAATAAAGATCTAGTTTTAAAGTGAATTGCTGTTTCTGTTCTTCTACTTGTTTCTGTGATATTCTGATCAAGAGGATTCCGCACTCTTGATTGGAAAGACAATTCTGTGAAAGATCCATACACGAATAGGGGACCTACAATTGGTATCAGAGCATTAGGCTCTTGAAGGCTCGGTTCAGAATTGTTCTTGGAGAAACAGGAAGTTGGTTAAAATTTTCGAAATTTTTTTAAACCTGAAATTAGGGTTTCGAAGTTTCTTGAGTTTTGATAATTTTCAGCGAATTTGTTTGTGTTTGATCAGTTTGTTTGTTGAGTTTTGCTGATTTGCATGTTTTTGGGACGATTTCTGTTGGATTTTGACGAGTATTTGGCTGGAATTCGAAGACTGTTATTCGTGTTCATCATATTATTTTCGAAAATTACAGATTATTTGGCTGTTTCGATTCTGCAGGAAGGTGTTGGTAAATCCAGAAAATCATCAAAATTTTCGAGAAGATTGAATTTCCATATCTACTGATCTGCGAAATTAATAGACCTGCGAAATTAACTGCGAAATTAACTGGTTAACTACTCGGTGACCGGCGAAGTTAAATCCAAAGGCGACTTTGGTGACCGTATAATTTTCCACAGCGAAATTATTATGGTTTTCTGTGACTTTACAGGTCGTCGTAACAGCGAAATTAATCCAGCGAATTTGTCCAGCAAAGATAACCAGCGAAATTAAACAAGTAACAGACCCAGCGAATTTAATCACTGACCCAGCGAATTTAATCAGTAACCAGCGAAATTAACTCAGCAATTTTAAAACCAGCGAAATAAAGAGGTGGAATTTCAGTTGCCAAGCGTCGATAAAATTTTAGTGTTTTGCAAATAGAAATTGATCCGTAGCTCGTTAGACAGAACCGTTTAGACCGTTGAATTCCTTGGATTTTTAGGGGTAAAAAAAAAAAAAACTCTGGAAAATCCCGAATACGGTTTTCGACTTTATATATCATTGGATTTGTCTTTTCGAGATGATTCTAACGGTGTAAGTTAGTAACCACTGTTTTTGGTGATATTTTGTACGGTTTTATCAGTCTGCAATGTTAAAATGTCGAACATGACAAAATTGAATGCACCTAAGATGATGAAGGTGGAGAATTATCTTACATGGAAGGACAACTTCAAATCCTTCATTGAATCTCAGGATGCACGCATGTGGATCTGTAATGAAGATGGGTACATAAACCCAACACACGATTTTGAGGGCAGACCACGTCGAACAGACTATGCGAACATGAAAGAGGATGATAAAAAGATGTATGAGGCTGAAAAGAGAGCCTTGGCTGCGATAAAGATGTCTTTACCTGATAGCATCAAGCATACCTTCACAAAGTACAATAATTCAAAGGATATGTGGGATGCATTACAAAAGCGATATCAGGGAAATGAGAGTGCCACTCAGGCATTCATGGCAGAGATAGATGAGGCTGAAACTAGTGTGAGTGATGATGAATCTGAAGTGAAGAATGCTGAAGCAAAAGTGGATGCTGAAGTGGAGAAAGAGAGTGAAGCTGAACAGGTTGTTGCTGATGAAATCTCAGAAGTTCATGAGAAAGAGGTACAATCTAATTCAGTATGTTTGAGATGTCGTGAACTACAGGGTGAGATTGACAGGTTGAGAACACAAAATCAAAGTCTGGTAAGTGAGATGTCAAACGTAAAAGAGTCAAACTTTTTTGCTAAAAGAAATGAATCTACATACTTGAAGAAGATAAGAGGTTATGAAGCTGAAATTGAAGCTTTAACTTGCAAATTGAATGAAAAACTTCAAGTCATAGACTTAGCTCATGACATGATGGCTGAGAAAACAAAAGAGATTTCTGAAAAATGCAAAGAGTTGTCAGATGCACAACTCAAAACTGTTGAACTTGAAAAGAAATTGAGTCAATTCAGAGATTCGTCTTTTGTTATGAAACACATGATGGGTGGGTTAAAGAAGAGTAATGACAAGACCAGTGTGGGCTTCCAGGGCTTTAATGAAGTTCCACCTCCTCTTAGTCATGACTATTCATTCCTGCCTAGTGATGATGAGCTAGCAGAATTTATGGCATCTACACCAAGTAGTTTCGCATCCACATCAAGTCAAGGTGATGGATCTGAGAGTGATGATGCTAAGAAGAATAATAACAGCAAACCAGTTTTGAAAAATAAAACTTCACATCCTAAGAATAAGAATCCAACTGTTGTTAAACAGATTACTTTTGTTCAAGGAAGTGACATGAAAAACGAAACCGCTGTTATTGAAAATGAATCTAATGTAGAGTTTGCTAAAAATAAAAACAAAGAAAAATCTGAAATAAAGCAAACTGAACAAGGTTCATCTAAGGGATCTACCTCAGAGACTCCAGCTAAGAAGTATTTGAAAAGGAGATCGTGCTTCAAATGTCACATCAAGGGACATGTAGCTAGCTGCTGTCCTAACAAAAAGAGTGAAGCAAAACTTAGTGAAAAACAGAGAGGGAAATTACCAGTGAAGGAAGGTGATAGTGAGGAGAAAGGCTCAAATTCTCCAAAGAAATCTGCTCCTAAGCAACCAGAAAATGTTGCTGTTGGTGTAGATAAGGCTGGAACAGGAACTCCACAAGTTCCACGTTTTCAAAGAAATCAACAAAGATTTCAGCCTAGATCTCCACCAGGCAGATATGAAAGACCTAGAAGCAGTTCATCTAGAATGAACAATTTCAATGGAAATACAAATAATTTCAGAAGTCAAGGTCAATATCAAAATCGATACCAAAATAATGGTTGTCGAAATTTTTATAACAATGGCTTTAGAAATTATAACAATCAAGCTTCTTGGAATCAAAATACAAGGTATCAAAATCAAAATTTCCAAAGGTCAAATAGTCCAAACATGTATAGGAACCCTCAGGACCAAAGACCTAGTAGAAATCAAAATCAAATTCCATCAACAGGTCTGAGATCCAAGACTCCAGCTAGGAGTAATGGATATTGGATGGATGTTCCAGTAGTTGGTGAATTTGGACGACCCAAGACCATTAAGGCTTGGGTCCCCCAATCTAACTAATTTCCTAGTTGGTGTGTGCAGGAGTTGCTAAGGAGGATTATCAACTTATGTTGATAGTGGCTGCTCTAGGCACATGACTGGGGGGGATGTGAGATTGTTGATATATTTATATTGATTGATTTAAATTGAAGTTCAAAGTGCTGAGTCGACACACTAGATAACCTGGTAGATCTTTATACTAAAGCTTTTGACAGGGCTCGCTTTGAACACTTAGTCGAACTCAACGGGATGAGGAATCCTGAATAACTGGTTTTTCATAAGAATTTTTGTAAATAGTTTACTGTTTTTCTTAAAAATCAAAAATAAAAAAAATTTAAAAAAAAACTTGAAAAATCAAAAACATAAAAAATAGAAAATAAAAAATGAGTTATCACTGTGTGAAAAAAGAGAAATGATAGTACATCAGCAAGTTAGACTGTCACACTGAAACTGAAATTAAAATGCTTAAGTGTGATAGCAGCTTCATTATATGATGTACCAGTAGGCAAAAAGCATGAAATAATCAACTTACCAATGTGATATAAACTTAAATGAACTGTGTATGAGTGGGGAACACATCAGTGGTGTATGGTTTAATGACCTTAAATCTTGCGTTGATAGATTGCCAAAAATCTGAAGTTTTGGGTCTTTATACTGTTATTTCATCTGGGGATATCTTGACTGTCTTTCTGTTCAGAACTAAAATTGTACATGACCCCAGAAAAGAAAGTCACTTGGAATTAGCACATTTCTATTTGAATGTCTGTATGTTGTCCCGATACACACAATTTTGATCTGATTCTGAAATCTTCTCTGAAAAAAATTGTGTACCTCCTCTGCTGCATCCAGATATATGCTGACCTGGAGGTGCTAGGCAACGACAGCTTCTGCTGCATCCAGATACATGCTGACCTAGCTGTACGTTGTCGCGCTATAGATCTAATACACCCGAAAGAGGCCCTCTAGTGCCCAAAAGAAACCCAATAAACCTATATCAAACTGAGAAAATCTCATTTGATCTGTATATTATACCATCTCTCCTAAAGATCTATTCTGTTCTCTTCTCAACCTATTCCCAGTTAAGATTTCAGAAATCTGGATTGGACTTGTGAAATATGTGGTAGGGAAGATACTTGCATGATAGAGTGTGTTGTTTATATTTCCAGGATTTGATTAGTATTTATTTGGGTGTTCATTGTTAAGCAATTAAAACATGATAAAACAGATTATATGCAGACCTAGGCACTGTCAGGATATCTTAAAGGATGACATCAGTATACTCACCTACTACGATGAATCTTTGTGCATACCTTGATCGCGGGGGTATATCCTGAAGTGGGACACACTAATATATCAGTAATAAAATT
Organism: Helianthus tuberosus; assembly: GCA_030545235.1. Classification (NCBI taxonomy): domain Eukaryota; kingdom Viridiplantae; phylum Streptophyta; class Magnoliopsida; order Asterales; family Asteraceae; genus Helianthus; species Helianthus tuberosus. Next base: position 218,578,660 of record CM060399.1, on the reverse strand, counting down.
ACCTTAACGTATCATATGGTAATGGTACTTGAAATGTTCATGCATTTTGTTTAAATGGACAAACATACTGGTAATCGTCTTGGACTGCTTTTCACGAAAAATTAAATAAAGAATTATCTAATGGTGTGAAATAGTTTGATTGTGCTGATATGATCTTCTTACCAGTGATTCTCACAAAAATAGAGTGTTTATTGCTTTTGTTATTTACTTGCTTTCAGAAAATACAAAAATAGTGTCTTTTTCTGTTAAAATTCTTAACGTACGGAAAACTGTTATTCTTGGAGGAATTGTTACTGATAGGGGGAGACGGTGTTGGAAAGTGAGTTCATAATTTTAAATCATGCGGGTTATAGGGTGTGATTAAAAAGTTTTGCGTGTTGGTGATAAATTGGAAATGCTTAATCTGTGATACAATCTCTTGAATAATAATAATTATTTAACTTTGTTGAAAAATTCTTATGGTTTCTCGAGATGTTTGTTTTATAGTAAACAGATTGAAGCAGTGTGTTGCTGAGAAGTTGTTGTGTTGCTGAGAAGTTACTGTGAAGAGATGAGAGTTTGATTGGATGCATGGTAGAACCTCCTTTCTATATTGCAGACAAGATTGAAGAGTTTGAAGATTGCTATACATATGCTGAACTGGAGTTTACTCAAACGCTAAAGTTTTTGAAGATTTGGTGATTGGATGCATCAGCTTAGGGGGAGTCTGTTGCTGACAGAAGCTATTGAAGCTGAAGCTATCCAAAGACCAAAGACAGTGCAAGAATACATGAAGATTGCAAGATGACTGAAGACAAAGTTATTTTATGAAGCTATTGTCAAGGGGGAGTTTGTTGGTGCATGTTTGTGACAACAGCTTAGATTTGGTCTTTGGATATCTTGTAATTAGTTAAACGATAAACAGTTAGCGGGTTTAGCTTTGTATTAGTGAGTTAATAGTGTTCGGGCTAACTAAACCCAACGAATTGGGTGTGGGGGGCGAATTGGGCTTGTCCAATTCGCAGTCCATGATGTTTAACCAAGCCCAAGTAGCAAACCTTGTGTTATATAAACAAGGTTAGGCTTTAGGGTTGAGGTTAATCAGTTAATCAGCCAAAACAGAATTTGAGAGGCATAGAAATTCGTGAGAGCTAGCTTGGACGAATTTGAGTGTGGTTAGGGATCTTGATTGATTGTAATTCTAGTAATCGATAATCAATAAAGATCCGGTTTTAAAGTGAATTGTTGTTTCTGTTCTTCTACTTGTTTCTGTGATATTCTGATCAAGAGGATTCCGCACTCTTGATTGGAAAGACAATTCTGTGAAAGATCCATACACGAATAGGGGACCTACATGATCCAGTAAGAGTGGATCCTAATCCCTTGCACAGGCATGCTTCCTTTAACCTTTCTGGGATTGGATTGATCTCCATCCTCTCCCTGTATTGTGCTATGTGTTCTTCAGGATCCGTCGAACCATCATACAGCTTCATAATTGGGACATGGAACCTCTTGGGTATCTCAGCATCACAGATTGGTGGTGCAAAATGAGATATCTTGTGGCTCCCATCTGCGATCTCTGGGATAGGTTTGACCACTCCTGGAACACTTGATATCATATCCTTCAACTTCTGCAATTCTCTGGCCATGGCATGATTGATACCTGGATCCTGCATAAGGCCATGGTTAGTAGTATAAGAATTATTAAAAGTGTTACCTCCCATTGGATTCAAATTAGGAAGAATGGATGTTAATCCATATTGTTGGGGCTCTGGAATGATCGAAGGACTAGTAGAAGCATTGGTCTGCATTGGAATAAAATATCCCTGATGGACATCTGATTTTCCTGTTTGCAAACTCCTCAAGGATCCTGGCATCTGGAAGGATCCCTGAAACTGGGACGATCCTGGAACAAAGGAGGATCCTTGAACCTGGGATGATCCTAGAACAAAGGAGAATCCTTGAACCTGGGATGATCCTGGAACAATGGAGGATCCTTGAACCTGGGATGATCCTGGAACAAAGGAGGATCCTTGAACCTGGGATGATCCTGGAACAATGGAGGATCCTTGAACCTGGGATGATCCTGGAACAAAGGAGGATCCTTGAATCTGCTGTGCTCCTGAGTATCCTCCTGAATTCGTGAGGGATCCCATATGCTGAGGATAGGATCCCGCTGGCTGGAAATAGGAACCCGATGCCTGGGTCACTGTTGTTGTTCCGTAGTGCACTCCTTTTGGTCCACCCACATATTGAACATCTGGAACCACTGATGGCTGAGAAGTAATCACCGGAGTATCAAAATTCAAAGATCTGGGCATCAGTGGGGAATGATCCTCTGCCGTTTTCTTTTGTTTCTTGAGATCTTCGATTTCTTTGAGAATCCTTTCATTGGTCTTATCCTGTTGCTGTATATGATCCTTCATCTGCAAAATCAAAGTAAACATGTCACTAGTAGTGGGAGTGTAAGAAGCAGAAGAAGTTGGAGGTTTTGAGAAAATGGGAGTTGGTTTCTTCGCAGCATTCTCAGCATTCTTCTGGGATCCAGAAAGTGGTGGAGGCAAAGGGGGAACGCCTTGTGAAGAACTGAATGAGGGCATCAAATTTGAAGCATTCTTCGCTGAGGAAGCCATTTGCTTGGTTGCAGTGAACTGAAATGAGCACAGAAATACGAATTTTTCTAAGAATGAAGCACCAATTGCCCCACGGTGGGCGCCAAACTGTTTTGGTCAAAAAATCTAATGAGGATAATGCAACCAAAATCTCTGTTACAGGGAATGATGCTTCGAATATAGAACAACGATAAGGATCACTTCAACGTAAATTGCACAAACGACACAAGGATTTATACGGGGAAAAATCCCTTGATCAAGAGTTGATCTCCGGCACAAAAAACCCCGGGTGATGGAAACTACCGATCACCAAGCTTAAATAAATCAATAAATGTATACAACTTCGGATAGTAACGAGCTAGGTACAAGGATCACTACGGTGAAAGGTGTAAAAATGAATGAAAACTAATAAGTGTTCGTCGAGAGCTTCAAGAGTGCAATTGTACGAGAGTGTGTGTAGCTGAAAATGGCTAAGTGTTCTAATTCTAGCTCGTCACCCCTTTAAAAATAGAAGTTAACTACAATAACAAACTATCCGACTTTTGTGCCAAGCTCCCACGTTCTCCACAACGTCCATTTCCAGTCAAACGTGTGCGAAATACCCGTGGAATATTCCATAGTAACGTTGCCAAGACCAAGTCAAGCTGGTTACTCCTGCGAAATAATACGAAACACAAACAAACAATCGTTAGTATGAGGATCCTTAAGGTGATCCATGATCCTTATCCTAATGCTCTTCTGAGGATCACTATCTGTCACAGAAGTAAGGATCATTAATTAGGATAACAAGTAAGGATCACTAATTGTTAGAAAATCCTCCCCTAACACCTAAGAAGATTCGTATTTTCGTGGTCATTTCGGTTCATTACAACCAAGCAGATGGCTTCCTCGGCGAAGAACACTTCAAGTTTGATGCCATCATTCAGTTCTTCACAAGGCGTTCCTCCTTTGCCTCCACCACCTTCTGGATCCCAGAAGAATGCTGATAATGCTGCGAAGAAACAAACCCCCATTTTCCAAAAACCACCAACTTCTTCTGTTTCCACTAATCCTACTACTAATGATCTTTTTAATCTGATTTTGCAGATCAGGGATCGTATGCAAGAGCAGGATAAAACCAACGAAATGATCCTGAAGGAGATAGGTGATATCAAGAAACTGAAGAAATCGGTGGAAGATCATTCCCCATTGATGCCCAGGTCGCTGAACTTCGACACTCCAGCCATAACTTCCCAGCACTCAGCAGCTCCGGACGTGCAATACTTGGGTGAATTACCAGGGAGACGTTATGGAACAACAACAATGACTCAGGCACCTGGATCTTACCTTCAACCTTCCGGAGCCTCTATCCAGCATCAGGGATCCTTCGTCAGCTTAGGAGGATATTTGGGAATGCACTCAGTTCAAGGATCCTGCATGGTTCAAGGATCCTCCCAGCCTCAAGGATCCTCCCAGGTCCAAGGATCCTTCCCGGTCCAAGGATCCTCCCATGTCCAAGGATCCTCCCAGGTCCAAGGATCCTTCCCGGTCCAAGGATCCTCTCTGGTCCCAGGATCCTTTCAGGTTCAACGATCCAACATCTTTCAGGATCGAGGATCCTTAAGGAGTATGCAGCCTCCAAGTTCGGATGTTCATCAAGGAGACTTCATACCAATGCAGACCATTGCTTCATCTGGTCCTTCGATCATACCGGAATCCCATCAATATGGATTCACATCTGAAGGATATGATATCCAGTGTACCAGGAGTGGTTAAACCCATCCCTGAAATCGCAGATGGTAGCCATAGGATATCTCGTTTTGCACCACCCTTATGTGATGCTAAGATACCAAAAAGATTCCAGATACCATCCATGAAGCTCTATGATGGTTCAACGGATCCAGAGGAGCATGTAGCTCAATATAGGGAGAGGATGGAGATCAATCCAATTCCTGAGAGGTTAAAAGAAGCATGTCTATGCAAGGGATTTGGATCCACACTCACAGGATCTGCTCTTAAATGGCTGCTAAGTCTTCCCCCTTACTCTATTACTTCATTTGCTAATCTAGTTAATTTGTTTAATAGTCAATTCTCTTGTAGTAGAAAGTTTGAACGATTAACTAGTGATCTATATAGGGTAACACAAGGTCAAAATGAATCACTTAGAGATTATATCACTAAGTTTAGTAAAGAATCCTTAGATATTCCTAATTTGGATATTGCTACGGCTGTAGAAGCCTTTAAAATGGGATTGCTTAGGGATTCATTATTCTAGGATGATCTTGTTATGACACCTTGCAGGAATCTTGATGAAGTAAGAACCAGGGCCCTTAGGTTCATCCGCCTAGAGGATGACAAAAGGATCCAGGATAGATTAACAGGATCCTCAAAACAGGATAAACAAGGATCCTACTTCAGGAACAACAAATCAAAGTCCTACAACAGATCTGATAACCAGAATGTGCATGCAGTGGAACAAGAAGAGGATGATGAGGATTATCCTCCTATTTCTGAATACTGTTTTTCTGTTGATAACAATGAACTAATACTTGCAATGCAGAATGTAGGTGAGAAAGCTAGGTGGCCGAGAAAAAGTGATAAACCAGCCGCTACAAAGGACAAGTCCAAATGGTGTGCATATCATGAGGATTTCGAGCATCTCACTGAAGAGTGTATTGCACTAAGAAAGGAAATTGGTTACTTGTTGAGCAAGGGGCATTTGAAGGAACTTTTGGGACGAAAGAAGTCAAGGATCCAGGATCCTGAAAGGATCCCAGAAAGAGCTCCTGTCCCTCCAGCAGATGCACAAGTTATAAACTTCATATCCGGTGGATCAGACATTTGTGGTACCTCCTTTTCAGCAGCAAAAAGACATGCTAAGGAAACCAAGATGGATAATGGAGACAGACCCGTCCGGACCTGTTTTGGTAAAAAATCAGATGAGGATAATGCAACCAAACTCTTTGTTACGGGGAATGATGCTTAAAATGTGTAACAGCGATGAGGATCACTTCAATGTAAATTTCACAAACAACACAAGGATTTATACGGGGAAAAAGCCCTTGATCAAGAGTTGATCTCCGGCACAAAAAACCCCGGGTGATGGAAACTACCGATCACCAAGCTCAAATAAACGAATAAATGTTTACAACTTCGGATAGTAACGAGCTAGGTACAAGGATCACTATCGTGAAATGTGTAAATGTGAGTGAAAACGAATGTATGTTCGTCGAGAGCTTCAAGTGTGCGAGTATATGAGTGTGTGTAGCTCAGAAATGACTAAGTGTTTTTTTTACTAGCTCGTTACCCCTTTAAAATAGAAATAACTACCTAAACTAACTATCCGACTTTTGTGCCAAGCCCCCACTTTCTCCACAACGTCCATTTTTGGCCAAGCACGTGCAGAATAGCTTGGGAATATTCTCCAGGAATGTCGCCAAGACTTGGTCAAGCTTGTTATACCTGCGAGGTAATATAAACAAACAATCGTCAGTACGAGGATCCTTAAAGTGATCCATGATCCTGATCCTGAAGCTCTTCTGAGGATCACCACCTGTCACAGAAGTAAGGATCACTAGTTAGGATAACGAATAAGGATCACTAATTGTTAGAAAATCCTCCCCTAACAATTGCCCCCAAAATATAAGGAGTAATTTGTAAAATTAGCGAGTTATGTTTTCTTGATCTTATCCGCAACTAACTAACGGATATATAGCCGTTAATATAGAACTAGCCGTTGCGATCATGACGTCACAGAAGTGACAATCCTGCAGAATCATAATTATATATAGAGATATAGATAGGATCAATATGCATTCAAATTCGAAAGAAACTCCCTTTATATTCTCAGTCGTCGATCAATCAGGTATCTCTTTCTTCTCTTTCTACCTTTCTTACTCTGTTTTTCTTTCTTTATCACCATTGCTCTAAGAATGATGCTCCGAAGCTCACCGGGCAAGGATCACAAGAAGGATAGCCCTTTGAAGAGTCAAAAAATCATCAAGGACTCAGCGAATGAAAGGTGTTGTTTTAACGATGCACAAGTAGATAAAATCCGTCACTGTTTTCCAGCGAGTGCCTTCTTCAAACCCTTTGATCCCACTGTTCTTAGCGACTATGTTTCTGAAACATGGGTTGCCTTTCCAGCTACTCCATTTACTATAGGGTACACCTATCCTTTCCCAGAATTCACACAATCCTTCTTTTCCCTGACCGGCATATCTTACATCCAAGCCATGCCGATGATTTGGAGGGTTTTATATACCCTAGAGAGGATCATCGAGCAGGAAGGCGTTGATTTAGGAATGTCGGAATTGGCAGAACTGTATGATCTTACTACCTTTGGTTCCCACCGTTATTTGTTCAAGCGAAAACCCGGTGCAGAACATCCCCTTCTCAAAGTCACTAAGAACGACAAAGATTGGAAACGTCGCTTCTTCTTTGTCAGAAGGAATTCCATTCTAAACGGAGAGGATCTACCAAAAACATGGTCCACCAATGGTAGGCCGGAGGATCATGAGAAGGATCACCAGGTAGTCTCCTTCATGTGATAGGTTTACTAACCCCTTTTGTCTTGTGTCATGCAGCTATCTCTGTTTCGCATCTCATCACAACATCCGCAACCAGGGAAAGGCTTGCTGCTTTCTGGAACCTTGATCCTGAAACTAGAACTTTTAAGACAATAACCCAAGACTCTCAGGAGGTATCCTCAGGCTCTGTCACCATGTCAAGTAAGTATCCTTGTTTAAAATTTAAATAAATAGTGAAATATGAATTAAGAAAAGATACTTATCTTGTTTTGGTTGTGAAGGTGCTGGAAAATCTGCCAAAGCTGCTTCAAGGTTCAGTGTCACCGATCTCACCACTGTCAAATCCTCCAAAAGAAAGGTTCCTGCCAGCCCGACAGCCTCAATCCCCAAGGCACCCCTCAAAGGAAAGGGAATCAAGAGGAGAAAGGCCTCCGATGCTGAGGATTTGCAGGGTCTGCCTCTAATCCGTCATCAATTCCTTGAGTACTTTAATGAGGTGAGGATCACTGCCTTTGCTCATATATTCTGTTGACATATCCTGCTGATCTGAGGATCACTTAATTCTGACCTTATCATTTATCCTCTTTACAGAAATTCTCTGAGATCGAGGATTATGTCGGCCACGTTGAGGATCAGGATAAGAAGATTGCCGATCTCCAGCAGGTTGCTGTGCTCAAGGATCTTGCACTTGCTGATCTTCAGAAGGAACTCCAGGATACCAAACAGAAGATGGCTAAGGTGCTGGTTAATTTTGACTATGAAAGGCAGGAGATCACAGATGATGCTAAAGTTTCTGCCGCCATAGAAATGTACAAAACCAAGCTGCAAATGGCCTTGGAAGCTCAGGATCCTGCCTTCGACAAAAGCGGCTGGGAAATTGAAGAATGGAAAGCGAGGCTGGCTGAATTGGGTGATGAAGAGGAGGCTGAAGAGATCCTGACAATTGAGGCTGGAAGCAAGGATGAAGCTGGTGAAGCAAGTGGAGCCGGAGGTGGTGATGCAGCAAAGGTTTAGGCTGCTTGATTGGGCAATGATGGACATTTCTAGACGTAGCCGGAGCCCAATTTTTTAAATTTGGTATTAGCTTTTTGTGGTTGTGGTGTTGAACAATTTAATGGTTTGTACTTTGAACAATAGGTTTTAGGATTAAGGATCTTGTATGATCCTTAGGACAATAGGCAGGATTGCATATGGTGGAGGGATCCTCTGTTTGGGGGATGAAGCCATTGTGATCCTGCCGCCTTTATATTCCTGCACTACTCTTGAACTTATTATTATGGACACCCTTTACCTACCCCAGCGGACGGGCCACGTTTTGCTGGTAGAAGCTCGGGTAGGTAATTTTGACAACCTTTTAAGGGTTAGTCTTTTGTTTATAAATAAAAACTTAACCTTTTGTCGCTTATCTTGTGTTGTTATACTTTTTAATATCTTACTTTCCAACTGTTGTAATGTTCATTCTGTTTATACTTATCAAGCCTTGAAAAATTAGAAAAGATATCCAGAAAGTTTAGGATATGATCAAGGATCACATATCCCATAATCGATAAGTTCTAAAAAGTGACATGGTTTAAGAATCATAAGTTCAGTTGTCAAGTATAAGGGTTATTCAAATAAATAATGAATAGAATTAAAAATAGTTAAGGATCATACCTGAGGATCCAAGTTAGGATCCTAACCTTAATAAGGATAACTATAAGATAAACCTTAGAATAAATTAAGGATCAAGGATCCCTAGTTGCCTATCTTCAAGAACCTGAAATAGAGCATCACTTGGGACTAAGCCAATATAAGATAAGAATTAGCAACTGGGGACAAGCCCAAGGATAACTGGGGACAAGCCCAAGGATAACTGGGGACAAGCCCAAGGATAACTGGGGACAAGCCCAAGGATCGTATGAAAACTGGAGTATGGCCCTAACTGGCGACTATCCAAACTTAGTGGCATGAAAATGCCAAAACCTTAGCTAACGTGAAAACGTTAGAAACCTTAGCTAACGTGAAAACGTTAGAAACCTTAGGAACGGATGTATGGTACGTCTACCATTATACGTAGGATCCTAAGCATAGCCAGTACAATGGAATTATCAGCCCCTAAAACGAGTACTGGTCCCAATGCCTTGAACTATACCAGGATCATCGTGCGCTACAGGCGGAACTGGGGACAAGCCCGAATAACTGGGGTTAAACCCAAAGGACGGATTACTTATGTGGATAACCAACGTTATGCTAAGGATACCTGAACTTTCAAAACTTGAACTCACGTGAGAGATGGATAAAGGATACATGATCCTTATCGCTATATGAGAAAATAATGAAATGAAATAGTTCAAGTTTAGGATATTACCTAAGTAAGGATCACCGATACTTTGAGGATCCTTTAAGGATATCCCTATCGTGAGGATCATTTATGCCAAGAGGATCCTTCTCACATGAAATATTTCTTTAAGTGGACAGCATTCCAAGCTCTTGGTAGCAAATCACCTTCCATGGTTAGCAATCTATATGCCCCCTTTCCTGCTTCAGCTTCAATCAAATAAGGGCCTTCCCATTTTGGAGCCAATTTTCCATCAGCAGGATTGGTGGTATTCTGAAATGCTTTCCTTAATACCATATCTTCAACTTGAAACCTCCTGATCCTGACATTTTTGTTGTAAGCACCAGCCATTCTTTGCTGATAACTGGCCATCCTTATCCTAGCCATATCCCTGATTTCTTCAATAGTATCCAGGTCTTGAGCCAAGTTCTCATCATTCTCCTCAGGATCACGGGTACTTGTTCTTGCAGTTGGAACCACCATTTCTGTTGGATCACTGATTCTGCCCCAAACACCAAAGAGAATGGTGTTTGACCAGTAGCATTCTTGGGGGTTGTCCTATCAGCCCAAAGCACATAGGGTAGTTCTTCTGCCCATTTCCCTTTCTTGGATCCAAGCTTCTTCTTCAAATTGTTGATGATGATCTTGTTGGATGATTCTGCCTGACCATTAGCTTGTGGGTGGACTGGTGTTGATGTTATCATCTTAATCCCCCAGCTGTCACAAAAGTTAGTGGTTCTGCCCCCAATAAATTGAGAACCATTATCACATATAATCTCAGAAGGAATTCCAAATCTAGTGATAATATTTCTTTTAATGAAGGATATAACTTCCTTTTCTCTGACTTGGGCAAAAGCTTCAGCTTCTATCCACTTGGAGAAGTAATCAGTCATAGCTAGCATGAATACTTTTCCACCAGGTGCCTTGGGGAGCTTTCCAACTATATCCATACCCCATCTCATAAATGGCCAAGAGGAGGATATAGGATGCAATAATTCAGCTGGTTGATGAAGGCTATTGTTGTGTCTCTGACAAGGATCACATCTCTTAGCATACTCCACAGCATCTCTCTTCATGGTTGGCCAGTAGTATCCTGTCCTCAGGATCCTTGAGAATAATGCCCTGCCCCCAGTGTGGTTTCCACAATCTCCTTCATGGAAGTCTTTTAAAACTTCTTGGATTTCAGGATCCTCAATGCATCTCAAGTATGGTCCTGCAAGAGATCGTATATACAACATATTATTTAAAATTGTGAATTGAGATACCTTAATTTTGAAAGCCCTAGGGTTTTCTCCTGTAGGAATCTCTCCATGTTGTAAGTATCTCATAATTGGTGAGATCCATGATCCTGATCCTGAATGGGATTGAGTATCCTCACTAGGGATAATTGCAGAATCATTCCCTATCTCCATAGCCACATGATCCTCGATAGCCGGGGTCAGGATATGGATAATAGGAATCTTGATATCCTCCGGGATCTTCAAGGATGATCCTAAATTGGCCAATGCATCAGCTTCTGTATTTTCTTCCCTTGGTACCTGTGACAAACTAAAGGAAACAAAAGAGAGTGCCAAATTTTTTACTATCTCCAAATATTTGGTTAGCTTTTCACCTTTAACAGCATAGGATCCATTAAAGTGGTTTGTAATTAACAAAGAATCTACGTGTACCTCAAGATACCTGATCCCCATATGCTTAGCAATTTGCAAACCAGCAATTAAGGCTTCATATTCAGCCTCATTGTTAGTGGTTTGGAACTCACAAGCTATAGAGTGGGGTATTATGTCCCCCTGTGGCGATTTTAGTAGTATTCCCAGCCCTGTGCCTTTGACATTTGAGGATCCATCAGTATAGAGTATCCAAGGATCCTTGGTCTCTTCTAGTTGTTGGACTTCCAACTCAGCTTCTTCTTGTAAATCACTACTGAAATCAGCCACAAAGTCAGCTAATGCTTGGGATTTGATGGCTGTCCTAGGCTCATATCTTATATCATATGCACTTAGTTTTACTGCCCACTTAGCCATCCTTCCTGACATCTCTGGTTTCCTGAGGACATTCTTAATTGGAAAATTATTTTTAACAATGATAACATGAGTTTCAAAATAATGTCTTAACTTAGTGGATGCCATAATTAATGCAAGAATAAGCTTTTCAAGGTGTGAATACCTGGATTCGGCATCAAGTAAACTTTTACTTACATAATAGACAGGATGTTGTGTACCTTGATGATCCTTAACAAGGACCGCACTTACTGCTTTTGAGGATACTGCAAGATACAAGGATAGCACATCGCCTTTTTCTGGTTTCATCAAAGCTGGGGCTGAGGATAGGTAATCTTTGAGGGCTCTTAAAGCATTTTCATGCTTCTTAGTCCACTCAAATTTCTTGTTCTTCCTTAGTATATCATAGAATTCTTTACACTTCTCGGAGGATTTGGATATAAATCTGTTCAAGGCTGCTATCCTGCCTGTTAGCCTTTGAACATCCTTAGCATTGACCGGAGATTTGATGTTCACTATTGCTTTAATTTGTTCCGGGCTAGCTTCAATGCCTCTCTTTGTCACCATATACCCTAAGAATTTACCTGCTTTAACACCAAAGTGACATTTTGAAGGATTAAGTTTCATGTTATATTTGTCAAGGATATCGAATGCTTCCTCCAAGTCTCTTAGGTGATCCTCAGCTTTTAAGGATTTTACCACCATATCATCTATATAAACCTCCATAGTTTGTCCAATCTGATCCTTGAACATCATATTCACCAGCCTTTGGTATGTTGCACCTGCATTTCTTAATCCGAACGGCATAGCAATATAGCAGTATATACCAGTTGGAGTCATGAAGGTTGTATCCTCTTGGTCGGATGGTTCCATTTGGATTTGTTGAAATCCAGATGAAGCATCCATAAAAGTTAACAGTTCATGACCCGCGGTTGCATCCACCATGGAGTCAATGTGGGGTAAAGGGAAAGGATCCTTGGGACATGCCTTATTTAAATCGGTAAAATCGACACATACCCTCCACTTTCCGTTTTTCTTTTGAACAACAACCACATTGGCCAACCATCTTGGATACTTGACCTCTCTAATCATACCTGCCCAGAGCAATTTTTCTACCTCTTCCTGGATAATGGCATTCCTTTCCGGTGCAAACTTCCTTCTCCTTTGATGGATTGGTTTGAAGGATCTGTCGATGCCGAGTTTGTGAGTGATAACATCTTTGGATATACCAGTCATATCTTCGTGTTTCCATGCAAAGGTAGTCTTTCTCCTTTTGAGGAAGGATACGAGGTCTTCTTTCATTTCGCCAAGGATCCCTGATCCGATATAGATTTTGGATTCAGGATCATCAGGATCCATGAGGATTTCTACCACATCCTGTCCACTCGCCTCCAAGACATCCCTTGGAGGATACTTTGATTGCTATTGCTCCCTGGATTTCGAAGCTGGTTTCATCGATGAAGTATAGCAATTCTTAGCCTCCTGCTGATCACTATCAATCTTCACTATTCCCCAAGGGCTAGGGAGCTTCACACATTGATGGTAAGTGGATGGGACTGCTTTCATATCGTGTATCCAGGGCCTGCCAAGGATAACATTACAACAAGATAAATAGTCAATAACACAAAATTTTTGATAAGAGTGTAGGCCTTCAATGTATATTGGGAGTTTAATGTCCCCCAGGGTATTCTTAGTTTCACCACTAAATCCCACGAGCACAGAGGATCTTGGTATGATCTCTGATTCAGGAATACCCATCTTCTTTAGGATATCAAGCTGGATAATGTTCACTGAACTTCCTCCGTCTATAAGGATCCTGCGGACAAAATGGTTAGATATGAAAAGAGTAATAACTAAACCATCGTGATGAGGATCCTGGATATCAACACGATCCTCTTCATCAAAGGTTATGACTTTCCCTTCCGAGACACTTGATGTTCGAACAGGTCTTTCTCCGTTATCCATTTTAGTTTCCTTTGCATGCCTTTTAGCTGCTGAGAAGGATGTGCCGCAAATGTCTGATCCTCCAGAAATGAAGTTTATCACTTGTGCATCCGCTGGAGGGGCTGGAGACTTCTCAGGGATCCTTTCAGGATCCTGAGTCCTTGACTTCTTTCTTCCCAACAATTCTTTTAGATGCCCCTTGCTCAACAAGTATCCAATTTCCTTTCTTAGTGCAATGCATTCTTCTGTGAGGTGCCCAAAATCTTCATGGTATGCACACCACTTTGATTTATCCTTAGTTGCAGCTGGCCTATCATTTTTTCTGGGCCATCTAGCTTTATCACCTAGACTCTGCATCGCAAGGATTAGTTCATTATTATCAACACTAAAACAATATTCAGAAATTGGAGGATAATCTTCATCATCCTCTTCTTGATCAATAGAATGCACGTTCTGGTTATCAGATCTGTTGTAGGATCTGAACTTGTTGTTCCTGAATGAGGATCCTTGCTTATCCTACTTTGAGGATCCTGCTAACCTCTCCTGGATCCTCTTGTCATCTTCTAGTCGAATGAACCTAAGTGCTCGGGTTCTTACCACATCTAAGTTCCTGCACGGTGTCATAACAAGATCATCATAGAAAGACGAATCCCTAAGCAATCCCATTTTAAAGGCCTCAACAGCCGTGGCTATATCTAAGTTGGGAATGTCTAAGGATTCTTTACTGAATTTGGTAATGTAATCCTTTAATGATTCATTATGACCCTGGGTTATCCTATATAAATCACTAGTTAATCGTTCAAATTTCCTACTACAAGAAAACTGATTATTAAACAAGTTAACTAGGTTAGCAAATGAGGTAATAGAATAGGGAGGAAGACTTAGCAGCCATTTGAGAGCTGATCCAGTAAGAGTGGATCCGAATCCTTTGCACAGGCATGCTTCCTTTAACCTTTCTGGGATTGGATTGATCTCCATCCTCTCCCTGTATTGTGCTATGTGTTCTTCAGGATCCGTTGAACCATCATACAGTTTCATTGTAGGCACATGGAACCTCTTGGGTATCTCAGCATCACAGATTGGTGGTGCAAAACGATATATCTTATGGCTCCCATCTGCAATCTCTGGGATAGGTTTGACTACTCCCGGGACACTTGATATCATATCCTTTAGCTTTTGCAATTCTCTGGCCATGGCATGATTGATACCTGGATCCTGCATAAGACCATGGTTAGTAGTATAAGAATTGTTAAAAGTGTTACCTCCCATTGGATTCAAGTTAGGAAGAATGGATGTTAATCCATATTGTTGGGGCTCTGGAATGATCGAAGGACCAGTAGAAGCATTGGTCTGCATTGGAATAAAATCTCCCTGATGGACATCTGAACTTCCTGTTTGCAAACTCCTCAAGGATCCTGGCATCTGGAAGGATCCCTGAAACTGGGACGATCCTGGAACAAAGGAGGATCCTTGAACCTGGGATGATCCTGGAACGAAGGAGGATCCTTGAACCTGGGATGATCCTGGAACGAAGGAGGATCCTTGAACCTGGGATGATCCTGGAACGAAGGAGGATCCTTGAACCTGGGATGATCCTGGAACGAAGGAGGATCCTTGAACCTGGGATGATCCTAGAACGAAGGAGGATCCTTGAAACTGCTGCATTCCTGAATATCCTCCTGAACTCGTGAGGGATCCCATATGCTGAGGATAGGATCCCGCTGGCTGGAAATATGAACCTGATGCCTGGGTCATTGTTGTTGTTCCGTAGTGCACTCCTTTTGGTCCACCCACATATTGAATGTCTGGAACCACTGATGGCTGAGAAGTAATCACCGGAGTATCAAAATTCAAAGATCTGGGCATCAGTGGGGAGCGATCCTCTGCCGTTTTCTTCTGTTTCTTAATTTCGTCAATCTCCCGGAGGATCCTTTCGTTGGTCTTATCCTGCTCTTGTGCATGATTCCTCATCTGCAAAATCAAGGCATAGAGATCATTAGTAGTAGGATTAGTTGAAACAGAAGAAGTAGGTGGTTTTGAGAAAATGGGAGTTGGTTTCTTCGCGGCATTCTCAGTATTCTTCTGGGATCCAGAAGGTGGCGCCTTGTGAAGAAGTGAATGAGGGCATCAAGTTTGAGGCGTTCTTCGCTGAGGAAGCCATTTGCTTGGTTGTAGTGAACCGAAATGAGCACAGAAATGCGTATTTTTCTAAGGACGAAGCACCAATTGCCCCACGGTGGGCGCCAAACTGTTTTGGTCAAAAATCAGACGAGGATAATGCAACCAAACTCTTTGTTACGGGGAATGATGCTTAAAATGTGTAACAGCGATGAGGATCACTTCAATGTAAATTGCACAAACAACACAAGGATTTATACGGGGAAAAAGCCCTTGATCAAGAGTTGATCTCCGGCACAAAAAACCCCGGGTGATGGAAACTACCGATCACCAAGCTCAAATAAACGAATAAATGTTTACAACTTCGGATAGTAACGAGCTAGGTACAAGGATCACTATCGTGAAATGTGTAAATGTGAGTGAAAACGAATGTATGTTCGTCGAGAGCTTCAAGTGTGCGAGTATATGAGTGTGTGTAGCTCAGAAATGACTAAGTGTTTTTTTTACTAGCTCGTTACCCCTTTAAAATAGAAATAACTACCTAAACTAACTATCCGACTTTTGTGCCAAGCCCCCACGTTCTCCACAACGTCCATTTTTGGCCAAGCACGTGCAGAATAGCTTGGGAATATTCTCCAGGAATGTCGCCAAGACTTGGTCAAGCTTGTTATACCTGCGAGGTAATATAAACAAACAATCGTCAGTACGAGGATCCTTAAAGTGATCCATGATCCTGATCCTGAAGCTCTTCTGAGGATCACCACCTGTCACAGAAGTAAGGATCACTAGTTAGGATAACGAATAAGGATCACTAATTGTTAGAAAATCCTCCCCTAACAGGACCTCCGTTGTCACCCAGGATAAAGTCATAACCTTTGATGAGGATGATCGTGTTGATGTCCAGGATCCTCATCATGATGGTCTTGTAATTACATTGTTTATTTCTAACCACTTTGTTCGCAGGATCCTTATAGATGGAGGAAGCTCTGTGAACATCATTCAGCTTGATGTCCTCAAGAAGATGAATATCCCGGAGTCTGATATTGTCCCAAGATCCTTAGTACTTGTGGGATTCAGTGGAGAAACTAAGAATACATTGGGGGACATCAAACTCCCAATCTATATTGAGGGATTGCATTCTTATCAAAAATTTTGTGTTATAGATTGCTTATCTTGTTGCAATGTTATCCTTGGCAGGCCATGGATACAAGATATGAAGGCAGTCCCATCCACCTATCATCAGTGTGTAAAGCTTCCAAGTCCACGGGGAGTGGTGAAAATTGAGAGTGATCAGCAAGAGGCTAAGAATTGTTATACATCATCAATGAAGCCAGCCTCAAGACCAAGGGAGCAATAACAATTAAAGTATCCTTCAAGAGATGTCTTGGAGGCGAGAGAACATGATTTGAAAGAAATCCTCATGGATCCTGATGATCCTGAATCCAAGATCTTCATAGGATAAGGGATCCTTAGCGACATTGAACAGGAGCTAATATCCTTCCTTAAAAGAAGGAAAACTACCTTTGCCTGGAAACATGAGGATATGACAGGTATATCTAAAAATATAATTACTCATAAACTTGGCATTGACAGGTCATTCAAGCCAATTCATCAAAAGAGGAGGAAGTTTGCAACTGAAAGGAATGCTATTATCCAGGAAGAGGTAGATAAACTACTTCGGTCAGGTATGATAAGAAAGGTTAAGTAACCAAGATGGTTAGCCAATGTGGTTGTTGTTCAAAAGAAAAATGGAAAGTGGAGGGTATGTTTCGATTTTACTGATTTAAACAAGGCATGTCCCAAGGATGCTTTCCCATTACCCCACATTGACTCCATGGTGGATGCTACCGCGGGTCATGAGTTGTTGACTTTTATGGATGCTTCATCTGGATTTCAACAAATTCAGATGGAACCATCTGATCAAGAGGATAAAGCCTTTATGACCCCAACTGGTATATATTGTTATATTGCTATGCCATTTGGACTAAGGAATGCAGGTGCTACTTATCAAAGGCTAGTCAATATGATGTTCAAGGAACAAATCGGACACACTATGGAAGTCTATATAGATGACATGGTGGTTAAGTCCAAGAAAGCTGAGGATCACCTTAAAGACTTGGAGGAAGCATTCAATATCCTTGACAAATTTAATATGAAACTTAATCCTTCCAAGTGTCATTTTGGTGTTAAGGCGGGTAAACTCTTAGGCTATATGGTGACAAAGAGGGGCATTGAAGCAAGTCCAGAGCAAATCAAGGCTATTGTGAATATCAAATCTCCTGCCAATGCTAAGGATGTGCAAATATTGACAGGCAGGATCGCAGCCTTGAACAGGTTCATATCCAAATCCTCAGAAAAATGCAAGGAATTCTATGACATCCTGAGGAAGAACAAGAAATTTGAATGGATTGAGAAGCATGAAAGTGCCCTCAAAGCTCTTAAGGATTACCTATCCTCAGCCCATGCCTTGATGAAACCAGAAAAGGGGAATGTATTATCCTTATACTTAGCAGTATCCACAAAAGCAGTAAGTGCGGTCCTTGTTAAGGATCACCAAGGTATACAACATCCTGTTTATTATGTACGTAAGAGTTTACTTGATGCTGAATCCAGGTATTCACACTTAGAAAAACTTATCCTTGCATTAATTATGGCATCTACTAAATTAAGACATTATTGTTAAGACTAATTTTCTAATTAAGAATGTTCTCAGGAAACCTGAAATGTCAGGAAGGATGGCTAAGTGGTCAGTGAAGCTGAGTGCATATGATATAAGATATGAACCAAGGACTGCCATCAAATCCCAAGCCTTAGCTGACTTTGTGGCAGATTTTAGTAGTGATTTGCAAAAGGAAGCTGAGTTAGAAGTCCAACAGCTTGAAGAAACTAAGGATCCTTGGATACTCTTCACTGATGGAGCCTCTAATGTGAAAGGAACAGGACTTGGAATACTACTAAAATCGCCACAGGGGGACATAATACCCCACTCCATAGCTTGTGAATTCCAAACTACCAACAATGAGGCTGAGTATGAAGCCTTGATAGCTGATTTGCAAATTGCTAAGCATATGAGGATCAGGTATCTTGAGGTACATGTAGATTCTTTATTGATCACTAATCACTTTAATGGATCCTATGCTATTAAAGGTGAAAAGCTAATCAAATATTTAGAGATAGTCAAAGAATTGGCACTCTCTTTTGTTTCCTTTAGTATGACACGGGTACCAAGGGAAGAGAATGCAGAGGCTGATGCATTAGCCAATCTAGGATCATCCTTGAAGATCCCGGAGGATATAAGGATCCCTATTATCCATATCCTGACCCCTGCTATCGAGGATCATGTAGCTATGGAGATCGGAGAAGATTCTGCAATCATCCCTAGTGAGGATGCTCAATCTCATGCAGGATCATGGATCCTTCCAATTATGAGATACATCCAACATGGAGAGATTCCTACAGGAGAAAACCCCAGGGCTTTCAAAACTAAGGTATCTCAATTTACAATATTGAATAATATGTTGTATAAACGATCTCTTGCAGGACCATATCTAAGATGCATTGAGGATCCTGAAATCCAAGAAGTCCTAAAGGATTTCCATGAAGGAGATTGTGGAAACCACACTGGGAGCAGGGCATTATTCTCAAGGATCCTGAGGACAGGATACTATTGGCCTACTATGAAGAAGGATGTTGTGGAGTATGCCAAGAAATGTGATCCTTTTCAGAGACACAGTAATATCCTTCACCAATCAGCAGAACTTTTGCATCCTATATCCTCCTCTTGGCCATTTATGAGGTGGGGAATGGATATAGTTGGTAAGCTTCCTAAGGCACCTGGTGGAAAAGTATTCAAGCTTGCTATGACTGATTACTTCTCCAAGTGGATAGAGGCTGAAGCCTTTGCTCAAGTCAGAGAAAAGGAAGTTATATCCTTTATTAAAAGAAACATTATTACTAGATTTGGTATCCCTTCTGAAATTGTTTGTGATAATGGATCCCAAATTATTGGGAGTAGAACTACTAACTTTTGTGACAGCTGGAGGATTAAGATGATAACATCAACACCAGTCCACCCACAAGCTAAGGGTCAGGCAGAATCATCCAACAAGATCATCATCAACAATTTGAAGAAGAAGCTTGGATCCACGAAAGGAAAATGGGCAGAAGAATTACCTTATGTACTTTGGGCTGATAGGACAACTCCCAAGAATGTTACTGGCTAAACACCATTCTCTTTGGTATTTGGAGTAGAATCAGTGATCCCTACAGAGATGGTGGTTCCTACTGCAAGAACAAGTATTCGTGATCCTGAAGAAAATGCTGAAAACTTGGTTCAAGATCTGGATACTATAGAAGAACTCAGGGATTTGGCAAGGATAAGGATGGCTAGTTATCAACAAAAGATGGCTGGAGCCTACAACAAAAATGTCAGGATCAGGAAATTCCAAGTTGGTGATATGGTATTAAGGAAAGCATTTCAGAATACCACCAATCCTGCTGATGGAAAGCTGGCACCAAAATGGGAAGGCCCCTATTTGATTGAAGCTGAAGCAGGAAAGGGGGCATATCGATTGCTAACAATGAAAGGTGATTTGCTACCAAGAGCTTGGAATGCTGTCCATTTGAAGAAATATTTTATGTGACAAGGATCCATGATCCTCACTTGACAAGTATCCTTGAAGGATCTTTACAGAGTAGATGATCCTCATTTTGGTAACATTCTAATCTCAAACTATTTCATTCTTTTATTCTCTTATATAAGGATAAGGATCCTGCATCCTTTATCCTCCTTTCACTTGATTCTAAGTTTTGAAGGTTCAGGTATCCTTAACTAAGGATTGAGTATCCACAGAAGTATCCAGTTATTTGGGCTTGACCCCAGTTATTTGGGCTTGACCTCAGTTTGGGCATGTCCCCAGTTTCGCCAGTAGCGCACGATGATCCTGGTATAGTTCATGGCAATGGGACCAGTACTCGCTTTAGGGGCTGATAATTTCATTGTACTGGCTATATTCAGGATCCTACGTATAATGGTAGACGTACCATACATCCGTTCCTAAGGTTTCTAACGTTTTCACGTTAGCTAAGGTTTTGGCATTTTCATGTCACTAAGTTTGGATAGTCGCTAGTGAGGGCCACACTCCAGTTTACACAGGATCCTTTGGGCTTGTCCCCAGTTATCCTTTGGGCTTGTCCCCAGTTATCCTTTGGGCTTGTCCTCATTTATCCTTTGGGCTTGTCCCCAGTATATTGGGCTTGTCCCCAGAATTGTTGGGCTTGTCCCCAGAATCGTTGGGCTTGTCCCCAGTTGCTAACTCGTATCTTATATTGGCTTAGTCCCAAGTTGTATCATGTTTCAGGTTTTTGGAGATAAGTGACCAAGGATCCTTGATCCTTACCTTCTACTAAGGTTTGTCTTTTGGATTATCCTGATAATAAGTGTTAAAGGTTAGGATCCTAACTTGGATTCTCAGGTATGATCCTTAAATATTTTTATTTTATTCATTATTCATTTGAATAACCCTTATCCTTTGACAACTGAACTTGTGATCCTTAAACTATATAACTTTTCAAAACTTATCGACTATAGGATATGTGATCCTTGATCATATCCTAAAATTTTTGAGGATATTTATTAAATTTTTCCTTTACTTGATAAGTTTAGACAAAATGAATATCACAACAATTGAAAAGTAAAGTACTAACAAGGATAGCAACACGGGAGATAGCCAAAAAGTTAAAGTTATTTTATTCACAAAACGTTGAACCCTTTAAGGTTGTCTAAATTGCCAACCCACATTTCTACCAGCAAAACGTGGCCCGTCCACATGGGTTGGCAAAGGGTGTCCATTGTTCATAGGTCTAGAAAGTGCAGGAATCAAAAGACGGCAGGATCACAATGGCTCCATCCCCCAAACAGAGGATCCCTCCACCATTTGTAATCCTACCTATTGTTCAAAGGATCCATGATCCTTAGCCCTAATTACTATTGTTCAAATACAACCCATCATTGTTCAACAAAAAACATCAAAACCAAACAACCAAACTTAAAAAATGGGCTCCGGCTATGTCTAGAAGTGTCCATCATCGCCCATTCATGCAGCCTACACCTTCGCTGCTTCACCATCTCCTCCAGCTCCAGTGTCCTTCACATGATCCTTGCCACTGCCACCAGCCTCGATTGCCAGAACCTCTTCAGCCTCTTCTTCATCCTCCAACTCAGCCAGCCTAGCCTTCCAGCCCTCCATGTCCCATTTGGTCCTGTCAAAGGCAGGATCCTGAGCTTCTTGGGCCATCTGCAACTTGGTCTTGTACATGGCAATGGCAGCGGAGACTTTAGCATCCTCCGTGATCTCGTGCTTCTCATAATCAACATTGATCTGAGCTGCAATCTTGTGATCCTTGAGCACCGCCACTTTTTGGAGGTCAGAGTATTTCTCCTCAAGCTCTTCAACATTCCCAACATAGTCCTCGATTTTGGAAAATTTCTGCAAAGAAGACAATGTAAAGTTAGGATCACATGATCCTCAAGTGGATAGGATAACTAAGCTAAGTCAGTGATCCTTAGATCTGCAAAGTACTCGAGGAACTGATGGCGGATCAGAGGCAAGCCTTCTAGGTTGTCAGCTTCAGAGGTCTTCCTTTTCTTTCCACATCTTCCCTTTGAAGTGGTTGCCTTGGGGATTATGACGGAGGGGCTAGCAGCAGACTTTTTCTTTGAGGATCGGACAGTGTCAAGATCAGTGACACTGAATTTGGAGGCAGATCTTGAAGGTTTTCCAGCGCCTACACACCCAAAACAGATAAGTATCCTTATCCTATTCCTATTTAACTATTTATTTAAACATTTAACTATACAAAAAACAGGATACTTATTCGACATAGTGACAGAACCTGAGGATACTTCCTGAGAATCCTGGGTGTTTGTTTTAAATGATCTTCTTGCAGGATCAAGTCTCCGAAAAGCGGCAAGCCTTTCCTTTGTTGCAGGTGTTGTGATGAGGAGTGCGACAGTAATAGCTGCAAGATAGAAACAAAAGGACGTTAGTGATCCTTAAACAAAAACAAGGTCATCTTGTGATCCTTCTCAGGATCCTCTATCCTACCATGGGTGCTCCACTTCCTTGGCAGATCCTTTCCATCAGAGATAGAATCCCTTCTGACAAAGAAGAATCGTCGTTTCCAGTTGGTATCATTCTTAGTGGCTTTGAAGATGGGGTGTTCTTCACCGGGTTTATGCTTGAGTAGATATCGGTGGGATCCAAATGTTACGAGGTCATACATCTCTGCCAACTCCGACATTCCCAGAGCAATTCCTTCTTGCTCAATGATCCTTTCAAGGGTATATAAGACCCCCAGATCATTGGCATAGCTTGAATGTAGGAGATGCCGGTGGGGGAGAAGAAAGACTGGGCGAATTCAGGGAAAGGATATGAGTATCCTATTGTGAATGGTGTGACCGGGAAAGCTACCCATGTTTCAGAAATATAATCACTTAGAATGGTGGGATCAAATGGCGGATTCTGTCTATTTGTGGATCAGTAAAGCAGCATCTTTCTTTCGCTGAATCTTTGATGATCCCCTGGCTCTTAAGAGGACTGTCTTTTGTGTGATCCTTAGCCGGAGAGGATCTTAGCATCATCTTGGTCATGAGGGTAGAGAAGAAGATGAACAGAGAAAGAAAACGTAAAGGGAGAAGAGGAAGAGAGATACCTGCTTGATCTTCGGATGTGGATTTAAAGGGAGTTTCTTTTGAATTTAAATGCGAATTGATCCCTATCTCTAACTTCAATTTATAATGATGGTCTTGCAGGATAGTCACTTCAGTGACGTCAGGATGGTAACGGCTAGTCCGATTACAACGGCTAGTTATCCGTTGATTCATTACGGATAAGAACAGAAAATATAACTCGTTTATTTACATAATTACTCCTTATATTTTGGGGGAAATTGTTAGGGGAGGATTTTCTTATGATCAGTGATCCTCAATTATTGTTGGGTTTAGTGATCCTCACTTCTGTTAGAATTAGTGATCCTCAGAAGTGTTGCAGGATCAGGATCATGGATCATCTTAAGGATCCTTATACTAACGATTGTCTACTTTGAATATGATGATGTTTTGCAGGAACACGAGCTTGGACTTGGTCTTGGCGATATTCCTGGAGCATATTCCATATTTATTCCGCACGTGCATGGCAGAAAAGGACATTATGGAGGTCGTGGGGAACTTGCACCAGATGCAGAATGTTTGTTAGCTTAGATATTTTCCATTTTTAAAAGGGGTAGCGAGCTAAATAGAAAACACTTGGCTATTTTTGGCTAAACACACACTCTTTCAACTGCTCTCACCAGCTCTCGATAATTCACTTGGCGATTACACACTTTTTTACACAATACACTATAGTGATCCTTGTAATTAGCTCGCTATCATTCGAAGTTGTAATACGTTTTTTGTTTAATTTGAGTTGGTGATCGGTAGTTTCCATCACCCGAGGTTTTTTATGCCAGAGATCATTCATTGATCAAGGGCTTTTTCCTCGTATAAATCTTTGTGTCACTTATTCATTTCATTTCTGAGTGATCCTTAGTGTTGTTCATTGATCCTTTGTCTATGCAAGGGTTTTGGATCCACACTCACAGGATCTGCTCTTAAATGGCTGCTAAGTCTTCCCCTTACTCTATTAGTTCATTTGCTAATCTATTTAATTTGTTTAATAGTCAATTCTCTTGTAGTAGAAAGTTTGAACGATTAACTAGTGATCTATATAGGGTAACACAAGGTCAAAATGAATCACTTAGAGATTACATCACTAAGTTTAGTAAAGAATCCTTAGACATTCCTAACCTGGATATTGCTACGGCTGTAGAAGCCTTTAAAATGGGATTGCTTAGGAATTCATTATTCTATGATGATCTTGTCATGACCCCTTGCAGGAATCTTGATGAAGTAGGAACCAGGGCCCTTAGATTCATCCGATTAGAGGATGATAAAAGGATCCAGGAAAGACTGACAGGATCCTCAAAACAGGAAAAGCAAGGATCCTACTTCAGGAACAACAAATCAAAGTCCTACAACAAATCTGATAACCAGAACGTGCATGCAGTGGAACAGGAAGAGGATGATGAGGATTATCCTCCCATTTTTTAATACTGTTTCTCTGTTGATAACAATGAACTAATTCTTGCAATGCAGAATCTAGGTGAGAAAGCTAGGTGGCCGAGAAAAAGTGATAAACCAGCAGCTACAAATGATAAGTCCAAGTGGTGTGCATATTGTTTTGGTCAAAAATTACCGAAGCAATTTAGTGATCAAATTAGTTAAGTGAGGTAGTGTGCTAAAATTATGTGTGGAAAATATGTTAACCAAGTTAGTTATAAAAACAGTTTCAGGATACGGCTCAAGATATAGAGCTTTATCTATGATCAAACAATGAGCAGAAAAGTAAAGGTTGACACGTGATGTACGAGGAAAGCCCTTGATCAATCTAGATTGCCGGCACAAAACCTCGGGAGCTGACAATCGCAGCTGCCTTGTTCTTCTATTGCTTCAAATATCAGGATACAGTGCAGGATGTGGTGCGGATCAACTATGTGTTACAATGTAATTCGAATACAAGTGTTGTGTGTAGTGTTTGCAGTGAGCTAGAGAGAAAGTGTTTGAAAATGTGAAAGTTGAGTTGTGCCTTAATCTGATCTGCCCCCATTTATTTATAGTAAAACAAATGTAACAAACTATCCTAAATAACCGGGATCCAGCGAATATTCCTCAGTCGAACGTTGTAGACCAAGTCTTTCGGGTTCAACGTCTCTCCCATAACAAATACGCCCGAGTCTTGAGGAGATGAAGTCCATTTGACCGTTGGCAAGTCCCAGTCTTTAACCTGCACGTGATTAATTCGATCAACCTCAGGATATCGCCCAAGATGTTAGCAATATCCTCGTCCAGCATCCTGGTCACAAATAAACAATAAAAGCAGGATATTGGTCAAGATATGTATGCTTAGAAAATGACCCATAACACATATCATGAGGATTTCGGGCATCTCACTGAAGAGTGTATTGCACTTAGGAAGGAAATTGGTTACTTGTTAAGCAAGGGGCATTTGAAGGAGCTTTTGGGACGAAAGAAGTCAAGGATCCAGGATCCTGAAAGGATCCCGGAAAGGGCTCCTGCTCCTCCACCAGATGCACAAGTTATAAACTTCATATCCGGTGGATCAGACATTTGTGGTACTTCCTTTTCAGCAGCCAAAAGACATACCAAGGAAACCAAGATGGATAATGGAGACAGACCCATCCGGACGTCCATTGTTACCCAGGATAAAGTCATAACTTTTGATGAGGATGATCGTGTTGATGTCCAGGATCCTCATCATGATGGTCTTGTTATTACCTTATTTATATCTAACCACTTTGTTCGCAGGATCCTAATCGATGGAGGAAGCTCTGTGAACATCATTCAGCTTGATGTCCTCAAGAAAATGAATATTCCGGAGTCTGATATTGTCCCAAGATCCTCAGTCCTTGTGGGATTCAGTGGGGAAACCAAGAACACATTGGGGGACATCAAACTCCCTATCTATATTGAAGGACTCCATTCTTATCAGAAGTTTTGTGTTATAGATTGCTTATCTTGTTGTAATGTTATCCTTGGCAGGCCATGGATACATGACATGAAGGCAGTCCCATCTACTTATCATCAGTGCGTGAAGCTTCCTAGTCCATGGGGAGTGGTGAAAATTGAGGGTGATCAACAAGAAGCTAAGAATTGCTATACCTCATCAATGAAGCCAGCCTCAAGACCAAGGGAGCAATAGCAATTAAAGTATCCTTCAAGAGATGTCTTGGAGGCAAGAGAGCAGGATGTAAAAGAAATCCTCGTGGATCCTCATGATCATGAATCCAAGATCTTGATAGGGTCAGGGATCCTTGGTGACATTGAACATGATCTAGTATCCTTCCTTAAAAGAAGGAAAACTACCTTTGCCTGGAAGCATGAAGACATGACAGGTATATCTAAGGATATAATTACTCATAAGCTTGGCATTGACAGGTCATTCAAGCCTATACATCAGAAGAGGAGGAAGTTTGCACCTGAAAGGAATGCTATTATCCAGGAAGAGGTAGATAAACTACTTCGGGCAGGTATGATAAGAGAGGCCAAGTATCCAAGGTGGTTAGCCAATGTGGTTGTTGTTCAAAAGAAAAATGGAAAGTGGAGGGTATGTGTCGATTTTACCGATTTAAACAAGGCATGTCCCAAGGATCCTTTCCCATTACCCCACATTGACTCCATGGTGGATGCTACCGCGGGTCATGAGTTGTTGACTTTTATGGATGCTTCATCTGGATTTCAACAAATTCAGATGGAACCATCTGATCAAGAGGATACAACCTTTATGACCCCAACTGGTATATATTGTTATATTGCTATGCCATTTGGACTAAGGAATGCAGGTGCTACTTATCAAAGGATAGTCAATATGATGTTCAAGGAACAAATTGGACACAGTATGGAAGTCTATATAGATGACATGGTGGTTAAGTCCAAGGAAGCTGAGGATCACCTTAAAGGCTTGGAGGAAGCATTCAATATCCTTGATAAATTTAATATGAGACTGAATCCTTCCAAGTGTCATTTTAGTGTTAAAGCAGGTAAATTCTTAGGCTATATGGTGACAAAGAGGGGCATTGAAGCAAGTCCAGAGCAGATTAAGGCTATTGTGAATATCAAATCTCCTGCCAATGCCAAGGATGTGCAAAGATTGACAGGCAGGATCGCAGCCTTGAATTGGTTCATATCCAAATCCTCAGAAAAGTGTAAGGAATTCTATGACATCCTGAGGAAGAACAAGAAATTTGAATGGACGGAGAAGCATGAAAGTGCCCTTAAAGCTCTTAAGGATTACCTATCCTCAGCCCCCGCCTTGATGAAACCAGAAAAGGGGGATATATTATCCTTATACCTAGCAGTATCCTCAAAAGCAGTAAGTGCGGTCCTTGTTAAGGATCACCAAGGTACACAACATCCTGTTTATTATGTAAGTAAGAGTTTACTTGATGCTGAATCCAGGTATTCACACTTAGAGAAACTTGTCCTTGCATTAATTATGGCATCTACTGTTGTTAAGACTAATTTTCCAATTAAGAATGTTCTCAGGAAACCTGAAATGTTAGGAAGGATGGCTAAGTAGGCAGTGAAGCTTAGTGCTTATGATATAAGATATGAACCAAGGACTGCCATCAAATCCCAAGCCTTAGCTGACTTTATGGCAGATTTTAGTAGTGACTTGCAAAAGGAAGCTGAGTTAGAAGTCCAACAGCTGGAAGAAACTAAGGATCCTTGGATACTCTTCATTGATGGTGCTTCTAATGTCAAAGGAACAGGGCTTGGAATACTACTAAAATTGCCACAGGGGGATCACGTGTGCGCGACTACATAATTTTGCAATGAATTTACACACGAATTGGTTTTAAATTTATAAAAGTGATTATTACTTTTACATCAAAACACACACGAAAGAGGCAAGTGTACCTCGTCATATATGTAGTAAAGTGTTAGGGTGGATTTCTAAATGACCAGTGATCCTTATTTACTGTTGGATTTAGTGATCCTCAATTCTGTCTGAAGCAGTGATCCTCAGAAGTGTTGCAGGATCAGGATCATGGATCACTTCAAGGATCCCTGTACTAACGATTGTCTACTTTGAATTCATAAATGTTTTGCAGGAATATCCACTTGGACTTAGTCTTGGCGACATTCCTGGAGAATATTGTCAGTCTATTCCGCACGTGCTTGGTCAGAAATGGACGTTGTGGAGTCGTGGAGGACTTGCACCATTTGCGTTATGTTAGTTTGGCTAGATATTTTCTAATTTAAAGGGGGTGGCGAGCTAATTTAGAAACACTTGGCTATTTTTGGCTACACACACACTCATACAACCGCTCTCATCAGCTCTCGACAAAACACTTAGCATTTTTCATACATTTCTACACGATACACTATAGTGATCCTTGTACTTAGCTCGCTATCATCCGAAGTTGTAACAGATTGTTTGTTTAATTTAAGCTGGTGATCGGTAGTTTGCATCACCCGGGGTTTTTTGTGCCGGAGATCAACTCTTGATCAAGGGCTTTTTCCCCGTATAAATCTTCATGTCATTGGTTCATCATACTTCATAGTGATCCTTATTATTGTTCATCAATTCAAGCATCATACCTCACAACAGAAAGTTTGGTTACATTGTCATTGCTTGATGTTTGACCAAAACAGTTTGGCGCCCACCGTGGGGCAATTGGTGCTTCATTCTTAGAAAGATTCGTGTTTTCGTGGTTATTTCGGTTCGCTACAACCAAACAGATGGTTCCTCAGTGAAGAATACTTCAAGTTTGATGCCCTCATTCAGTTCCTCACAAGGTGTTCCTCCTTTGCCTCCACCACCTTCTGGATCCCAGAAGAATGCTGAGAATGCTGCGAAGAAACCAACTCCTATTTTCCAAAAACCACCTACTTCTTCTGTTTCAACTAATCCTACTACTAATGATCTTTATACCCTGATTTTGCAGATGAGGAATCATGCACAAGAGCAGGATAAGACCAACGAAAGGATCCTCCGGGAGATCGATGAAATCAAGAAACAGCAGAAATCAGTGGAGGATCACTCCCCTCTGATGCCGAGGTCGCTGAACTTCGACACTCCGGTCATAACTTCACAATACTCAGCAGTTCCGGACGTGCAATACTTGGGTGAACTATCAGGAAGGCGTTACGGGACAACAACAATGAGTCATCCAACAAGATCATCATCAACAATCTGAAGAAGAAGCTTGGATCCAGGAAAGGAAAATGGGCAGAAGAACTACCTTATGTGCTTTGGGCTGATAGGACAACTCCCAAGAATGCTACAGGCCAAACTCCATTTTCTTTGGTATTTAGGGCAGAGTCAGTGATCCCTACAGAGATGGTGGTTCCAACTGCAAGAACAAGCATTCGTGATCCTGAAGAAAATGCTAAAAACTTGATTCAAGACTTGGATACTATAGAAGAAATCAGGGATTTAGCAAGGATAAGGATGGCCAGTTATCAACAAAGAATGGCTGGAGCTTACAACAAAAATGTCAGGCTCAGGAAATTCCAAATTGGAGATATGGTATTAAGGAAAGCATTTCAAAACACCACCAATCCTACCGATGGAAAGCTAGCACCTAAATGGGAAGGCCCCTATTTGATTGAAGCTGAAGCAGGAAAGGGGGCATATCGATTGCTAACAATGGAGGGTGATTTGCTACCTAGAGCTTGGAATGCTGTCCATTTGAAGAAATATTTCATGTGATCATGATCCATGATCCTTACCCGACAAGTATCCTTGAAGGATCCGCACTGACAGTTGATCCTCTTTCTGGTAACATTCCAATCTTAAACTATTTCATTCTTTTTATTCTCTTACAAGGATAAGGATCATGCGTCCTTTATCCTCCTTTTACTTGATTCTGAGTTTTGAAGGTCCAGGTATCCTTAACTAAGGATTGAGTATCCACAGAAGTATCCAGTCATCCTTTAGGCTTGACCCCATTTATTTGGGCTTGACCCCAGTTCTTTGGGCTAGTCCCCAGTTTGGGCCTGTCCCCAGTTTCGCCAGTAGCGCATGATGATCCTGGTATAGTTCATGGAAATGGGACCAGTACCCGCTTTAGGGGCTGATAATTTCATTGTACTGGCTATATTCAGGATCCTACGTATAATGGTAGACGTACCATACATCCGTTCCTAAGGTTTCTAACGTTTTCACGTTAGCTAAGGTTTTGGCATTTTCATGTCACTAAGTTTGGATAGTCGCCAGTAAGGGCCATACTCCAGTTTACATACGATCCTTTGGGCTTGTCCCCAGTTATCCTTTGGGTTTGTCCCCGGTTATCCTTTGGGCTTGTCCCCAGTTATCTTTTGGGCTTGTCCCCAGTATATTGGGCTTGTCCCCAGAATTGTTGGGATTGTCCCCAGTCACTAACATTCATCTTGTATTGGCTCAGTCCCAAGTAATATCTTATTTCAGGTTTGTGAAGATAAATGACCAAAGATTCTTGACCCTCACTTTCAACTAAGGTTTGTATCTTGGGTTATCCTAAATTTTTGTGTTGAAGGATAGGATCCTAACTTGGATTCTCAGGTATGATCCTTAACTGTTTTGATTTTATTCATTATGTATTTAAGTGACACTTATCCTTTGACAACTGAGATTATGATCCTTAAATAATTTTTTATGTGATCCTTGATCATATCCTTAACTCTTAAGGGATATTTCTAAAATTTTTCCTTACTTGATGAGTTTAAACGACATGAACATCACAATAGATTGAAAAATAAAATAACCATAAGGATATCAACACAGGATATAGCCAAAAAGTTAAAGTCATTTTATTCACAAAAGCTTAAACCCTTTTAAGGTTGTCAAAATTGCCAACCCATGTTTCTACCAGCAAAACGTGGCCCGTCCACATGGGTTGGCAAAGGGTGTCCATTGTTCGTAGGTCTAACAAGTGCAGGAAATTAAAGACGGCAGGATCACAATGGCTTCATCCCCCAAACAGAGGATCCCTCCACCATTTGTAATCCTACCTATTGTTCAAAGGATCATCCATGATCCTCAACCCTAATTACTATTGTTCAAGTACAGACCAACCATTGTTTATCAAAACATCATCAAAACAAAAAAACCATAACCAAACTAAAAAAAATGGGCTCCGGCTACGTCTAAAAATGTCCTTCATCGCCCATTCAAGCAGCCTACACCTTCGCTGCATCACCATCTCCCGCTCCACTAGCTTCACCACCATGATCCTTGCCACTACCACTAGCCTCAATTGCCAGAACCTCATCCGCCTCATCTTCATCCTCCAATTCAGCCAGCCTAGCCTTCCAGCCTTCCACATCCCAGCTGCTCCTATCGAAGGCAGGATCCTGAGCTTCTTGAGCCATCTGGATTTTAGTCTTGTACATGGAAATGGCAGCGGAGACCTTAGCATCCTCCGTGATCTCGCTCTTCTCATAATCAAAATTGATCAGGATTGTAGCTATCTGAGCTTTGGCATCTTTGAGATCCTTTTGGAGGTCAGCAATCTTGAGATCCTTGAGCAATGCGACTTGTTGGAGGTCAGCAATCTTCTTGTCCTGCTCCTCGACATGCCCAACATAGTCTTCAATCTCAGCAAATTTCTGCAAAGAAGATAAAGAGCAGTTCAAGAACAGGTGATCCTCAAATAAGCTGGATACCTAAAGCAGGGACAAGGATCCTTACCTCGTTGAAGTATTCAAGGAACTGGTGGCGGATCAGGGGCAGACCTTGCAGATCCTCAGCTTCGGAAGTCTTTCTCTTCTTTCCACCTCTTCCCTTTGAAGTGGTAGCTTTGGGATTTACAACGGAGGGGCTAGCATCAGATTTTTTCTTGGATCGGACGGTGTCAAGCTCAGTAACACTAAATTTGGAAGCGGATCTTGATGATTTTCCAGCGCCTACACACCCAAAACAGATAAGTGTCCTTATTCTATTTATATATAACTATTTATTTAGACATTTGAATATAAAACGAACAGGATACTTACTTGACATGGTGACAGAGCCTGAGGATGCCTCTTGTGAATCCTGGGTGATTGTCTTGAATGATCTTGTTTCAGGATCAAGCTTTCTAAAGGCAG
The DNA here is from genome assembly GCA_030545235.1 of Helianthus tuberosus. NCBI lineage: Eukaryota > Viridiplantae > Streptophyta > Magnoliopsida > Asterales > Asteraceae > Helianthus > Helianthus tuberosus. The sequence goes on along the minus strand of CM060399.1, from coordinate 218,546,492 downwards.
CAAGTCTCCCCTTGGTGGCAGCTGAAGGAATAATATGCGAGAATGTGATAGTTGTACAAAAAGAAACAAAAGCATATTAGTAATCATTATCAGAATGAGCTTACTTAGTGATCCTTCTAAGGATCCTCCTATCCTACCATGAGTGCTCCATTTCTTCGGCAAATCCTTTCCATCCGGGATAGAATCCCTTCTGACGAAGAAGAACTGCCGTTTCCAGTTGGTATCGTTTTTAGTAACCTTAAAGATGGGATGTTCTTCTCCGGGTTTACGCTTGAATAGATATCGGTGGGATCCAAACGTTGTGCGATCATACATCTCAGCCAACTCTGACATTCCTAGGTCAATCCCTTCCTGCTCGATGATCCTTGCAAGGGTATATAGGACCCTCCAGATCATCGGCATAGCTTGGATGTAGCAGATGCCGGTAAGGGAGAAAAAGGATTGGGTAAGGTCTGGAAAAGGATAGGTATATCCTATGGTGAAAGGTGTAACTGGGAAAGCTACCCAAGTTTCAGAGACATAATCGCTTAAAACGGTGGGAACAAATGGTTTGAAAACAGTATTTGCCGGAAAACAGTGGCGGATCCTGTCTATTTGTGGATCAGAGAAATAGCATATTTCTTTCACCGAATCTTCGAGGATCCCCTGGCTCTTGAGAGGACTTTCCTTCTTATGATCCTTGGCTGGTGAGGATCTCAGCATCATCTTGATTTGAAGAAGGTAAAGAAAGATGAACGGAAGAAGAAAACGTAAAGGAAGAAAAGGAAAAGAGTTACCTGCTTGATCGTTGGATGAGAATTTAAAGGGAGTTCTCTTGAATTTGAATACTAATCGATCCCTATCTCTAACTCTTATTTATAATGATGATTCTGCAGGGTAGTCATCTCACTGACGTCATGATCGTAACGGCTAGTTCGATCTTAACGGCTATATATCCGTTAGTTTGTTGCGGATAAGATCGACAAAATATAACTCATTTATTTACATATTTACTCCTTATATTTTGGGGGCAATTGTTAGGGGTGGATTTCTAAATGACCAGTGATCCTTATTTACTGTTGGATTTAGTGATCCTCAATTATGTCTGAAGCAGTGATCCTCAGAAGTGTTGCAGGATCAGGATCATGGATCACTTCAAGGATCCCTGTACTAACGATTGTCTACTTTGAATTCATAAATGTTTTGCAGGAATATCAACTTGGACTTAGTCTTGGCGACATTCCTGGAGAATATTCTCAGTCTATTCCGCACGTGCTTGGTCAGAAATGGACGTTGTGGAGTCGTGGAGGACTTGCACCATTTGCGGAATGTTAGTTAGGCTAGATATTTTCTAATTTAAAGGGGGTGGCGAGCTAATTTAGAAACACTTGGCTATTTTTGGCTACACACACACTCATACAACCGCTCTCATCAGCTCTCGACAAAACACTTAGCATTTTTCATACATTTCTACACGATACACTATAGTGATCCTTGTACTTAGCTCGCTATCATCCGAAGTTGTAACAGATTGTTTGTTTAATTTAAGCTGGTGATCGGTAGTTTGCATCACCCGGGGTTTTTTGTGCCGGAGATCAACTCTTGATCAAGGGCTTTTTCCCCGTATAAATCTTCATGTCATTGGTTCATCATACTTCATAGTGATCCTTATTATTGTTCATCAATTCAAGCATCATACCTCACAACAGAAAGTTTGGTTACATTGTCATTGCTTGATTTTTGACCAAAACATAAAGTATCGGTAAGAACCAAGTATCGATCCAAGGAAATGGGCAGAGAAATAATACTAGACCTTTGTCACTAAACTACCGGTAAAAACATGAGTTGTTTGATTTTTAATAAACTAAAGTAAGCATAAACAAATACTTATAAAACATAGTAAATAATAGATAAATAGCCTTGCTTAATACACAACCCAAGCATGTCAACTAAGTCGGTTTTTGCACTAGAAGCATTTGATCAATTTTCCATTTTAAGACAATTAGTATCCCTTTCGGGAATCCTAACATGACAATCATTCGGAAAGCTAAAACGATAAACACACTTTAACCACCTAAAATTGTTCTTTAACGTGCAATTGATAAATGTCTATGAAAATCTCTTAAAAATAAGTTAGTCATCCGTTAGGAGTTTTCTAACCTCACTTAAACAAGGAAAGCGACACCGATAAACACAATGCAACCACCGAGATAAGCATAAACTAGATTAAATCACAACCGAGTTCATTTTACAAATCATGCACATAAATTCACCAAGATAGCAATTTTGGCCTAAACTACTTACTAAGCTAACAAATCATGGCAAGAATTTATAACGACACCATTTAACCCGTTAAGGTCCTTCCGTGACGGCAAGCTTTCTTGATTAACAATAATTACATTTTATTAAATCACTAACCATTTCTAGTATCATGATGCACACATTTTAACCAAGCTAAACTAGTTAACCAAGTTTAAAGTTTACTAATACAAGATTAATTAAGCTTCATTTTTCAACTATCTTAACTAACCAAGCACCAATCATCCAACACAATTACTTATAATCAAGAAATCAATATCAATAACAAGGTTGCAAACTAATCATCAAAGATTAACATAGAAAATACTTCCAAATGTCATTACAAACAAAGATTAACATACTAATGGTTATAATCAAGCAAGGGATTGTTGTGTTTTTGCCCAAAGGCTACAATAATACATAAATATTAATTTAAATGCTTGAAAGATTAACAAAATAATGGAAAGATTAGAAAACCAAACCATAAACAAGCATAAGATTAAGAATCTGGATAGTAATAGAGCTAATCGGGACAATGTGGCTTGAATCCGGGTGAAAGCAGAAGCCTCCGGAGCCTGAAAATCGCCTGAATTGCTCTCCAAAATTCCAGAGTTCCGAGTAGAATGTTTCTGCAAGTTTTTTATACAATTTCGATTTCGCACGGTCGTGCGTCCTGTTGCACGACCGTGCACTTTTTGCATTATTGGAGGTATGGTGCACCATACCGCATGACGTTATCAGATCTTGACCTGATTCGATCTCGCATGGGCGTGCCATGTGGTGCACGGGCGTGCATCACCGAGATGGGCCTTGTTGTCGCATCCGCACGGGGGTGCCACCAGTCGCACGGGGGTGCGACTTGCCCAGGTCAGAATTTTCCACATAATGTTCGCAGTTCAGCCGTTTCGCCCGGAAAATCCTCGTTTTCACTATCATCTTGTCTGGTATGCTGTTTTAGGCCTGTAAACAAAAGTATACTTGATTAAGTATCCGAATGACGGTTTTACGGCCGAAAACACATAAAATGGGGATAAAATGGGGGACTAAAATATGTATAAATTAGTGAATATCAAATCTCCCCACACTTGAACCTTGCTTGTCCTCAAGCAAGCTAAAATAAAATGCAATAAAAGATAGAAACTGACAAGAACGATAATTTACAAGCTATTTATTGAAACAACTACAAACGGTTAGCCGGTTTTTCGAAAGACAACATCAAATGAATCAAACCAAATAAGCATATGCAAATATATAGCGATAACCAAAAAGCCGTGACTTCACATTTAATTGACTCAACATGTTAATCTTCACACAACTCACATTTTTCACACACACTCGGTTTTGTGATTTCAGCCTTCTCCTGATCAGCAGTGATATGAGCCAGGACAAGTTCCCTCTTCACCAGATTGACACTGTTTTGCTCAAAAATCAAGCAATGACAATGCAACCAAACTTTCTGTTGTGAGGTATGATGCTTGAATCAATGAACAACACTAAGGATCACTCAGAAATGAAATGAATAAGTGACACAAAGATTTATACGAGGAAAAAGCCCTTGATCAATGAATGATCTCAGGCATAAAAAACCTCGGGTGATGGAAACTACCGATCACCAACTCCAATTAAACAAGAAATGTATTACAACTTCGGATGATAGGGAGCTAATTACAAGGATCACTATAGTGTAACGTGCAAAAAGTGTATGAAATTGCTAAGCGAATTGCCGAAAGTTGGTGAGAGCAGTTGCTAGTGTGTTAAGCTAAAAATAGCCAAGTGTTTTCTATTTAGCTCGCTACCCCTTTTAAAAATGGAAAATATCTAAGCTAACAAACATTCCGCATTTGGTGCAAGTCCCCCACGACCTCCATAACGTCCATTTCTGCCATGCACGTGCGGAATAAATATGGAATATGCTCCAGGAATATCGCCAAGACCAAGTCCAAGCTCGTGTTCCTGCAAAACATCATCATATTCAAAGTAGACAATCGTTAGTATAAGGATCCTTAAGATGATCCATGATCCTGATCCTGTAACACTTCTGAGGATCACTAATTCTAACAGAAGTGAGGATCACTAAACCCAACAGTAATTGAGGATCACTGATCATTGGAAAATCCTCCCCTAACAATTGCCCCCAAAATATAAGGAGTAATTATGTAAATAAACGAGTTATATTTTATGTTCTTATCCGTAATGAATCAACGGATAACTAGCCGTTGTAGTCGGACTAGCCGTTACCATCCTGACGTCACTGAAGTGACTACCCTGCAAGATCATTATTATAAATTGAAGTTAGGGATAGGGATCAATTTGCATTTAAATTCAAGAGAGACTCCCTTTAAATCCACATTCGAAGATCAAGCAGGTATTTCTCTTTCCTTTCTCTCTTCATCTTCTTTCTCTGCTCCTTCTTTCTTCACCTTCTTTATAATCAAGATGATACTAAGATCCTCACCAGCTAAGGATCACAAGAAGGACAGCCCCTTGAAAAGCCAGGGGATCATAAAATATTCTGCAAAAGAACGATGCTGCTTCACTGATCCACAGATAGACAGAATCCGACGTTGCTTTCCGGCAAACACCGTTTTCAAACCATTTGTTCCCACCGTTCTAAGTGACTACGTTTCTGAAACTTGGGTAGCTTTCCCGGTCACTCATTTCACAATAGGATACTCGTATCCTTTCCCTGAATTCACCCAGTCTTTCTTCTCCCTCACCGGAATCTCCTACATTCAAGCTATGCCAATGATCTGGAGGGTCTTATATACCCTTGAAAGGATCATTGAGCAAGAAGGAATTGCTCTGGGAATGTCAGAGTTGGCAGAGATGTATGACCTCGTAACATTTGGATCCCACCGATATCTACTTCAGCATAAACCCGGTGAAGAACACCCCATCTTCAAAGCCACTAAGAATGATACCAACTGGAAACGGCGATTCTTCTTTGTCAGAAGGGATTCTATCTCTGATGGAAAGGATCTGCCAAGGAAGTGGAGCACCCATGGTAGGATAGAGGATCCTGAGAAGGATCACCAGATGACCTTGTTTTTGTTTAAGGATCACTAACGTCCTTTTGTTTCTATCTTGCAGCTATTACTATCGCACACCTCATCACAACACCTGCAACAAAGGAAAGGCTTGCCGCTTTCCGGAGACTTGATCCTGCAAGAAGATCATTTAAAACAAACACCCAGGATTCTCAGGAAGTATCCTCAGGTTCTGTCACTATGTCGAGTAAGTATCCTGTTTTTTGTATAGTTAAATGTTTAAATAAATAGTTAAATAGGAATAGGATAAGGATACTTATCTGTTTTGGGTGTGTAGGCGCTGGAAAACCTTCAAGATCTGCCTCCAAATTCAGTGTCACTGATCTTGACATTGTCCGGTCCTCAAAGAAAAAGTCTGCTGCTAGCCCCTCCGTCATAATCCCCAAGGCAACCACTTCAAAGGGAATAGATGGAAAGAAAAGGAAGACCTCTGAAGCTGACAACCTAGAAGGCTTGCCTCTGATCCGCCATCAGTTCCTCGAGTACTTTGCAGATGTAAGGATCACTGACTTAGCTTAGTTATCCTATCCACTTGAGGATCATGTGATCCTAACTTTACATTGTCTTCTTTGCAGAAATTGCCGAAATCGAGGACTATGTTGGGAATGTTGAAGAGCTTGAGGAGAAATACTCTGACCTCCAAAAAGTGGCGGTGCTCAAGGATCACAAGATTGCTTCCCTCGAAAAGGATCTCAATGATGCCAAAACTCAGATGGTTGCAGCCCAGATCAATGCTGACTATGAGAAGCACGAGATCACGGAGGATGCTAAAGTCTCCGCTGCCATTGCCATGTACAAGACCAAGCTGCAGATGGCCCAAGAAGCTCAGGATCCTGCCTTTGACAGGAGCAACTGGGACATGGAGGGCTGGAAGGCTAGGCTGGCTGAGTTGGAGGATGAAGAAGAGGCTGAAGAGGTTCTGGCAATCGAGGCTGGTGGCAGTGGCAAGGATCATGTGAAGGATACTGGAGCTGGAGGAGATGGTGATGCAGCGAAGGTGTAGGCTGCATGAATGGGCGATGAAGGACATTTCTAGACGTAGCCGGAGCCCATTTTTTTTCTTTTAGAATTTGGTAGTTTATTTTTGTTATGGTGTTTTTGTTGAACAATGATGGGTTGTATCTTGAACAATAGTAATTAGGGCTAAGGATCATGGATCCTTTGAACAATAGGTAGGATTACAAATGGTGGAGGGATCCTCTGTTTGGGGGATGAAGCCATTGTGATCCTGGGGTCTTTTGATTCCTGCACTTTCTAGACCTATGAACAATGGACACCCTTTGCCAACCCATGTGGACGGGCCACGTTTTGCTGGTAGAAACGTGGGTTGGCAATTTTGACAACCTTAAAGGGTTTAATATTTTGTGAATAAAATAACTTTAACTTTTTGGCTATCTCCCGTGTTACTATCCTTGTTAGTACTTTACTTTTCAATTATTGTGATGTTCATTTATCAAATAAAGAAATATTTAACAAATATCCTCAAAAAGTTTAGGATATGATCAAGGATCACATATCCTATAGTCGACAAGTTCTGAAAAGTAACATATTTTAAGGATCATAAGTTCAGTTGTCAAAGGATAAGGGTTACTCAAATGAATAATGAATAAAATCAAAATAGTTAAGGATCATACCTGAGAATCCAAGTTAGGATCCTATCCTTTAACACTTATAATCAGGATAACCCAAAAGAAAAACCTTAGTAGAAAGTAAGGATCAAGGATCCTTGGTCGTTTATCTCCAAAAACCTGAAATAGGATACAACTTGGGACTAAGCCAATATAAGATAAGAGTTAGTAACTGGGGACAAGTCCAACAATTCTGGGGAAAAGCCCAAAGGATAACTGGGGACAAGCCCAAAGGATAACTAGGGACAAGCCCAAAGGATAACTGGGGACAATCCCAAAGGATAACTGGGGACAAGCCCAAAGGATAACTGGGGACAAGCCTAAAGGATAACTGGGAACAAGCCCAAAGGATCGTGTGTAAACTGGAGTATGGCCCTCACTGGCGACTATCCAAACTTAGTGACATGAAAATGCAAAAACCTTAGCTAACGTGAAAACGTTAGAAACCTTAGGAACGGATGTATGGTACGTCTACCATTATACGTAGGATCCTGAATATAGCCAGTACAATGAAATTGTCAGCCCCTAAAGCGAGTACTGGTCCCATTGCCATGAACTATACCAGGATCATCGTGCGCTACTGGCGAAACTGGGGACAGGCCCAAACTGGGGTCAAGCCCAAATAACTGGGTACTTCTGTGGATACTCAATCCTTAGTTAAGGATACCTGAACCTTCAAAACTCAAAATCAAGTGAAAGGAGGATAAATGATGCAGGATCCTTATCCTTATATAAGAGAATAAAAGAATGAAATAGTTTGAGATTAGAATGTTACCAAAATGAGGATCATCTACTCTGTAAGGATCCTTCAAGGATACTTGTCAAGTGAGGATCATGGATCCTTGTCACATAAAATAATTCTTCAAATGGACAGCATTCCAAGCTCTTGGTAGCAAATCACCTTCCATTGTTAGCAATCGATATGCCCCCTTTCCTGCTTCAGCTTCAATCAAATAGGGGCCTTCCCATTTTGGTGCCAACTTTCCATCAGCAGGATTGATGGTATTCTGAAATGCTTTCCTTAATACCATATCACCAACTTGGAATTTCCTGATCCTGACATTTTTGTTGTAGGCTCCAGCCATCTTTTGTTGATAACTAGCCATCCTTATCCTTGCCAAATCCCTGATTTCTTCTATAGTATCCAAGTCTTGAACCAAGTTTTCAGCATTCTCTTCAGGATCACGAATGCTTGTTCTTGCAGTTGGAACCACCATCTCTGTAGGGATCACTGATTCTGCCCCAAATACCAAAGAAAATGGAGTTTGGCCTGTAGCATTCTTGGGAGTTGTCCTATCAGCCCAAAGTACATAAGGTAGTTCTTCTGCCCATTTTCCTTTCTTGGATCCAAGCTTCTTCTTCAAATTGTTGATGATGATCTTTTTGGATGATTCTGCCTGACCATTAGCTTGTGGGTGGACTGGTGTTGATGTTATCATCTTAATCCCCCAGCTGTCACAAAAGTTAGTGGTTCTATTCCCAATAAATTGGGATCCATTATCACAAACAATTTCAGAAGGGATACCAAATCTAGTAATAATGTTTCTTTTAATAAAGGATATAACTTCCTTTTCTCTGACTTGAGCAAAGGCTTCAGCCTCTATCCACTTAGAGAAGTAATCAGTCATAGCAAGCATGAATACTTTTCCACCAGGTGCCTTAGGAAGCTTTCCAACTATATCCATTCCCCATCTCATGAATGGCCAGGAAGAGGATATAGGATGTAAGAGCTCTGCTGGTTGGTGAAGGATATTACTATGCCTCTGACAAGGATCACACTTCTTGGCATACTCCACAGCATCCTTCTTCATAGTGGGCCAATAGTATCCTGTCCTCAGGATCCTTGAGAATAATACCCTGCCCCCAATGTGGTTTCCACAATCTCCTTCATGGAAATCCTTTAGGACTTCTTGGATTTCAGGATCCTCAATGCATCTTAGATATGGTCCTGCAAGAGATCGTTTATACAACATATTATTTAATATTGTAAATTGAGATACCTTAATTTTGAAAGCCCTTGGGTTTTCTCCTGTAGGAATCTCTCCATGTTGTATGTATCTCAAGATTGGGAGGATCCATGATCCTGAATGAGGTTGAGTATCATCACTAGGAATGATTGCAGAATCTTCTCCTATCTCCATAGTTATATGATCCTCGATAGCAGGGGTCAGGATGTGGATAATAGGGATCCTTATATCCTCCGGGATCTTCAAGGATGATCCTAGATTGGCTAATGCATCAGCTTCTGCATTCTCTTCCCTTGGTACCTGTGTCAAACTAAAGGATACAAAAGAGAGTGCCAATTCTTTGACTATCTCTAAATATTTGATTAGCTTCTCACCTTTAACAGCATAGGATCCATTAAAGTGATTAGTGATTAATAATGAATCTACGTGTACCTCAAGATACCTTATCCTCATATGCTTAGCAATTTGCAAACCAGCTATCAAGGCTTCATATTCAGCCTCATTGTTGGTAGTTTGAAATTCACAAGCTATGGAGTGGGGTATTATGTCCCCCTGTGGCGATTTTAGTAGTATTCCAAGCCATGTTCCTTTGACATTAGAGGCACCATCAGTGAAGAGTATCCAAGGATCCTTAGTTTCTTCAAGCTGTAGGACTTCTAATTCAGCCTCCTTTTGCAAATCAGTACTAAAATCAGCCACCAAGTCAGCTAAGGCTTGGGATTTGATGGCAGTCCTTGGTTCATATCTTATATCATATGCACTCAGCTTCACTGCCCACTTAGCCATCCTTCCTTGGTGATCCTTAACAAGGATCGCACTTACTGCTTTTGAGGATACTGCTAAGTATAAGGATAATACATCCCCCTTTTCTGGTTTCATCAAGGCAGGGGCTGAGGATAGGTAATCCTTAAGAACTTTGAGGGCACTTTCATGCTTCTCAGTCCATTCAAATTTCTTGTTCTTCCTCAGGATGTCATAGAATTCCTTGCATTTTTCTGAGGATTTGGATATGAACCTGTTCAAGGTTGCGATCCTGCCTGTCAATCTTTGCACATCCTTAGCATTGGCAGGAGATTTGATATTCACAATAGCCTTGATTTGCTCTGGACTTGCTTCAATGCCCCTCTTTGTCACCATATAGCCTAAGAATTTACCTGCCTTAACACCAAAATGACACTTGGAAGGATTAAGTTTCATATTAAATTTATCAAGGATATTTAATGCTTCCTCCAAGTCTTTAAGGTGATCCTCAGCTTTCTTGGACTTAACTACCATGTCATCAATATAGACTTCCATAGTGTGTCCAATTTGTTCCTTGAACATCATATTGACAAGCCTTTGGTAAGTAGCACCTGCATTCCTTAGTCCAAATGGCATAGCAATATAACAATATATACCAGTTGGGGTCATAAAGGTTGTATCCTCTTGATCAGATGGTTCCATCTGAATTTGTTGAAATCCAGAGGAAGCATCCATAAAAGTCAACAACTCATGACCCGCGGTAGCATCCACCATGGAGTCAATGTGGGGTAATGGGAAAGGATCCTTGGGACATGCCTTGTTTAAATCAGTAAAATCGACACATACCCTCCACTTTCCATTTTTCTTTTGAACAACAACCACATTGGCTAACCATCTTGGATACTTAACCTCTCTTATCATACATGCCCGAAGTAGTTTATCTACCTCTTCCTAGATAATAGCATTCCTTTCAGGTGCAAACTTCCTCCTCTTTTGATGTATAGGCTTGAATGACCTGTCAATGCCAAGTTTATGAGTAATTATATCCTTAGATATACCTGTCATGTCTTCATGTTTCTAGGCAAAGGTGGATTTCCTCCTCTTAAGGAAGGATACTAGATTCTGCTCGATTTCGCTAAGGATCCCTGACCCAATGAAGATCCTAGATTCAGGATCATCAGGATCTATGAGGATTTCTTTCACATCCTGCTCTCTTGCCTCCAGGACATCTCTTGAAGGATACTTTAATTGCTATTGCTCCCTTGGTCTTGAGGCTGGCTTCATTGATGAGGTATAGCAATTCTTAGCTTCTTGTTGATCACTCTCAATTTTCACCACTCCCCAAGGACTTGGAGGCTTTACACATTGATGATAGGTGGATGGAACTGCCTTCATATCATGTATCCATGGCCTGCCAAGGATAACATTGCAACAAGATAAGCAATCTATAACACAAAATTTTTGATAAGAATGCAATCCTTCAATATAGATTGGGAGTTTGATGTCCCCCAATGTGTTTTTGGTTTCCCCACTAAATCCCACAAGTTCTGAGGATCTTGGGACAATATCAGACTCCGGTATATTCATCTTCTTGAGGACATCAAGCTGAATGATGTTCACTGAGCTTCCTCCATCTATAAGGATCCTGCGAACAAAGTGGTTAGAAATAAACAATGTAATTACAAGACCATCATGATGAGGATCCTGGACATCAACACGATCATCCTCATCAAAGGTTATGACTTTATCCTGGGTAACAACGGAAGTCCGAACGGGTCTGTCTCCATTATCCATCTTGGTTTCCTTAGCATGTCTTTTTGCTGCTGAAAAGGAGGTACCACAAATGTCTGATCCGCCGGCTATGAAGTTTATGACTTGCGCATCTGCTGGAGGAGCAGGAGCCCTTTCCGGGATCCTTTCAGGATCCTGGATCCTTGACTTTTTTCGTCCCAAAAGTTCCTTCAAATGCCCCTTACTCAACAAGTAACCAATTTCCTTTCTTAGTGCAATACACTCTTTGGTGAGATGCCTGAAATCCTCATGATATGCACACCACTTGGACTTATCCTTTGTAGCAGCTGGTTTATCACTTTTCCTTGGCCACCTAGCTTTCTCACCTAGATTCTGCATTGCAAGGATTAGTTCATTGTTATCAACAGAAAAACAGTATTCAGAAATAGGAGGATAATCCTCATCATCCTCTTCTTGTTCCACCGCATGCACGTTCTGGTTATCAGACTTGTTGTAGGACCTTGATTTGTTGTTCCTGAAGTAGGATCCTTGTTTCTCCTGTTTTGAGGATCCTGTCAACCTATCCTGGATCCTTTTCTCATCCTCTAGGCGGATGAACCTAAGGGCCCTGGTTCTTACTTCATCAAGATTTCTGCAAGGTGTCATCACAAGATCATTATAGAATAATGAATCCCTAAGCAATCCCATTTTAAAGGCTTCTACAGCCGTAGCAATATCCAAGTTAGGAATATCTAAGGATTCTTTACTAAATTTAGTGATGTAATCTCTAAGTGATTCATTTTGACCTTGAGTTACCCTATATAAATCACTAGTTAATCGTTCAAATTTTCTACTACAAGAAAATTGACTATTAAACAAATTAACTAGATTAGCAAATGAAGTAATAGAGTAAGGGGGAAGACTTAGCAGCCATTTAAGAGCAGATTCTGTAAGTGTGGATCCAAATCCCTTGCATAGACATGCTTCTTTTAACCTTTCAGGAATTGGGTTGATCTCCATCCTCTCCCTGTATTGAGCTACATGCTCCTCTGGATCCGTTGAACCATCATACAGTTTCATGGATGGTATCTGGAATCTTTTGGGTATCTCAGCATCACATAAGGGTGGTGCAAAATGAGATATCCTATGGCTACCGTCAGCAATTTCAGGAATGGGTTTAACCACTCCTGGAACACTGGATATCATATCCTTGAGCTTCTGTAACTCCCTGGCCATAGCCTGATTGATACCTGTATCCTGCATTAAGCCATGGTTAGTGTTATATGAGTTATTAAAAGTGTTACCTCCCACAGGATTCGTGTTTGTAATTCCAGATGTGTATCCATATTGACGGGATTCTGGTATGATCGAAGGACCAGACGAAGCAATGGTCTGCATTGGTATGAAGTCTCCTTAATGAACGTCCGAGCTCTGAGGCTGCATACTTCTCAAGAATCCTTGATCCTGAAAGACGTTGGATCCTTGAGGCTGAGAGGATCCTTGAACCTGAAAAGATCCTGGGACAATAGAGAATCCTTGGACCTGGGAGGATCCTTGGACCTGGGAGGATCCTTGGACCTGGGAGGATCCTTGGATCTGGGAGGATCCTTGGACCTGGGAGGATCCTTGGACCGGGGAGGATCCTTGGACCTGGGAAGATCCTTGGACCGTGTGCATTCCCAAATATCCTCCTGAGCTGAAGGATCCTTGATGCTGAATAGAGGATCCCGATGGCTGAAAATAGGATCTCTGAGGCTGGTAGTGAGAGCCAAATGCCTGACTCATTGTTGTTGTTCCATGACGTCTTCCTGGTAATTCACCCAAGTATTGCGCGTCCGGAGCTGCTGAGTGCTTGGAAGTTATGACTGGAGTGTCGAAGTTCAGCGACCTTGGCATCAGAGGAGAGTGATCCTCCACTGATTTCTTCTGTTTCTTGATATCACCAATCTCTTGGAGGATCCGTTCATTGGTTTTATCCTGCTCTTGCATGCGATCCCTCATCTGCAAAATCAGATTAAAAAGATCATTAGTAGTAGGATTAGTGGAAACAGAAGAAGTTGGTGGTTTTGTGAAAATGGGGGTTTGTCTCTTCGCAGCATTCTCAGCATTCTTCTGGGATCCAGAAGGTGGTGGAGGCAAAGGAGGAACGCCTTGTGAAGAACTGATTGCCGGCATAGAACTTGATGTATTCTTTGTTGAGGAAGCCATCTGCTTGGTTGTAATGAACCGAAATGACCACAATAGTACAAATTTTCTTAGGAATGAAGCACCAATTGCCCCACGATGGGCGCCAAACTGTTTTGGTCAAAAATCAAGCAATGACAATGCAACCAAACTTTCTGTTGTGAGGTATGATGCTTGAATCAATGAACAACACTAAGGATCACTCAGAAATGAAATGAATAAGTGACACAAAGATTTATACGAGGAAAAAGCCCTTGATCAATGAATGATCTCCGGCATAAAAAACCTCGGGTGATGGAAACTACCGATCACCAACTCCAATTAAACAAGAAATGTATTACAACTTCGGATGATAGCGAGCTAATTACAAGGATCACTATAGTGTAACGTGCAAAAAGTGTATGAAATTGCTAAGCGAATTTCCGAAAGCTGGTGAGAGCAGTTGCTAGTGTGTGTTAAGCTAAAAATAGCCAAGTGTTTTCTATTTAGCTCGCTACCCCTTTTAAAAATGGAAAATATCTAAGCTAACAAACATTCCGCATTTGGTGCAAGTCCCCCACGACCTCCATAACGTCCATTTCTGCCATGCACGTGCGGAATAAATATGGAATATGCTCCAGGAATATCGCCAAGACCAAGTCCAAGCTCGTGTTCCTGCAAAACATCATCATATTCAAAGTAGACAATCGTTAGTATAAGGATCCTTAAGATGATCCATGATCCTGATCCTGCAACACTTCTGAGGATCACTAATTCTAACAGAAGTGAGGATCACTAAACCCAACATTAATTGAGGATCACTGATCATTGGAAAATCCTCCCCTAACAGACACCGTTTTCGAGGGAGGCAATCTTCTTATCCTTGGCCAGCATGATCTTTTGGAGGTCCACACACTTTTGCTCAACCTCTTCAATGCTCCCTACGTAATCTTGGATTTCAGCAAATTTCTGCAAAAGAAAGGATACAATTCAGGATCCCTTACCCTCATTATGGAATGATCATGTACAAGAATCACATTTAAGGATCAGTTATTCTTACCTCAGCAACGTATTCCTCGAACTGATGCTGGATTAGAGGCAGACCTTCTAGGGTATCAGCGGTCTTTCTTTTCTTTCCGCCCCTTCCCTTAGAAGTGGTTGCTTTGGGGATCGTGACGGATGGACTAGCAGCAGGCTTCTTCTTTGAGGATCGGACAGCATCGAGGTCAGTGACACTGAAACGGGTAGCAGACTTCGATGATTTTCCAGCACCTACACATCCAAAACAGATAAGTATCCTTATTTCATTTTAATTTAAACATTTAGTTATACACAAAATGGGATACTTACTTGACATCGTAACAGAACCTGAGGATACTTCTTGAGAATCCTGGGTATTTGCTTGAAATAATCTAATTGCAGGATCAAGCCTCCGGAAAGCAGCAAGCCTTTCCTTCGTTGCAGGTGTTGTAATAAGGTGTGAAACAGTAATAGCTGCAAAATAGAAACAAAAGAATGTTAGTGATCCTCAGCAGAAACGAGGTTATCCTGTGATCCTTCTCAGGATCCTCTATCCTACCATGGGTGGTCCATTTTCTAGGCAGGTCCTTTCCATCAGGGATAGAATCCCTTCTGATAAAGAAGAATCGTCGTTTCCAGTTGGTGTCATTCTTAGTGGCTTTGAAGATGGGGTGTTCTTCACCAGGTTTATGTTTGAATAGATATCGATGAGATCCATGGCTCACAAGGTCGTACATTTCTGCTAACTCCGACATTCCCAGATCAATACCTTCATGCACAATGATTCTTTCAAGGGTATACAAGACCCTCCATATCATTGGCATTGCTTGGATATAGGAGATGCCGGTGAGAGAGAAGAAAGATTGGGTGAAATCAGGAAAAGGATACGAGTGTCCTATCGTAAATGGGGTGACCGGAAAAGCTACCCAAGTTTCAGAAACAAAGTCGCTTAGGACGGTGGGGTCAAAAGCTTCAAAAACGGTGTTCACCGAAAAACAATGGCGGATCCTGTCTATCTGTGGATCAGTAAAGCAGCATCTTTCTTTCGCAGAGCCTTCGATGATCCCTTGGCTCTTCAAGGGACTGTCCTTTTTGTGATCCTTAGCCGGTGAAGATCTCAGCATCATCTTGGTCATGATGATGGTGAAGAAGAAGAAACAGAATGAGAATATGAAGAGAGAAAGGAAAGAGAAGTACCTGATCAGATCTTCGAATGAGGATTTAAAGGATGAAACGCACGAATTTAAATGCCTCCTAATCCTTATCTCTAACTTCAATTTATAATCATGATTTTGCAGGATAGTCACTTCAATGACGTCACGTTGGCAACGGCTAGTCAGAATGTAATGGCTATATATCCGTTAGTTTGTTACGGATAAGAACGAGAAAATATAGCTTGTTTATTTACACATTAGTCCTTATATTTTGGGGGCAATTGTTAGGGGGGGATTTTCCAAAGATCATTGATCCTCAATTACTGTCGGGCTTAGGATCCTCAATTCTGTTTGAATTAATGATCCTTAGAGAGTATTGTAGGATCAGGATCCAGGATCATCGTAGTGATCCTTACACTAACAATTGTCTGCTTTGAATATGATGTTGTTTTGCAGGAGTACGTGCTTGGACTTGGTCTTGGTGATATTCCTGGAGCATATTCTCTTTTTATTCCGCACGTGCTTGACTAATATGAACGTTATGGAGGTCGTGGAAGACTTGCATGAAATGCGGATAGTTAGTTAGCTTAGATATTTTCCAAATTTATAAGGGGATAGCGAGCTAAATTAGAACACTTAGCTATTTTTGGCTTAACACACACACTCGTAACTGCTCTCATCAGCTCTCGACAGTTTGCTCGGCGATTACACACTTTTTTGCACATTACACTCTAGTGATCCTTGTAACTAGCTCGCTATCATCCAAAGTTGTAATATGTTTTTTGTTTAATCTGAGTTGGTGATCGGTAGTTTCCATCACCCGAGGTTTTTTATGCTGGAGATCAACTCTTGATCAAGGGCTTTTTCCTCGTATAAATCATTGTGTCACTTATTCATTACATTTCTGAGTGATCCTTAACATTGTTCATTGATTCACGCATCACACCTCACAACAGAAAGTTTGGTTGCATTATCTTTGCTTGATTTTTGACCAAAACAATATGAACCAAGGACTGCCATCAAATCCCAAGCCTTAGCTGACTTTGTGGCAGATTTTAGTAGTGACTTGCAAAGGGAAGCTGAGTTAGAAGTTCAACAGCTTGAAGAAACTAAGGATCCTTGGATACTCTTCACTGATGGAGCTTCTAATGTCAAAGGAACAGGACTT
This sequence comes from Helianthus tuberosus, assembly GCA_030545235.1. Lineage (NCBI taxonomy): Eukaryota > Viridiplantae > Streptophyta > Magnoliopsida > Asterales > Asteraceae > Helianthus > Helianthus tuberosus. The sequence goes on along the minus strand of CM060399.1, from coordinate 218,529,596 downwards.
GGAATACTACTAAAATCACCACAGGAAGACATAATACCCCACTCCATAGCTTGTGAGTTTCAAACTACTAATATTGAGGCTGAATATGAAGCCTTGATAGCTGGTTTGCAAATTGCCAAGCATATGAGGATCAGGTATCTTGAGGTACATGTAGATTCATTGTTAATTACTAATCACTTTAATGGATCCTATGTTGTTAAAGGTGAAAAGCTAATCAAATATTTAGAGATAGTCAAAGAATTGGCACTCTCTTTTGTTTCCTTTAGTTTAACACAGGTACCAAGGGAAGAGAATGCAGAGGCTGATGCATTGGCCAATCTAGGATCATCCTTTAAGATTCCAGAGGATATCAGGATCCCTATTATCCACATCCTAACCCCCGCTATCGAGGATCATGTAGCCATGGAGATAGGAGAGGATTCTGCAATCATCCCTAGTGATGATACACAACCTCATTCAGGATCATGGATCCTTCCAATCAAAAGATATATCCAACATGGAGAGATTCCTACAGGAAAAAACCCTAGGGCTTTCAAAATCAAGGTATCTCAATTCACAATATTGAATAACATGTTATATAAACGATCTCTTGCAGGTCCATATCTAAGATGCATTGAGGATCCTGAAATCCAAGAAGTCCTAAAAGATTTTCATGAAGGAGATTGTGGAAACCACACTGGGGGCAGGGCATTATTTTCAAGGATCCTGAGGACAGGATACTATTGGCCTACTATGAAGAAGGATGTTGTGGACTATTCCAGAAAGTGTGATCCTTGTCAGAGACATAGTAATATCCTTCACCAACCAGCAGAGCTCTTACATCCTATATCCTCTTCTTGGCCATTTATGAGATGGGGGATGGATATAGTCGGTAAGCTTCCTAAGGCACCTGGTGGAAAAGTATTCATGCTTGCTATGACTGATTACTTCTCCAAGTGGATAGAGGCTGAAGCCTTTGCTCAAGTCAGAGAAAAGGAAGTGATATCCTTTATTAAGAGAAACATTATTACTAGATTTGGTATTCCTTCTGAAATTGTTTGTGATAATGGATCCCAATTTATTGGGAGTAGAACTACTAACTTTTGTGACAGCTGGGGGATTAAGATGATAACATCAACACCAGTCCACCCACAAGCTAATGGTCAGGCAGAATCATCCAACAAGATCATCATCAACAATTTGAAGAAGAAGCTTGGATCCAAGAAAGGAAAGTGGGCAGAAGAACTACCTTATGTATTATGGGCTGATAGGACAACTCCCAAGAATGCTACTAGTTAAACTCCATTTTCTTTGGTATTTGGAGTAGAATCAGTGATCCCTACAGAAATGGTGGTTCCTACTGCAAGAACAAGCATCCGTGATCCTGAAGAGAATGTTGAAAACTTGGTTCAAGATTTGGATACTATAGAAGAACTCAGGGATTTGGCAAGGATAAGGATGGCTAGTTATCAACAAAGGATGGCTGGAGCCTACAATAAGAATGTCAGGATCAGGAAATTCCAAGTTGGTGACATGGTATTAAGGAAAGCATTTCAGAATACCACAAATCCTGCTGATGGAAAATTGGCACCAAAGTGGGAAGGCCCCTACCTGATTAAAGCTGAGGCTGGAAAGGGGGCATATCGATTGCTAACAATGGAAGGTGATTTGCTACCAAGAGCTTGGAATGCTGTCCACCTGAAGAAATACTTCATGTGATAAGGATTTGTGATCCCTAGCAATGTTCATGATCCACATCCTTGAAGGATCCTTAGAGGATGGAAGATCCTCGTTTTGGTAATGATCTAATCTCAAACTATTTAATTCTTTAATTATCCTGTATACAAGAAAAAGGATCCTGGATCCTTTATCCTTCTTTCACTTAGTTCTGAGTTTTGCAGAAAGATGACATATCCTTGACAAAGGATTGAGTATCCACAGAAGTATCCAGTTATTTGAGCTTGACCCCAGTTGTTTGGGCTTGACCCTAGTTGTTTGGGCTTGACCCTAGTTGTTTGAGCTTGACCCCAGTTGTTTGGGCTTGACCCAAGTTGTTTGGGCTTGACCCCAGTTGTTTGGGCTTGACCCCAGTTTTTTGGGCCTGTCCCCAGTATCGCCAGTAGCGCACGATGATCCTGGTACAGTTCATGGCAATGGGACCGACACTCGCTTTAGGGGCTGACAATTTCATTGTACTGGCTGTATCCGGGATCCTACGTATAATGGTAGACGTACCATACATCCGTTCCTAAGGTTTCTAACGTTTTCACGTTAGCTGAGGTTTTGGCATTTTCATGTCACTAAGTTTGGATAGTCGCCAGTGAGGCCCATACTCCAGTTTACACAAGATCCTTTGAGCTTGTCCCCAGTTATCCTTTGGGCATGTCCCCAGTTATCCTTTGGGCTTGTCTCCAGTTATCCTTTGGGCTTGTCCCCAGAATTGTTGGGCTTGTCCCCAGAATTGTTGGGCTTGTCCCCAGTTGCTAACTCTTTTCTTATAATAGCTTAGTCCCAAGTTATGCTCCATTTCAAGTTTTTGAAGCTAAACAACCAAGGATCCTTGATCCTTACCTTCTACTAAGATTTGTCTTTTGGTTATCCTGATTATAAATGTTAAGGGGTTAGGATCCTAACTTGGATTCTCAGGTATGATCCTTGATCACTTTGATTTTTCTTCATTATTTGTATAAGTGACCCTTATCATTTGACAACAGAACTAATGATCCTTAAGTTGCATAACTTTTCTGAATTTATCGACTATAGGATATTTGATCCTTGATCATATCCTAAAACTTTTAAACATGATTTGTTAAACTTTTCTTCTTTACTTAATAAACTCAAACAAAGTATATAACAACAGTCGAAAAATAAAGAATTCACAAGGATAACAACATGGGAAATAGCCAAAAAGTTAAAGTTTTATTTATTCACAAAGGTTAAACCCTTAAAGGTTGTCAAAATTGCCAACCCAAGTTTCTACCAGCAAATCGTGGCCCGTCCACTTGGGTTGGCAAAGGGTGTCCATTGTTAACAGGTCTTAATAGTGCAGAAAATAACAGATGGCAGGATAACAAGTGGTTTCATCCCCCAAACAGAGGATCCCTCCACCACCTATTATCCTACCTATTGTTCAAAGGATCTATGATCCTCAACCCTAATAGCTATTGTTTAGTTATTACAGACCATCATTGTTTGAAATCAAAACACCATCAAACCAAAAAACTTTCAAATCCTAAAAAAAATGGGCTCCGGCCGCGTCTAGAAATATCCATCATCGCCCATTTCTGCGGCTCACACCTTGGCTACATCACCACCAGCATCATCACCACCAGCTTGATCCTTCCCGCTGCCACTTGCCTCAATCGCCAAGACCTCGGTAGCTTCCTCCTCATCCTCTAGCTCAGCCAGCTTTGCCTTCCAGCCCTCCTTGTCCCAAGCGGTCCTGTCGAAGTCAGGATCCTCAGCCTCTTGGGCCATTTGCAGCTTGATCTTGTACATGGTGATGGCAGCAGAGACTGTAGCATCCTCCAGCAGCTCATTCTTCTCGTGATCAGCATTTATCTGGGCCATGACCACCTGCTTCTTTGCCAGATTGAGGTCCTTTTCGAGGGAGGAGATGGTTTGATCCTTGGCCAGGAAGATCTTTTGGAACTCCTGATGCTTCTGCTCCGCCTCTTCAACGTATGCATCAAAAAGCATTTCGACCTCGGCGAATTTCTGCAAAAAGACAAGGTAAAGTTCAGGATCCGTGATCCTCAAGTGGGCAGGATAATTAAGCAGAATCAGTGATCCTTACACCAGCAAAGTATTCTTGGAATTGGTGGCGGATAAGAGGCAAGCCTTCAAGATTTTCAACTTCAGTGGCCTTCCTCTTCTTTCCCCCCTTGGATGTGACAGGCTTGGGGACTATGGCACTTGGGCTAGCAGCAGTTTTCTTTTTTCCAGAATGGGGAGCCACGATGCTAAGATCACTGACACTGAAGCGAGTGGCAGACCTTGATGATTTTCCAGCGCCTGTCAATCCAAAACAACAAATAAGTATTCTTGTTTTATTTTCATTTAAGCATTTAATTACATACAAACATGGATACTTACTTGACATTGTGACTGAGCCTGAGGATACTTCTTGAGAATCCTTGGTGTTTGCTTGGAATGATCTTGTTGCAGGATCAAGATTCCAGAAAGCGGTGATCCTTTCCTCCGTTGCAGGTGATGAAATGATGTGAGAGACAGAGATAGCTGGAAAATGAAAAAGAAGATGTCAGTTATCCTTACAGGAACAGGGTTATCCTATGATCCTTCTATAAGGATCCTCTATCCTACCATGGGTGGCCCATTTTCTGGGAAGATCCTTCCCATCCGGGATAGAGTCCCTCCTAACGAAGAAAAAACGTTTCTTCCAGTTGGTGTCATTCTTGGTGGTTTTCAGGATTGGATGAGGTTCACCGGGTTTGTGTTTGAATAAAAAGCGGTGTGAACCATGGCTCACAAGGTTGTACAGTTCAGCAAGTTCAGACATTCCTAACTCTATATCCTCCTGCTCAATGATCCTTTCTAGGGTATACAAAACCCTCCACATCATTGGCATAGCCTGGATATAGGATATGCCGGTAAGGGAGAAGAAAGACTGGGTAAAAGCAGAAAAAGGATAGGAGTATCCTATCAGAAATGGGGTGACTGGAAAGGCAACCCAAGTTTCAGAAATGAAATCGCTCAAGGCGGTAGGGTCAAAAGGCTTGAAGACAGAGTCTGCCGGAAAGCAGTGACGGATCCGGTCAATCTCCGGATCAGTAAAGCAGCAACGTTCCTTCGGAGAATCTTTGATGATCCCTTGGCTTTTCAAAGGGCTATCTTTCTGGTGATCCTTGGCAGGGGATGATCTTAACTTCATCGTGATTCAAACATTTCAAAGAAGAACAGAGCAAGAATGTGAAGAGAGAAAGGAGAAAGAAGTACCTGCTTGATCTTCGAATGAGGATTTAAAGGGTGTAACGCACGAATTTAAATGCCTCCAGATCCTTATCTCTAACTTGAATTTATAATGATGATTTTGCAGGGATGTCGTTTCAATGACGTAGGATCTGCAACGGATAGTTAGATCCTAACGGCTATATATCCGTTAGTTTGTTGCGGATAAGATCAAGAAAATATAACTCCCTAATTTACACTTTACTCCTTATATTTTGGGGGCAATTTTTAGGGGAGGATTTTCCAATCCTAAGGATCATGGATCCTCAAGTGCTGCCAGGATCATGGATCCTCAATTCTGTTTGAATTAAGGATCCTCAGTAGGTGTTGCAGGATTAGGATTCAGGATCCTTATTGTTATCCTTGTACTAACGATTGTCTTCATTGTACGTAAGCTTGTTTTGCAGGAGCAAAGGCATGGACTAAGTCTCACCGAAATTCCTTGAGCATATTCCCTCAATATTCCGCACGTGCTTGGCTCTTGTGGACGTTGTGGAGATCGTGGGGAGCTTGCACAATTTGCGGATAATTAGTTAGTTTATTTATTTCTAATTTAAAATGGGGATAACAAGCTTGAGTTAGAACACTTGGCTAATTTTGGCATACACACACTCTCGCAACAGCTCTCAATCAGCTCTCAAACACTACTTGGCGATTTCATACATTTTTTGCACATTGCACACTAGTGATCCTTGTAACAAGCTTGTTATCATCCCGAGTTGTAAACTTCTTTTGATTAATCTTAGTTGGTGATCGGTAGTTTCCATCACCCGAGGTTTTTTATGCCGGAGATCAACTCTTGATCAAGGGCTTTTTCCTCGTATAAATCCTTGTGTCACTTGTTCATAACATTTCTGAGTTATCCTTAACATTGTTCATTGATTCAAGCATCACACCTCACAACAAAAGATTTGGTTGCATTATCCTTGCTTGATTTTTGACCAAAACAGTACGTACTCTTGATGATCTCTACATAAATACGGTAGAAATTAAAGACGCTGATGTATCATGTCAATTTGCTTTATCTCTGGTGGAACCAAGTTCATTCTGTGAGGCGGTAAAATACACCGAGTGGGTTAATGCAATGAAGGAAGAACTGGAATCCTTAAAGAGACATCACACTTGGACCTTGACAGATTTTCCAAGAAAACAAAAATGTCAAAGGTTTGAAGTGGGTGTATCGTACTAAAGTTGGAACTGATGGGAAAATAACTAAGTACAAGGCAAGGATCGTTGCAAAAGGCTATAACCAAGACTATGGTATTGATTTTGAAGAAACGTTTTCGCCCGTAGCCTGCTTCGAAACAATCAGGTTAGCATTATCCTTGGCAGCTCATAACAAATGGGATTTGCATCAATTTGATGTCAAATCTGCATTTCTTAATGGGCCATTGCTAGAGGAAGTTTATGTGACTCAGCCACCGAGCTTTGAAGTTGAAGGCGAAGAATGAAAGGTGTAGAACCTACACAAAGCTTTATACAGGTTGAAGCAGGCTCCACGAGCCTGGTATGGTCAAATTGATGCTTATTTTCAAACTCATGAGTATCTAAGATCGAAGAGCGAGCCTACGGTTTATGTGTTTATTTATTCATTAAATGTTAGACTAGCAAAATGAATAAATTAAAAAAGTAATCTTTTCCAAGTAACATTATCATCCTGAAGTATCTTTGAATTTAAGATTATCTTTTATGTCTAAAATCAATATACTAAACAAGATTGTTTTTGGTATATTGATTTGTTTTTATTAATATAATATGCGATTTTGTATTATTTATGCGTGAATTTTTATAGGTGATCTTAGTAGGACACAGTAGTGGGGTGCTTGTGTTTCTTATGCAATGGAGCAATTTCCACAAAAGATTTCGAAAGCCGTGTTTTTATGCGGTACTATGGTATCTAATGGACAAAAGCCCTTTGATGTGTTTGTTGAACAGGTATATGTAATTGACGAGTCACTTAATATGCTTCACATGTTGTAATTGATGTACACTTTGACTTTTACAGTTCAAACGTATTACTTTTTTCGATGCGAATATGATATGGGTTTGGGTAGAGGTGGCAAGATGGGAGGGTCTGTGTTGGGTGACGGGTTTGGGTTGAAACTTGTCATCTTTTTTGATACATGTTAAAACGGGTAGGGTGCCGGATGTGTTGAAAATTGCAAGCTCCTTTTTTATTCTTTCTACTATATCTTTTTTATGAATAATGTATCAGTTATCAGATATTATTACAAGATAACTATATTGGTACAATTATTATCTATTTTTTTTAAATATAAGTAACTGAAGGAAATAACTGAAAGCACACGTTGGCCAATTTTCAAACCGTGTGACCCGTTCGCTTTTGAGCTAAGTTATCAAGTTGGCTCATTTGACCCGTTTGAGATAAGATCATAACCTAAATAGACCGATTGACCAGTCCATAAGTGATTGACCTCGAAAGTCGAACTCTTTGTATTCTTACACAAATTTTCTTTTTCCAGCTCGGGTCTACGGAACTCTTTATGAAGGAATCAAAGTTTTTAATACATGGAAATGGGAAAGATGGAACCCCCCCCCCCCCCCAGCTCGGGTCTGTGTTTTTCCAATGTATGCGTTTGTACAGAATATTACATTTCAAAGTAAATAATATGGTTTTGGTTGAACTCGCGTATTACGCGGGCATTAACCTAGTAACTAATATATAGATATCATTTATTTTATCCTTATCTTTATCTAAGATTAATAAATAAATTCAATTTTGCAATTTAGACCCTTTGTTTTTTACTTTTAACCACCAACCCTTTTTTATTTTCAATTTTGGTTCACCATACATATCATCTTTCCCAAGTTTTTCATTTTGTTCTTAATTTTGTGAGATAATGCACCCTAACGTGCGTGTGGGGTTCAACATTTTTTTCGTATATTTTTTCCCGTTTGATTGGCCCATCGCAGCACATCTCTTTTTCTCCGTTTAACAAGTTCGACCAACGCGCGGGTCCTGGATTGACTTAGTTATTTTTTCTATGTTTTACGTTTCGGTTTCATTTCTCTGCAACGAGCGTTCGTGAGTCAAAGATTTTACGTCTGCTTTTCGCTCGATGTTATTTTTTTTGTTTTTATTTAATTTGTTTTTACGAGCTTTTCCGGTGTTGGTGGTCGCTGACAGTGATATAGCATTGGTAGTATTTGGCACAATTTTACAACCACCGCTGCAACGCAGGGGCTTAATACTAGTTTATGAAATATATTCATGTAGGCTTTTTAAACGCTTTGAAAAAAATATTAAGATGTAGATATTTTGTGGTTGTATTATATGTTCATTTTTTTTTCGTTTGTTATGACATGTGCTGATACTATGATAAAACAAACAAAACTGATGCCAATCGAATTTCCCCTTATCTCCCCTCGGCAAAACGTGAGTTAAATCATCTTGTGTCCTTGCGGCAACGAGAATGTTGCATCATCTAGTTGAATATGAGTTTTTTTCAAAATAATATTTAAGTTGTTAAGTTTTAAGGAGGTAATTATGCAATTATATAACTTATTAAAGTTGGCGGTTGGTTTGTACAGGGTTTAGCACGCTACAATGTACACAGAAAACATCCTAGTTTATATCAACAAAAATGTGTCTTGAAGTTGTAAATTTTTTTTTCAACTTCATATATCACATCTAACATCACATAAGTTAAAGATCATATACTTTTGTACACACTTTTTATTATTTGTCGTATACATTTACAAGTTCAGATGAATAGTATGATGATGATATCTTGCGCCTCAACTTCTGATTGGTAGGTTACCAGGTTGGGTATCTTTACCGAAGTGATTAAGACCGTAAAGATTGAATACTTAACAATGACCCAACAAACGGGGCGGTGTGCTAATCCTATAGCGCTATACATGTTAAGGGAGACTCTTTAAAGTTAATAATAGATAACATGCATAATATTTGTTCTAGTATGTATAAACAAGTAGCATAACAAGTAAGCATGTTTAAGGATTAAGTGTTTGCATAAGATTTATTGTATGTGTGATTGTGATTTTAATACGGATATATGTTGCAACCCAAATAGTGTTTAAAGCATAAAATTGGTAAACTATGAACTAACGGTTTGCGAAGATTTCCACAAAAAGTGAGTGAGCGGTTTTGAAGGATGGAGTCACCAAAGTTTACCCTAGAATGGTAAACATAAGATTTATTGTATGTGTGCTCGGATGGCTATTTGTTCTTTTTCGTTTTCAATCCTTACATGGTTCTATATGTCAATTATATATATTATTATAAATATAGTGTAGATCAAATACAAATGGGTCTTAACATACAAAATGACATTAACATGAGAACTGAATGAAACTTTTGTTTTATTTTTTAATTTTTTGAATTTTTTCTAACTATTTAATGATGATGTTTAATTGTAAAATGTAAAAAAAAATCATGAATTTACTCCGGCAGAGTAATTATGTAATTACTCCTACTGGTGTAAAACACTAATTCTTTTTAGGTTCTAGGACTATAATACGTGCTTAACAAGATGGGAAAAAAATAAAAAAAAATCTCTCCTATTCTTACGTTGAGCCCAATTTATATGTTAAGACCCATTTGTATCAGAATATAACTCTATAAATATAAATATAAATATAAACTTTATAAATCTATACTACATAAATAAGTACGTATTTAGAATGCTAGCTAACCAAAAGATACTCAAGTTGGACCGGCCAAGTTGATATTTGGTGGTTAAAGACTTAAAGCTACTCTTATAGGTCATATTGGGCCTAGGAGATTTTTTAGGTGAGTATTAAAAATATTTAAGCCCATTAATAATGTTGTCAGTCAAGCTAACTATTAATCACCTCAGTTAGAATGCTTACCATTTCCTGTCACCTTTCCTTTTTTGTGGCCACTACCCACAAAGATTTAGCTGGATCCAAATCCTAGCAAACACAAAGATTGACGATGGAGATTGTGCCAGATTGGAGATAAGTATCATCAGTTACTAAATCAAAATAAAAGCCAATTAAATAGCCTATTCATTCTTCTTTATTGAAGGGTAGGGGACACGTTACAAATCACTAAAACGTGATTTAATGAGACTATGCTCAGAAGTTTGAGTGGATGGGACATTTTGGTTTATTAAAACCCTTTGGATCTCTTTTCTCTTTTTTGATATATTATTATTTTTATTTAATAACTTTAAATGTTAACTAAAGAATTGGCCCGTACAATGGAAATGGGATTTTGTACATGTATATTAGCTTTAAATTTTAACTACGGTTCGGTTTGTTATGGTACCGACACTTGGTATAACAACCGAAAAAGAAAACCCAAAATAAGGTTGTGATATGCCAAAGAGGATATGGACACCTGTTTAAAATCGATCAAAAACAAATGCCGGTACCGATATGATACCTGACATTAGTCTGTAATCGTCTCTGTTTTAATACAAAAAGAATTTAAAAAAAAATTGGCAGGAATAGAATAGTTCCATCTTTGGATGGATCACATTTAAGAACTGATTTTAGAATTTTCTCTGATATATTTGAAAGTAGAAATTTTTGTTTGATAAAAAATAGCAAACGAAAGAGAAAACACAAAAAATTAAAATCGTGATATGCCAAAGAGGTAATCGACATGTGTTTTACATTGATCGAAAACCATGAAAATGGATACCGACCATGATTCTATTCGGTCAATATATTTGGTCGGTTTGTTATAGTATGATGGTACACTATTGGAACTTGGTATAGCATCAAAAAAAGAAAAACCCAATGTGATATGCGTAAGAGAATATCGACACGTGTTTTAGAAAGATTAAAAACTATACAAACAAATGTTTGGACCACTTACATTCGATTGGTATCAGTTTAGTTTGTTACGGTAATTTGTACAATTTCAACACCAAAAAAGAAAACCCAAAAAATAATGTCATGACATGTCCAAGAGGATATCGATACAAGTTTTACATCAATCGGAAACCATAAAACAAATACTGACACCGCTTCTGATAATACGATACCATTAGTTGTGTTTTTCATACAATATTAGTTCAATTCATCATGATACTGGCACTCGCCATAGTTTACAATGCCGAAAAAGATACTCTATTGTGAATACAACTCTGTTCTTAACGAAATTTAGACTGGAAAGTCATAGAAAAACAAATAAACATAGATACACACTAAACTTTTTTTAAAAAAAGTTATCAATCAATCATACCCAGTCAAATCCCACAAATAGCAAAGCTATTGATAGGGTCTGGAGAGGGTGGGATGTAGGCCCACCTTACCTCTACCCTTACACTGTGTTCTAGAGTTTACTAACGGAAGGAAAGGAAAGGAAACAAAAAGAAAGTAAAAATATTTTGTGTTCCAGAGTTTCATTTAAGGAAGGAAAAGAAAGGAAAATAAAACATGTCGTGTTCCCGAGTTTCATTTAAGGAAGGAAAAGAAAGGAAATGACAGGAAAACTAGGCTAAATTCTTTAATTTTTCTTTCCTTCCGATTTGGGAGGAAACGGTGGGAAAGATATCTTTTTTTTCCTTTCTCGTCCTTTCCTTTCTCACTTTTGCTTTCTTTTCTTATCCCTCATTAAGTTAACTCGGGAACAGAGCGTTAGGGATAGAGAGGTTGCTTTCAGTGAGACCCTCGGCTCCAAAACACAAAGGAAAGAAATAAATAGAACATGAGGTGTGTGTATGTGTATGAAGCTATCAATATAACATTAGTGGTGAAAGAGTGCATGGTAAACAAGACAAATACAACAACACAAACAGCATATACACATAGTTACATATCTACGACCATACACTACACCTAAAAACATAATTGTTCCCTCTCCTAGAAATCCTTAACCTTAATCATACGTCTCCACGAGCTCCTATCATGGATCATGTTCTCAGAGATGTGCAATCTTTACAAATCATGCCTTATCCGCTCGTCCCAAGTAATTTTGGGTCTGCCTCTACTCCTCATCCCCTCCACCTCGAGAGTTTCAACCACTCTAACTGGCTCTATCATCTGCCTCCTCTTCACATGCCCAAGCCATCTCAACCTTCCCTCCTTTATCTTATCTGATATACTAGCTACTTCTAACCTCTCCTTAAAAACATCATTCATATCCGGTCTAACTTTGTGTGCCCACACATCCATCTTAGCATTCTCATCTCTGCCACATCCATCTTCCGTGCTTGTACTTCCTTAATGGCCCAACAGTCTGTTCCGTATAACATAGTAGGTCTAATTGCAACCCTATAAAATTTACCTTTCAATTTTGTTGGGAACCTCCTATCGCACAATACCCCAGTGGCAGCTCTCCACCTATACCATCCAACCTGGATGCAAAATTATATATGTGTGTGTAGGGGGATCATTTGAGAAGAGAATTTAATTGTGAAGAAAAATAACAAATGGTTGAATTGTAGAACATTAATAGTTTTTCTCTCATCTCATTTATTATTATCTTTGACTAATTAAATATTAGTCATAAAGACAAACATTCTCTACACTAATTTTTTTTTGCCTACACACATCAAAAGTTATCCTATGCATTTCGAAATTATCCTACACATTTTGAAACTTATCCTACACAACTCATACTTTATTCTACACACCTAGTAATTTAGGGGTGTGCAAAAAACCGAATTAACCGAACCATAATTGGATAACCAACAAAACCGAACCGAAAAAACCGAACCAAATAAAAAACCGGTGGGTCGGTTAATGGTTTTTTTGAAAACCGAAAGTAGTGGATTGGTTATGGTTATCATTTTCTCCATACCCACCATAACCGAACCGAACCGACATGTAATAAATCTTTGTAGGATTTAGGACTTTTCACCATATTTTTAATACTTGATGATTTTGACTGAAGATTTTTAGTACTTATCGGTTTTTCATATCATTTTGCGGTTTTGGTTGAATGTTTATTTGAATTTATGGAATGTATCATATCACTTTACTTGAATATTCGATAATAATTGGTATTAATATTATAGTTTATATGTATTTTTAATACTATGTAATATACTAATATATACAAATATGCAATAACAATTTATTCCATGTTAAAAAATTAAGTTATTTTTAGCTAAGCTAGATACACGGTTAACCACCCATAACCGATCCGCTATAACCATCAAAACCGAATAACCATAACCACCATAACCGTTTGGTTACGGTTATGGTTATGTTTTTTGGTCAAAACTGACACAAATCGACCCATGCACACCCCTATCGTAATTTATCCTACACTCTAAATTAATTTTTTTAAATATATATTTTGAAAATAAGTTACAAATTTAATGTAGTTAGCTATTAAAGAGAAAAATATAAATTAATTATATATGTAAGTTTACTAATATAGGGGATGGTTCAAATGAAAACCACTTTTATTGTGAAAACTCGAAAACTAACTAAAAAAAGCCTAAAAAACACAAAAAAAAATTTCAATTTTTTTTATAAAAATCGCTGGTTTTTATATATGAAAAAAAAATTAAAAAAAAAATTTGTTGTAGTACACATGTGTATCTACACAAAAAAAAATTTGAAATTTTTTTTATATAAAAAAACCTGCGAAAATTATTATGCAAAAAAAAAAAAAAAAAATTGGTATGTTTTGTTTTTGCTTTTTTAATTAGTTTTCGAGTTTTCACAATAAATAGTGGTTTTCATTTGAACCTTCCCCTACTAATATACTCTTACAATAACATTAAATACAAATATTAAGTGAAACAAAATGAAATATTTTTATTGGTTGAATTTTTTTTTTTTAAATATATAAAATTTTCAATATGTAGATGGTTACAAGCTAGACTAGATCAACTACCTACCTTTGTAAAGGAGTCTTCATCCAATGGTACGACTGTCTCACAACTTTTTTTTATCGGTCAATGATATAAAAGTTTGGTTATTCGGGGTAACTCATGGCAAAAAGTGACCTTATATTTCCGTAACCGTACACAGTGCTGGGTAGCACAAGTCCACCATCTCTGGTTCCAAAAAAAGGGGTTAATTGCATATTTCTCCTTAAAATACTTCTTAATTGCGTATTTACCCAACTTAAAACAAAAATTGCATATATCCCCTTCCTTAACTAATGAAATTGTAAAATTACCCATTTTGATTTATGTAATTAAATATAAATTATGCAATGACTATTTTACCCTTATTTTTACTTAAACATTAAAAATTTAAATATTTATCCATTTTACTAGTTTTTGTGGCTTTTTTCACAATTCTTTTTTACATTTTGCTTGTTAGTTTTTTTTTTCGTTTTTGTAAACGTATTCTTTTTTTCTTTCACAATTCTTTTTATTTTTACTAAAACTTTAAAATTTTACATATTTATCCATTTCGATTTTACGTTTGTGGTTTTCTTAAAAGGATGTTTTCTTAAAAATGTATACAAGAGGGTGTTTGTTATTTTCTTAAGAAAAACGATAGTAGCGTTTTTCTTTTAATCATTAAATTAGGTAGCTTAAGGTATAGATCTAGGGGTGTTTGTGATTTTCGGCTAATTTATAGATATGTACATTAAAATACATTTAATGATTAAAAGAAAAGAGCAAAACAAATAACTTAGTAAAATTAAAAAAAAAAACTGGAAAAAAATATGAACTAGTGAAATGTAAAAATAAAATAAAAAGAATTGTGGAAAAGTCACAAAAAACTAGTAAAAAGGATAAATATGTAAGTTTTAAAAGTTTTAGTAAAAATAAAGGTAAAATAGTCATTAAATAATTTGTTTTAAATAAAATAAATTAAATGGGTAAATTTGTAATTTTATTAGTTAAGGGGATATATGCAATTTTAATAAGTTGGGTAAATAAGTAATTAAAAAGTTTTTTAAGTAGAAATATGCAATTAAAAAAAAATTCTAAAAGCCCACTACGATACCTAAACAATGTACCATGCAATAGCATTTGTTACCATGTAATATGCAAAACCAGCGAATAATGCATGTCCTAGGTACCTAAGCAACTTTTTACGACCTGGTCAAATATATAATCACCAATTCACCATCATTAAGTTGTACAACTATTTCATACCTTAAAGCAGTAGCGGATCTAGAATAAACCGGGTAATGTTCAAAAAAAAATTGTTACCGTACTTCTACAATGTAAACGAAAATTATAAAGTAACCCATAATCAATTGCACATTTGCACAGAAACTCTAAAACCAATTGCACATAAGCCCTAAATCCGGTTCGGGTCGGATCATATGAAAAATATATAATTAAACTAAAATATATATAATCAAAAAAAGTACGTCAAACGTCATTACAAATGTACAATGGAAATCGAACATATCTAAAGTTTTTATATTAAGCTCGAGCTCAACCTGATTCAAGTCGACTTAGCTCGATTACAACCTAGAAATCTATTAAGATGCATAATAGATTTGTTGTGAAGAGTTTTCTACTTTTTGTTGCTTGTTATTCTTGTTTGAGTAAACTTCTGTTTTGCTCCCTATGGTTTGGTCACTTTAACGGTTTTGCCCAAAACCTTTAAAAATAGCCATTTTCCTCCAATAGCTTGCTAATATGGTTTTTCCATTTTGCTCCCTGCGGGGAGCAAAATGGAAAAACAGACAATTTGGATGGAGTTAGAGGTGGGGAACAAAATGGAAAAACCATAGCAAACTATTGGAGGAAAATGGGCTATTTTTAAAGGTTTGGGGCAAAACCGTTAAAGTGACCAAACCACAGGGAGCAAAACACAAATTTACTCTTCTTGTTTCTATAGCTCATCGCATCATAGGTATTCTAAGTCAATCAAAAAACTTAAGAAATTAGAATTGTTTTAATCAAGTATTATATAAAATAAAAATAACAACTCAAAAGGGAGCAATAAAAAACATTTAGATGTTTTTGCATTTTAATTATTATACTATATATAAACCAACCGCTAAAAAATACTAAATTTGAACCTAATATCTCTTCTTTATGTGACCTGATCCGAAATGTTATTTTTGTATTTTAATTATCATAAGATAATCTAACTATTAAAAACGTAAAAATATTAAATTTGAGCCTAAAATATCTTCCAAAATATGATTTGATTTACGTGATTTTTAGATTAAAAAAATAAGAATACTAAATTTTGTTTTTCAATAGGATTGTTTAACTTAAAAAGGAAATGATGAATCATTTACGTGATTAAAGCTTCATTTAGAAAACAGTTGACTAATTGAATTTTTTTAATTAGGAAAACTTTAGTAATTTATCTAATTAGAATCTTTAATTTAAAAATGAATTTGATGAAATTGTTTCTTTCCTTTTTCTTCTTTACCTATTCTCTATCATCAATCAACACTCTCATTTAGTTTTTTTTTTTAACGGCAAATTTGGATCACTGACGTACCACTGGAGTATCATCGTGCCACCAGCAGAACCACCCGATCATATCCATCTCCACTAGGCAATGTCTATACACCAATTCAGGAGGAAACCCAATAAATATGGGAAAAACCCCTTGTGGGAATCGAACCCAGGACCTATTGGTCCCAAAGCTTTATCTCACCCCTAAGATGCCACTAGGCTATAAAGTCATGGGCACTCTCATTTAGTTATTACCCTTGTTTTATCATTCAAAAATCTTTAAGGTTTATAGACTCTCTTTTATCATATACTCAATTCTGCAACAAAGTGTCTCCATCATCTCCCCCGCACCTCAAGCGTATTGTTATTATTAGAACAATATCCCTCTCTTTTGATCTCTTTATTATACTTTTTCTCTTTACAGCATCCCACTGCCGCTTGCCACCTTCATTCGTTTGGCCGGATTTTTTTTCGATCAAGCTATTTTCGTTCTCATTTTTTCCAGTGGGGTAGCATAATATTTTTTAGGGGTAACGGAATACAAAAAACGTCGGAAAAAAGAAACAATTTGCACTACCGCCGAAAAATTAAGGGGCAGCGAGAGCTACCCCAACCTAAATGGTAAGTCCGCCCCTGCCTTAAAGTTTTTACCATTTATATGTATTTAAACCTAAAACTTATCTAGGTCTCATGTCAAATATATGATCACCAAGTCACTAACTGAAAACCTGATCATTTTCATAGTTGGTAATTACCATCCTTACTACTATATATGTACACCACAATATATGTTTGACCACAATACTCAAATGTATGAGTTAAATTATGCTCATGCTTGATGCTTGTATTAGATTTTGGTTATATTGAAACATAACCCTAATTGGTGTTCATACAAATACATATACAATTCCATACCACAATAAAAGACCATTTATACAAGTTTCAATATAAAAATTGTCAACATAAGATATAAAAAAATAAGATAAAACCAATGATTATATAAATCATAAAACGTGTCCAAAGTAATGTACCTTTTATATTTCTAGTCCGTGTTTATATAATATTACGTTATTGTCCAGGTCTGAACTTAGTGATATGATGAGAAACATGTCATAATGATCTCATGGTTTAGGATCAAATACAAAGGCTTTTAAAACTAAGAAGTCGTACAAAGGGTATCAAACTGTCACATCCCAATTTTTCCACACTTTACCGGTGGGCCCGGTAGGGGAGTAACGTGACGTGGTTGGCAACATCATAGTCAAACAACACAATATATAAATGCACAGCGGAAGCAAAAGGATAAATATATTACAATCCGAAATAATGTAACATCCAAGTATTACAACGGAAGTAAAGGATCCACGGGCGGATCGAAAATAAAATAACACTGTTCAACAGACTTTAGGCATCTAAGCTTGCGATACTCTTTATTGATGCTAGGAGTAGCCAGCCAATTCCGATTAGTACCTGCACTTAGCCTTTTTGGGAAAATACGTCAGTTTACACTGGTAAATACAATCAACCGACTCATTTTGAAAAGGTTTTAAAAATGATTGATTTGAATGCACATGGCACAAATAATATTTTATAACTTGGGATAATTATTTAAATATATAAACTTGTACAGGATTTACATGTTTCTTATGCGTTCAGTAGCCCGGATCGAGCCGGGTTAAAGATTAATGGACACACCACTTTATTTATGAGACACTGACAGGTGTACGCCTACACCTGTGTGCTAAGGTCGTGGCCATTTCGTAAAATGATGCCAGGGATATCCGGGACAACGGTCATTAACCCCCAAAGGCTTTAAGCAAACAAAACAAATTAAACGGAACATCTCAATACTTTAACCAACATACAATTAAAGATTCAATGCCTGACCAAGCGGTATTTTATATACCGTACCCCAAGCCCGTATAGGGAAAATAAGTTAAAAGTATTTACCTGAGCTAAATATAAATTCAATCACAGCCGTATCAAATCAGCAAGTACAGATAGCTTTTACTGGGCTCCTAAATCTGGAACGAAGGTTTTTAATAACCTATTAGAATCCTAACGGGTCTTTAATTAAGCCTTGACTTAGACCGGTTAGTTTTCAAGAGGGAGATACGGTTCAAACGCATGATTAAGCGAAGACCGGATAGAATGTGATTTAGACCCGACAAGTTTGAAGACTTGCTTAATATGGGTATTTCATACACATTCTGGATTTTGAGACGAAACTGATAAGTCTTGACCCGTTTCGGCTAATTTATGTAAACTAGTTACATAAACCGAACCGAACGCGTATGACGCGTAACGGGTAACCATAAGAGTCCAAAACAGGTTTCCTAAGTTAATATGCCTTAAATATGTTGTGATATCAGTAGGATACCTTCCGTTATGCCCAAAACGAGTTTAATCTATAATTAAGCCTCGTAGGGGTATTTTGGTCATTTTAAAGATTATAAAAGGAATTAATTTATCTTCTGTGATCCGGGTCTGATTAAATCAGTAAAATGGTTTATTTTAACAGGTTATAACATTTGGTTATAAGTCTTATATGCCAAAATAGTTTTTAGACCCTAACTATGCGTATAATACGCGTATAAAGCCGTTTTAAGCGACGTACGGGTTAAAATAGGATTCTGAGTTTCCTGAACAGTTAAACAGGTTCAAAACACTCCATTTAATATTTAAAATCAGTAGCAATTGGATTGGCATCAAAAGGATTTGTAAAACTCATTTTATGGCCGAAAAGGGTATATTCGGTATTTACCGAATCAAGGCGCTAATCCTAGCTTATGATCAGTTTAAAAATAATTAAAAATCTTCAAAAATCCCAAAATATTATTTAACATCAGTGGGTAAAAGGTTTGGTGTCAAAAATTGGTTTTTTGATAGGTTTTACGCTAATGACACTCTTTAATTAATAAAAGTGTTTATAATTACGTCATTAAGCATAACTCCTAATCTAGACTTCCGATTGACGTGAAAATTTACAGACATGTTCAATAATCAGTAACAAAGACTTTTGCACTTTCACATCTTCAAAAATCTCGTTTTATGAACATGAGGGCAATATGGTCAACATTTGGCAATTTAACGGAAACGTGAAACGAATTGGACAATCAAGGTAACAACCACAGAGGTTTATACTAACATGTTACAAGGTCCTAATGGAACTTTAAGGCATGTCTAAACCTATCAAAAACGGGTCAGAATCGAGGTCAAAGCTGAAAGTCAAACTATGCGACTTTCGGTTCCGAATCGGTTCAAAACAGAGAGTTGTCGAATCAAACAAGCTTAGACAAGTTTTTATGCTTATTAGCAGGTTATATGAATAATAAAACAGATTACACGCCCTCTGTAACGCTAATTACATGTTTAATGGTTATGTTAACTTTTTCGGAAGAAGTTTGACTCGACAAACGACATAGTTAGATCGGGAATCAAAGGATGCCCTTTTAAGGGTTAATTGCCCACAATATTACCAACTTGTAACAACTTTCGTTTCGACAAAACTCTGGACCGTTTATGATTTATCGCCAAGTCAAACCGTAATTACGACGGTTTGACTTCTAGGCTATAAACTAAGCATAACCCAATCTAGAAGGGTCAAGAGTACTTACACAAGTCCTATGAACGATTTGGAAGGCTTGAGGATGGTCCTTGTGCTCCAGAAATGACCAGAAGATGATTGAGAATGAATGATCAAAAGTTTGCACAAAGTGGGTTCTTATCTAGTGGGTTTGATGGATCAAGATCATGCCACACCAAGTCTACAAGTGTTATGGGATCACCCCAAGTGTCCCTAGGCTAGTACAAGGCATCAAAATAAGCCCCTATAATCGAAAAATGCAAGTTAAGTCGGTTAAACCGGCTGTACAGGCTGCTGCCTGTTTTTTCTGCATCTGCAGGTGGGACGCGGCCCGCTTCAGCCTTTAGCAATCCTCACGCGGGCCGCCTGGAGCCTGGCTTCAGGTTATAAAGTTTTCAATTATTGCATTTTCAGTCCCCGGTCCTCCTAAACGTCGCTTTCACCTTGTTTCTTGCATTATAAGCCCTCTAACTTGATTTATAAGGGCTTCAAGACTTATACCATCTTTGTGAAGTCCTCGGGTAACTTTGTGATCACCCGAAAAGCCCTAATTTTCAATGTTGACGATTCTAACCCTCACACACGAATTTTATCACAACTTTCTCATACGGCAACGAAACTTGGTGGAATTTTTATGGTGCATTCTAGTGAGCATAATTAATCGTTACAAGGCTTCGGGTTTGCTATAAGGTCACTCAGAGGTATATCTTTAACATGTTGACACATTTAACCCATGTAGTTTGTAATCTCTCACTTTCTTTCACAATTCGCTTCGTATGATCCATGATCCATTCGTTTAAGGTTATAAACATCATGTAGGGTTATTGTAAAGTATATTTATTCATTGTTGACACTTTGAACCCTTATATTTACACAGTTTCATTGTTTGTCAATTTTAGTCCTTCAAGAACATTCTTTCACACGTTCAAAGGTTATGATACGTGTCAAGACATTATAGGACGTAAATTTTCGAGGTGTTACACAAACGGACTCCGATTGACCTCATTCAAGCGGCATTGTATGATGTGAGATTTTAGGTTTTCACTTTTGGATTTATAGATTGCAGATTTTAGAATTTTTGTTTATTATAATTGTGTCTTTTATTTATCATCGTGTCTTTTCTACATTTGTGTCATTATGCCTGTTTGCGACTAATTGTGTCTTTTTTCCTCGACATTGTTTTATATTTTTTTGACATTGTGTTGTATTTAGTTCGACATTGAGTTATCTTGTGTGATCTATTGTGTCTTTATACACTTGTTATTTTTAGAATGCTTTATATATTAACTAAACCCTACAAACAAAAAAAACTACTATGATTCATTAGATATTGACCATCCACTACTTCCCTATCATCAGTATATTTCTTTATTTATAATTTCAGTTCAAATGATATTCTAGTTTATATAGCTTAAACTTTAAAGGCATTGTGGGGAACTTTTGGCTCTTTCATCAATCAATCTAGTTATTTCTATTCTCTCTCCTCATTTTTTTATATATAAACGGACTCCAGGATCGTTATAGACCCACCTTTTCTTTTCCACTCTTGTAATCATCATAGTTTCAATCTTTCTGTTCAAATAAAAAAAATGGCTGCTTTTTCATACCAGCAACAAAACTCATATATTCTTGATCCCACACTTTTCTTTCCAAATCCAACCACCACCGGAACCACCACCAACACCAACACCACCACTGCAGCTGCATGGTTTCCTCACTTCCACCAACCTCATGATCGTTCTTTCCATGGTCCTCATTATGATCAAGTTGCTGTAGCAAACAAGTTACAAAGCTCAGATTCTTCAATGTCAATGGTTCTTGATGATCCGAAAGTTGAGAGTGGCAATGAGTTCTTGGCAAACAGGAAGGACAAACAAATGTCTTCTTTAAATCAAGCTCAATCTAAAGTACTTATTTCACTTAATCATTGTTTAACTTTTGCTTCTGGTTCTAGCTAAACGTACCCCTCCTCTACTTTTATTTTATGTACCCCTTTGTTATATCAATTGTTAAACGGGCCGTATAGAAATATATATTATACGGGCCAGCCCGTATAGAAAGGTTTTTCTATTTTTTTAAAATGATCAAATTAATAGGGTGGGTGCATTTAAATATTAAAAGAAGATTAAATTTTGATATGATATTTTAATTTGAAGGATGCAAGCAATAACAGACTAAGGAAGCAAAAGAAAATTAATGATTGTCAAGAAGAAAAAAAGAAAAAGAATACAAAGAAAGGTTCTTCTGAAGAAGGGGCAGCTGAGTACATTCATGTTAGAGCAAGAAGAGGCCAAGCTACTGATAGCCATAGCCTTGCTGAAAGGGTACCACATTTTCATACTTCAATTCCCAGTTTTACCCTCCCAATTTTTTAATTTTTTTTTAAAGAACATGAAACTGATTATTAATAACAAACATATATATATATATATTTTTCAGGTGAGGAGAGAGAAAATAAGTGAAAGGATGAAGCTGTTGCAAGCCATTGTTCCAGGTTGTGACAAGGTGAATTGGTGTTCTTTCTTTCTGTCTTTGTTATTTATTTAAAAAAAGATTTTGACTTATTGTTCTAATAAATTATGATCAGAATATAATATATTAATTATATATGATCTGACAATTTCATGTGTATTGATTGATATGTAGGTAACTGGAAAGGCCCTCATGTTGGATGAAATTATTAATTATGTCCAGTCCTTACAGAATCAAGTTGAGGTACATATACTTTTTTTCAATCTTTATAGATAGTGTTTAGCTATTTTTAGTTAAATAAAATAAACAGTTTTATAATAAACTGATAAACAAATTTTCAGTTTCTTTCCATGAAGCTTGCTACTGTAAATCCCACGTTATATGATTTTGGAATGGATATTGATACACTCATGCTTAAACCTGATGAGGTAATTATTATTTAATAATTAAATTTAGGTTTTGTACGGGATTATTTTAATTTAGAAGGTGACTAAAACTGCATGCTGTATTATGATACGTACAGAATATAAGCAGCATGGTACTGCCAAACATGCCAAGTATACAACGATGCAGTCCCAACGGCGGAGCCACCAGCTTTGCTCCGGCGACTAACGTTAACTACAACCACCTGCCACCATTAATTGATGGTTCATCAGCAACAAATTCACTGTTGTTTCCACAACCACAGATGCCAAATATTTTATCTCAGGTATCTTTCCAAACTCATGAAATGTCACGTATATACAAAGTTATAATACAACTATCATTATTATTATTATTATTATTATTATTATTATGATTATGATAGATATATTATATTATATTTATTATAATATAATAACTCTCTTAATTTTTCAGGGAAATGGACATCAATTGTGGGATGTGAGTGAGCAAAAATTTAAACTTGACAATCGTTTTGCTCTCAGCAATAACTTGAGTTCTTTTCATTAATCATGGTATATTAAATTTGCTATAAACATTTTCTATTTTAAACTACATAAATGCAAGATTAGATGCTAAAACTTGACATCAATTGTATGAAGTTTTAATGCATGCATGGAGATTAATCTCATTATCATCGGCTTAGCAAATATTTACTTAAAGGTTATGTGAATATCACAAAAAAAAATGTTACTTCTCGAGTGATCATTATCATGTCGAGGGCTGTGGATCGATCATATTGATCAAGAACCGAAGAACGAAGAACCTGATGATTTACGAGCACATATTTTCAGTTAAACAATATAAGTATTTGATTTTATTTTAAATGCTTGTAAACGATAGCAAATAAGTTCATATTTATTTATCCTATGTATCATGTATCCATTGTGTGTTTGTTCATTGTATTTGGCTGTCTTATTTTGCTTTCTAATTTTGTGGGTCTTAGATGTTTGGATATAGCCATCTTATGAAAATTATTTGGTTCCTTTGCTTCACTAATTCTACTTGTATATTTTCCAAATATGTTACCTGGTTGACTAGAGACCTGGAATTTTAGATACCATATTTAACCGGCTCATACCAAACCATATAGATCAATTTTGACGACCTAATATAATGAATCTATCACTACTAATATAGCAGTGGTGGATCCAAAAAATCTTTATAGAGGTAATATTTCAAAAAAATGATAACAAAATCGGAAAAACGTCAATTTTTTCTAAAATTTACATTACCGCCGGAGCGTCAAGGGGTAACGGGGCTACTCCTTATTATAAGGTAGGCCCCCCCTGTAATATAGAGATGGACTTGTGACACACGAGACTCTCGTCTCAAAACGAGTTACGTAATTGTGAACACTGATTAAACACAAAGAGAGTAGTACTACATGGTTTCTTGTGCGACGTTTTTAAGAGTAACTAGGTTGTAAAACCCGCGCGCGCTGCGGCGCGCTAAATTGTGTTATATAATAACAGTACATTAAGCGGAAAAAAAAGGAAAATTACAAACCCATTCGGCTAATATTAGTTATTATCATTGTTGTCACAAAGTGAAATAGGCTCAGAATGATGCATCATCATCGCCAGTAAAAATAAAATACGGCTCAGTGCCGCTACGGCTGCAACCGGAGTTACAACGCCAAGTAGCAAGCTAACATCATCGTCAGAAAATAGTTCAAATCCACAATAAATCGACATACACAGTCTATGCTTTTCACCACCAACATAAAAAAGCATGGCATGTCATAACTACTGTCAATACCACAATCACTAAGATAAAAAGCTGTCTTTTCATCAAATATCCTCTTCTCGGATTTTTTCTACCCGTGCTCCACAGTGGGTTTAATCGGCCTTTAATACAAAGGCAACAATAACAATGACAATGCCAGATATCATGCTTTGAAGCGTCAAACTCAATCCAAAAAGATGTACATTAAGCGAAAAAAAAGGAAAACTATAAACCCTTTAGGCTCATATTAAAAGTTATGATCATTGTTGTCACAAAGTGAAATAGGCGTAGAATGATACATATCATCATCGCCGGTAACAACAAAATACGGCTCAGTGCTGCTACGGCTGCAACCGGAGTTACCACGCCAAGTAGCAAGCTAACATCATCGCCGGAAAACACTTCAAATCCACAATAAATCGACATACACAGTGTCACAGTCTATTCTTTTCACCACCATGATCGTGCCTTGGCGCTTCTAATCATCAACACATTATAAACATCCAACACAACATTATAAATTATGTATCAAGGTGTCATGAGTCTAAACATCCAGCACAACAAACATGGCCAACACAACATATAACACTGTTCATTTCACTTGCATACCACCCCATAAACATAAACACTTCATCATCACCAAGCCTTTGGTATACAGTATACCACCCCATAAACAAAGTTACCAAAAAATCTCTTGCCTTTTTTTAATCTGAAAAAATATATATTTATTCAGCATCTTACCCATATTATGCAATCTCTCATCTTCATAATTTTCTGAAAATCTACATTTTCAAAATAGCCTGTTCTTAGTACTTTTATCCAACACAATCAAAATCAAATCAAAGCAAAAAACAAAAACAAAACATGTCAAATGGGTAGGGTCGGGTGGGTTTGGGTTGCGGGTCAGAACGGTTCGGGTCAAAGCGGGTCCGGGTCAAAGCGGGAGGACAGAGGTGTTGAACAACCCGTTGGTCACCGGCCTTGACCCGTTCTGACCCGTTGGTAACATTTCCTTGACCCATTTTGACCCGCTCTTTCTTATGAAGACTTTGTTCAGATGAGGTTTCCCCATCATCATCACCACGCCTTTGTTTATCTCAGATGATTTTCCATCATCATCGACTTATGAACCAAAAAAGACTTCAGTCGAACCAGCACCATCATCATTGGCTCAGCAACAGTTATTCAACACGAAAATAACGAAACAACCAAGACGATTAGGGCTCAAACACATCCACCATCATCGAACGGATTTTACTTCGTTAAAGACAAGAATAATTCCAAATCATAACACCAAAAAACCCAAAAAATCAAGCCGAACAACCATCATCATCAAACCAACATAAACCGGCGGCCGCACAGAGGCTACCGCCTAGGGTTTACATTCAAGAACAACATTTTTTGTAGTTCATATGATATGCAACCATGAGTACAACTTTACACCAAAGAAAGGCAAACAAATAGAGAGACAGAGGGTCGCACAGGTCCGCTGCCACCGGAAAGCCACCGGCAACAGTGGGGCAACACCCCCTCTCTTTGTTTCTCTCTCTAAAAATCCCTTCTCCTGTCTATAAATGGCCGGTTGTCGGTAAAAGGAGCCAGTAAACCATTAACCATTGCTAGAAAATAGGATCCATTAGAGAAAAGGAAGACAAGATAGATCAAAGATTTCTCTCTTATGCAAACCCATAAAGTCAGAAAAGGGTTTTAAAACCCAAGGACAAAATGTGGCAGAAGAGATATCAAGCTGTCATGGTTCTAAACATCCAGCACAACAAACATGGACATCACAACATATAACACTATTCATTTCACTTGTTATTATATTAATTAATAATTAATAATTAATATTAATAATAATAATAATAATAGATATTAATAGACAGTTTTCTTATTGTGAGACCTTTAAAGAGTAAATTACAGAAATTATCTTTTATCTTTTACGTCTATACTCAATTTCAATGTCTGTTCTTTGACTTTAAAATTGACGAGATTTGTACTTTATGTTTGCAAATGTTACAGTTTTGTCCTTTGGCACTAACTCAGTTAGTTTTTATCAGTTGGTTTTGACGAATGTTTTGAAGTTGTGAAAAAGCTTGTAAGATTAAATATATTATGTATTAATATTTAATCTATAGCCATTATAATCATTTACATAATATAGATCAAAATATATAATAACCTATTAAATAATTAGTTGGTAATTGTTGATGGGCCATATTACCCTTATTAACTAATTAGGTTTCCTCCTGGGTGCTTATATAAGAAGAATTATGTAGAGGTTAGACAATTACACATTAGAAACACCCCATAAGCATAACATCACCTTCGACCTCCCTCTCCTAAGCCGATATCCCTTTTCGGTTTTTCTAAGTCCCCATCATCAGTCAGCACCCTAAGGAGGAACCAGATCACAATGACAAGCATGTCGAACTCCATTACTGGATTCTCCACCGCACTGTCTGCTGTAACAGGTATGTTTTAATGTTTTCCCTCATGTATAAACAGAACTGAACCAACATGTGGTATCAGAGCATATGTTGATTAGTCAGTTCTGTTTTGTATCCGTAAATCTGGATTATAACAGGAAAACAGGTTTTTAAAACCATAATAAAATTCGTTTTCATCATCCGAAATCAATTACTGTTCGATTTCTGTCATCCGGAATGGCATCTCGGATGACATGGGCTCATTCTTATGTTACTGTTCCGAAATCTGCATGTTCAAAATATGTTTAAATGTGTAAAATAATTCCAGATTTCGGATGAAGTTTGAATAATTTTGTTTAGGGTTCATAATGTTCTTAGTCAAAATTCGAAATTTCCTTAAGTTTTGGAATATGATTTGAATTGTTAAATGTTTCCCTAATTTTGATCTAAATTTTGTCTATTAAGTTTTTCGAAATCTGTTAAAAGGATAGACAGATTATGATTTCGAAATTTTATGATAAAATTAGATCAATGTTATAATAGGAAACTCTATCACAATTCATAATTTTCGAATTTTCAGTTGTTATAACCATAAACAACAACTGGATCGCACAAGATCAGATCACATAAGAGATGATCTGATCGCATAAGATAATCGCACAAGATCAGATCACATAAGAGATGATCTGATCGCACAAGACAGTCGCACAAGATTTGTACAACTGATTAAGCATATTGTACAAGTTAAGACTGCATAATCGCACAAGATTTGTGGATCGCACAAGACTTGTGGATCGCACAAGACTTGTGGATCGCACAAGGCATTACTGATCGCACAAGTTTACTTGGGCCTTATTGATCGCACAAGTTTTGGGCCTTATTGATCGCACAAGTTTTTGGGCCTTACTGATCGCACAAGTTTAATGTGAACTAAATTTTTTTCGGGGCCCCGCCCCGAACCCCGGGCGGGGGCACGCTGTTCCCCGCACCCCCCCAGCGAACTCACCGCGGAGTTCGATCCGTGCTAACGGGTGGTTTGCTATTAAATAATTGGTTTTGTAATTACTTAGTTAATTAATCAGAATCAGATAATGTTTTACAAAACCAAAATGGCTTAACTTGAATGAGTTTTGATATATCATTTCTGGCCAAAGCTGACTTGATACATCTACTTATCGTTCAAGTATTACGAAAGCTATGTTGTGTGTGCATCATAAGCATGAATGTTTTAATTTCTGGCCAAAGCTGATTTAATTCATTCATAAATGGCATACTCAACAAGTGCATAACTAAAGTGATTGTCTCGATTTCTGGCCAAAGCTGATTTGTTACAACCACTTTGCACATATGCTTAAATGATTACACTTCTGGCCAAAGCTGTTTTGTCTTCGTTTAAGTAGAATTTTAGCTAAGTCTATTATTTTGATGTTAGTAATAGACAATATCACAGCTTCATAATGTAAAATGGTCATTATTTATGCCTGCCTTAGTTTAACGTGCCCTTAGATCACATTAGGATTTCTTCCTTAGTATCATAACTTGCTCATCTTATTTCCACTATCAGCTCCCAATTGCGGGATTCCACCTTTGACTGGTGATAACTTTGCTGCATGGAAGGATGCTCTCATGCTTACACTTGGATTGCTGGATTTTGATTATGCTCTAAGAGAGAATAAGCCAGCAGACCTTACCACTCAAAGTACTGCTGCTGAGCAGTTAACTCATGACAAGTGGACTAGGTGTAACCGCATGTCTCTCATGTTTATGAAGCAGTCCATAAGCAATGCAATCAGGGGAGCCATTCCTGATTCTGAAGATGCTAAAACCTACTTGGAACATGTGGAGGCGCAATTCAAAGGGACGTCTAAAGCACACGCTAGTACTCTTATTTTCAAGCTGGTGACAACTAAGTATGATGGGATGAGCGGCATTCGTGAGCACATCATGATGATGAATGACATGGCCAATAAGCTGAAGGGGCTGGAAATGGAAATCAGTGATGGTTTCCTTGTTCATTTCATCATTACTTCGCTTCCTTCGTCCTTTGAAGCATTCAAGATCAATTACAACACTCAGAAGGACAAATGGACGATGAGTGAGTTGGTCGCTATGTGCGTACAGGAGGAAGAGCGTATGAGGATGGATCGCACTACTGATGTTGCCAATTTCACTACCTCCAACTCTAAGAAAAGGAAGAACAATCATCAAAGGAAGGATGCTTCAAAAGTCCAAAGGCCTAATCCTAATCCTAATACAAGTGCACCTTCTAGCTCTAAGAACTTCTTAGGCAATGTCCGCTGCAAGTTCTGTAAAAAGACAGGACACATGCAGAAGGAATGCCCTGACTTTAAGGAGTGGCTGGCTAAGAATGGTAACGATTATTTTATGATACTTGAGTCCTATAATTTAAGTGTTCCTGCTAATTCTTGGTGGTTTGATTCTGGTTCTATGGTTCATGTTACCAATTCAACTCAGGGATTCCTTTCAATCCGGAAGCTGGAAAGAAACCAAAGAACGCTTAAGGTTGGGGATGATCGAGAATTAGAAGTGAAGGCCATTGGAACATTACAATTAGTTATGAAAACTGGTTTATGTATTAAACTTTATGATACCTTATATGTTCATGAGGTAACTCGGAACCTTGTATCAGGACCAAAGTTAGACATGGACGGTTTTATTGTTTCCCATGGTCATCGCAAACTCTCTATCCTTTATGATTATGTTCTTTATGGTACTGGTGTTCTGGATGGTGGTCTCTATAGATTAGAACTAGAAGATAACTTTTCCAAATCTTTGTTGTCATATAACATTAATGAATCACTCACAAAGATGGAAGAGAAACGAGACTTAGAAACTTCATCCATGTTGTGGCATCAACGTTTAGGCCACATCTCAAGAGAACGATTAAATTGTCTCGTAAAGGATGAAGTCTTACCTCATCTCGATTTCTCTGATTTTGGAACATGTGTCAAATGTCTTAAAGGTAAAATGACATTAGCGAATAAGAAAGGTGCCACTAGGAGCTCTAACTTATTAGAACTCATTCATACTGATATTAGTGGTCCCTACCAAATCGCTGGCATATCAGGACATACTTCATTTATCACTTTTATTGATGATTATTCTCGTTACATGTACTTGTATCTAATTAAGGAGAAATCTGAATCTCTTACAACTTTTAAAGATTATAAGGCTGAAGTTGAAAAGCAATTAGATCGTCAGATTAAAGTTGTGAGATCAGATAGAGGAGGTGAATATTATGGAAGACATACTGATGTGGGTCAAGCTCCTGGTCCATTTTATGAGTTTTGTAAGGGCCAAGGGATTGTGAACCAATACACCATGCCTGGTACACCTCAGCAGAACGGTGTCGCTGAAAGAAGAAACCGTACCCTTATGAACATGGTGCGCAGTATGTTAGCCAACACTAATTTACCATTATTCCTCTGGACTGAAGCATTAAAAGCAGCTGTTCATATACTCAATAGAGTTCCTTCTAAGTCTGTCCCTAAAACTCCTTATGAACTTTGGACAGGAAGGAAACCGAGTCTTAAATATATGAAAGTATGGGGCTGCATTGCTGAAGCAAAACTTTACAATCCTTTCCTAAGGAAACTTGACCCTAAAACAGTTACCTGTTTCTTTATCGGGTATCCTGAGAACTCTAAGGGTTATCGTTTCTATTGTCCTTCTCATGTCACCCGTATTGTTGAAACCAAGCGTGCTGCGTTCCTGGAGGATTTCAAGGTCAGTGGGAGCAGTACCAACCCTTACGAAGAATTGCAAGAAATACAAGACGCGGGGGGGAGAGACTCGTCGCTTACCATTACTCCGATTACTCCTCTTGTACCCAATGCAACTACTGTACCTGAAGCTACTGCACCAACTCCAAATTTACCTCTACAATCAGAACCCATTATACCTCATGACGAAGGCACATCAAACGCTCAAAACCAAGACAACGCTGAACCCGATAATCCACTCAGGAGGTCATCTAGGCAAAGAAGGCCTACTAATTGGGATGATTATGTTACCTACCTGACTGAAATGGATCCCGGAAAGCTCAATGATCCTATCTCTTACAATGAAGCCATTAGCAGTGATCAGTCTTCTGAATGGAATAAATCAATGATTGAGGAGCTTGAATCCATGAAGAAAAATGACGTTTGGGATTTGGTAGAATTACCCAACGGAGCCAAACCCGTAGGATGTAAATGGGTATTCAAAACAAAACTGGATCCGAATGGTAACGTTGAACGCTACAAAGCGAGATTGGTTGCAAAGGGCTACACTCAGAAAGAGGGAATTGATTATCAAGAGACGTTTTCACCTGTCTCTCGTAAAGATTCATTAAGGATCGTCATGGCCCTAGTAGCTCATTTTGACTTAGAGTTACATCAGATGGACGTTAAAACCGCTTTCCTTAACGGAGATTTGGACGAAGATGTTTACATGAAGCAACCTGAAGGCTTTAAACCTGAACGTCAGGAGCATCTAGTCTGTAAGTTGAAGAAATCCATTTATGGGTTAAAACAAGCATCACGTCAGTGGTACCTCAAGTTTGATGAAGTCATGAAGAAACAAGGTTTTATGAAGAATCAAGTGGATCAATGCACCTACCTCAAGATGAGTGGGAGCAACTTTACTATACTTGTCCTTTACACAGATGATATTCTATTGGCAAGTAATAGTTTAGACATGTTGCATGAGTCGAAGCGGTTACTCTCGCATAACTTCGACATGAAGGATCTTGGAGATGCTTCTTACGTCATTGGCATCGAAATTCACCGAGATAGACACAAAGGGATCTTAGGATTGTCCCAGAAGGCTTACATAGATCGTGTCCTTACACGATATAACATGCAACAGTGCAAACCCTCAGTCGCTCCAGTAGTTAAAGGAGATGTTTTCGGTTCATTCCAGTGTCCGACAACAGAGGTTGAGAAGGACCAAATGAGCCAGATACCTTACGCGTCAGAAGTCGGGAGCCTGATGTATGCTCAAGTCTGTACTCGCCCAGATATCGCTTATATTGCTGGAATGCTAGGCCGCTATCAGACTAATCCTGGCCTAGATCACTGGAAAGCAGCTAAGAAGGTACTTCGATATCTGCAAGGGACGAAAGACTATAAACTAACTTATAGAAGAAGTGATCATTTAGAAGTGGTGGGCTATTCTGATTCTGACTTTGCAAATTGCAAAGATGACAAGAAATCCACTTCGGGCTATATCTTTATGTTAGCAGGCGGCCCTATAAGTGCAAAGATGACAAGAAATCCACTTCGGGCTATATCTTTATGTTAGCAGGCGGCCCTATCTCATGGAAGAGTCATAAACAACAGTTGACCACAACTTCCACAATGATGGCAGAGTACATTGCTGTTTATAACGCAACCTGTCATGGAATGTTGCTTAG
Source organism: Helianthus tuberosus (assembly GCA_030545235.1). Taxonomy (NCBI): domain Eukaryota; kingdom Viridiplantae; phylum Streptophyta; class Magnoliopsida; order Asterales; family Asteraceae; genus Helianthus; species Helianthus tuberosus. The sequence goes on along the minus strand of CM060399.1, from coordinate 218,497,277 downwards.
AAATCTGATCACTGGACTCAAAATTGTTAATTCCATTTCTAGACCATTGAAGCTTTACTGTGATAATTCAGCTGCCGTTAGTTTCTCGAACAGTAACAGTTCGACTGGAGCTGGTTTATATCTCGATACAAAATATATGTTCGTACTTGAACGAGTTGAGGAAAATAATCTTTGTATTGAGTATATTAGTACTAAATATATGCTTGCGGATCCGATGACTAAAGGTCTCCCTCCTAAGGTTTATGAAGAACATGTTCGGAATATGGGATTTAGTAAAGACCTTATTTGAGCATATTGTACTAGCTTATGTTTTATGTTAATGAAATTTCCTCAGTTTGATTTTGTATGTCTCTTAGAATATGTTCAACCGATATAATGGCATATAGACAAATAAAGTTACAAATCAAACAAAGGGCTTATGCGTATTTTGATCATAACGATTAGGTTTTAAATTAAGGCTATAGTATGATTAATGGGGGTCCTGAGTCGCATAATGATTCAACGGCTGTATTTCTCTGCTATAGTACTTGTTTAAGGCTAAAATGAGTGTTAACTCCTGATCAGGCTTATCTAATACTCATAGTAAATGATTACTCGGCTAAGTGGGAGAATGTAAGATTAAATATATTATGTATTAATATTTAATCTATAGCCATTATAATCATTTACATAATATAGATCAAAATATATAATAACCTATTAAATAATTAGTTGGTAATTGTTGATGGACCATATTACCCTTATTAACTAATTAGGTTTCCTCCTGTGTGCTTATATAAGGAGAATTATGTGGAGGTTAAGGGGTTAGACAATTACACATTAGAAACACCGCATAAGCATAACATCACCTTCGACCTCCCTCTCCTAAGCCGATATCCCTTTTCGGTTTTTCTAAGTCCCCATCATCAGTCAGCACCCTAAGGAGGAACCAGATCACAATGACAAGCATGTCGAACTCCATTACTGGATTCTCCACCGCACTGTCTGCTGTAACAGGTATGTTTTAATGTTTTCCCTCATGTATAAACAGAACTGAACCAACAAAGCTAACATGGCGTTCAGAAAGATTCACCAACAATTGGTGGATACCCTCCACTCTTAGGCTATGTGGTGTGGTATAAAGTCCCCATGCCACATCAGCGCCACGTATGCGCCACATAAGCAAGGTACATTGTCGTTAAGTTGCACGGTGTGGGGATAACGCCTCTTTAAACAATATAAGAAAGAAAAGAAAAAGGAAATCAAAAAGAGGGAAATCTGATTGGCGGAATGAATGAGTCCCGCATGCATACCCCTATAGCGCTAGTTATTGTGGTAACGAAATTGCCCATAATGCCCCCCATAGCTCCCAGGAAATGGGAAGGGACACCATGGGGTGCCAAAGAGGGTGAGGTGACACCGGGCACTAAGCCACACTACCCAGCCTTATAGGTTTATTGACCACGATTTCATTTATCCTTTTTAGGATTTAGATAAAACATTTAACACTTTGAAAATGAAATAAGAAAAAATAAGCCCAAGCTATTATAGCCTAGTGGCATCTTAGGGGTGAGATAAGGCTTAGGGACCATAAGGTTCTCGTTCGATACCTACAAGGGGATTTTCCCAGATTTATTGGGTTTTCTCTTGAATTGGTGTATAATGGAGATGGATATGATCAAGTGATTCCGCTGGTGGCACGATAATACTCCAGTGGTCCATCAGTGATCCAAATTTGCCATAAAAAAGACCACCCTAGCCCACTTACCCCTCTTTCAATGCTCATAGCTACGGGAACGTTCTTCACGAACAACACCGCGCAACATGGATGTCATTGCACCATTTTTTAAGCCTCATAGTTAACTCATGGCAAAAAGTCTAACGGAGGTCGGTGTAAGATTGCAAGATTTAGGATACCCCTTCGTCGCCTTAGAAGAGTTGTGTGTTTATTGTCATATGTGGTTTTGAGTCACGAGCCTATGGGTGAAGAGTTAGTGGGTTTCGTTTTTTAATATTATATATATATATATATATATAGGATAATGTTATATGGAAAACCCTTGAATTTGGGAAAACCTTGCAAACCCAATGCATGGTCCACATTTATCCACGTGTGCATAGAAAAAATCATCTTACATTTGTAGAGAAGGGCATAATTGTATTTTTACTTCTAACTTACTTTACCCAAGAATATTACTTGCTACCTTTGATTTGACAACCATAATTATACAACTCACTTCCCAGTGTACTTTCAAAACCTCCATCTTTATCTTTTACCTTATAATAAAGACATTTGAGTAGAGTCCATGAACTTCATCTCTGGAACATATATTCCTTCCACCATTAATGTCCGTGGAGACTCCACCAACAACGCATGAGTTAATGTCACCAGATCGTCTGATCCCAAACATGATGAAGCTTGATTTTGGTGTTATAGAGAGAGAAAGCTAATGTTTTGGAGAGAGAAACAACAATTTTCATCTTGTTCAACTCGGGTGTGTTCATGCTTATTTCGAAGCTGATTTTCGGGTGTGTTCATGCTTCATCTCACGTCGTCATCTTCATCTCGGGTGTGCTCATGCTTGTTGAAAGCTGATTTCTATAGTGAGAAACAACAATCTTCATCATGTTTATCAAGAACACACAGAGAGAAGCAAGTTTGAAGATCTTCATCGTGTTCATCGCATGGTTCTAGATTCGGTAAGTGTTTTAGAGAGAGAAAGTTGCTGTTTTAGAGAGAGAAAGTTGCTGTTTTAGAGAGAGAAACAACAATCTCTTGAGTATTTTATTTTAAGAAATCATTTCACACTTGATGTTTTTGTTAAAATGGTTGTTAATAGGTTTTTGTGTAATGGCTGTTTTAGAGATGAAACATGATTTTTTTTGTTAAAATGGTTCTTAAAAGGGGTAAATGTTTATGTAATTTGCAGGTTTTTATTTTTGTGTTAAAAAATTGTGCTTGGTTTGGTTGCTTGTTTGGGCTTTTGATCTGAATAGTAACTGTTTTTTGTTGGTTTGGTTGCTTTGTTTGGGGATTTTGATCTGAATAGTAACTGTTTTTGTGATGTTATTTGAGAAAAAAGATTTTCTGGCTATGAATGTGTTAATATTTATGTCTGGTTAACGACTTAACGGTTATCTTATCTTTTTGTTATTAGGATGGTGATGGATACAAGGGAAATAAGATCCAATTCTCGGGACCGTTGGTTTCGTCAAACGTGGATCAGATGCTCAAGGATCATGACCATGTTTATGTTACAGCACAACACAACTAACACGTGTTATAGTTTGAACTTCTCGGACATGCATGTGTTACATGTGACATGAAACCCATGTACAACGTAACACGTGTTACGTGTGACATGAAAACACATTTTTATAACTTCCCTGGCATACGCACACCCACATGTTTACAAACTGTTTCAAGACCGACCCAAACAATAAAGCAAGGGTAGCCGCTGAAAAGCTAAGGCAGCAAAGGTAGCCGCTGAAAAGCTAAGGCAGACTGTCAAAGGAAGCTCCACCATTTTCTTAGTGCTATGTATTTTCGTTTACTAGTAATATGTAATGTGAGACTCTTATTGTTTTATCTAGTACATGATGTTAAAACGGTATGGACTTAAAACATTTTGTGTTGGAGTCGCCCGTGTTTGTACTTCTGCTGTTACTAAGTTACTATTGGAGTTTATGCATCCATTCTGAAGTCTTAACACACGTTATAATAGAGGCTTAACACACGTTATAGCAGGTATACTCTGTTGTTATTAAGTTACTATTGGAGTTTATGCATCCATTCTGAAAGTCTTAACACACGTTATAATAGAGGCTTGACACACATTATATCAGTTATACGGTTATGGGTATAGTAAACGGCCCACCATTTTTTTCTTAGTGCTATGTATTTTCGTTTACTACTAATATGTAATGTGAGACTCTTATTGTTTTGTCTAGTACATGATGTTAAAACGGTATGGACTTAACACATTCTGGAAGTCTTAACACACGTATACAAGTGGGGTTACAACAAGATTATGATATGAACTAAGCTCACTATTAAACTCATCGCCCCCGTCGACTGTTTTCACCCTTGTCACATGTTAAGCAATTACATGTTCCGAACAGACAAATTGTAACACATGTTAGATCAGTATATACACATCATGGTGTTTTGTAAACCACTAGCTTATACATAAATACATTTCAGGTTATAAAAAGATTATAACAGAGGCTTAACACATGTTATACATTCCAAAATGTGCAAAACAAATGACCCGTTTCATATTATATATTCCAAAATTACCGGTACATGTGTTACCATAAATGGCTCGTTTCATATTACACGTTGCATACTAACTTGTACAAGTTTTACGCTCAGTATCCACATTATCGGATATTTTAAACATCAACAAAAATAAAATAGATATTACTTGTTTTTTTTAATTAACAAAAGGTTAACACACGTTATATATCATTCTAACAGAGGCTTAACACATGTTATACATGAACACATGTCAGGTTACATCATGGTGTTCTGTTACATCATGAACCACTAACACATGTTATAAAGGAACGAAGAGTTCTTTCCTAAAGGATGTGACTTATTCAATGTCCCCGCATTAACGTCGCCTACATCCATCCAGCTTGTCAATTGAATATCTTTTATGGATCTGTTTCTGTAAATCAACACACGTTATATATCATTCTAACAGGTGCTTAACACATGTTATGGGTCTGTCTCTGTAAATCAAGCAACCCAACAAAAAAACACTTATTGTTCAGATCAAAAGCCCAAACCAGCAACCAAACCAACAAAAAAACAATTATTGTTAAGATCAAAAGCCCCAAACAAGCAACCAAACCAACAAAAAAACCCGTTCAAAATCTCATCCTAAAGTTTTGGATTTATTTAAAATACATGAACATTAACCATTACTAGAACACTTTCAGCCCACAAAAACATATTAACAACCATTTCAACAAAAAATCAATTGTGAAATGATATTTCAAGAACACTTACCAGATCTAGAATCGTCCGATGAACACGAAGAAGGTCTTCAAACCTTCTTCTCTCACACACACTTGAACATTCAACTCTCTCTCTCTAAAAAATAAAGATTATTGTTTCTCTATCTAAAACATCAACTCTCTCTCTCTAAAAACATTCATCGTGCCATCGTTCTCTCTCTAAAACAACAAATTATAGAGACATTCAGACCCTTCATTTGCTTCTAAAGGTTGAAGCTTTTTGTAGAATTAGACGGAGAGGAGAGAGATTGGCGTGGCTATGGTTGTTAGATGAGTTGAAAATTGAGGAGAGAGAGGGCCGGAGAAGAAGCCCGGTGAGTTTCGCCGGAGGAGGTGGTTGCTGGTGGTGGTTGTTGTTTATTTCTCCTGATTTTGAAGAGTGTTCATTCTTTGTCTTCAAGATTGGGGTGAAGAAATGGGAAAGAGGAAGAGGTAAGAGAAAGAGAAAGTGATATGATGATTTGATGGTTCTGGAAAGTCACTTTCAATGTTCAAAAGCACAAAAAACACATTTTTCACTACCCAAATTGCCCTTTAGTTGTACTAGAAACTAATATAAGAATTATTTAAAAACTAATATTTACCTAAAAATATGAGAACCATTGATCTACTTAGATGAAACATATAATCAATGGTTGATATTGGGTTTTCAGAGTTTTCTCAAAAAGATGGGGTTTTCCGCTTAGCCCTCCCCTATATATATATATGTATGGCGGGGTTCTAGAGTGAACACTATTTTATTTGTGAACTGAGTGAACACATCCTGATCATTGATTTACATTATCAAATCGTAAAATACACTAGTGTATTTTCATCATCAAATCCTGACCATTGATTTACACTTGTGTATTTTAATTTTTAAGTGTCAGTTTTGCGTATAAATACGTGTTTAAATAATGATTTCGTATATCACACAAATACGAAAGTTAACACGTATATGTATAAAATTAATTTCCATTATGATCAAATCCTTGGATTAAAAGATTGGAAATGAACCACGAATACGACACGATTATAGGTTTCTAAAAATAGAAATGCAAATACAACTTTCTAAATATGGAAAGTAAGAAAATGCGAACCGTTACAATCTCTCCTACAAGGGGGTTATGGGTTCGATTCCTACAAAGGGGTTTTTCTCAGATTTATTTGGTTTTCTCCTGAATTGTGTATAATGGAGATGGATATGATCAAGTGGTTTCGCTGGTGGCACGATAATACTCCAGTGGTCCGTCAGCGATTCAAATTTGCCGTAAAAAGACCACCCTAGCCCACTTGCCCCTCTTTCAATGCTCATAGCAACGGGAACGTTCTTCACGGATGACACCGCACAACACGGATGTCACTGCACCCAATGTTGTAGAAGGCGCTAGGCGCTAGTCGGGCGGTGAGGTACCGCCTAGGGATTAATCGGGATTTACTTTATACTTTTTATTAATAAATTTCAAAGTTTAGGAACAATATGTAAACTAGTGAAAGATAGAGGGGGTTAAATGTTAAAATACCTAAACTTAAATGTTAAAATAGGTTTATAACTAAAATTTGGGCTTTAAACCATGGGCCAGGTTTCAAAAATTGAGTTTTTTGGGTCAAAAAAACATGTTTTTTGGGGTCAAAAAACATGTTTTTTGGGTCAAAAAACATGGGACCGATTTTGAACGATTTTTACCGATTTTGACCGACTTTGACCGATTTTGACCATAACCGATTTTTTGACCGACTAGCTTAAATTTAGGCAGTAACCCACCGACTAGCGCCTAGGCGCCGATTAATCGGCCGCCTAGGCCGATTTCTGCAACATTGACTGCACCATATAGGGGCCGCTAAAATGAAAACCAACTCCAGTTAAGAAAACCACGATAACCACTTTTCAACCATGGATATTGGGAGATGGATGGATGAGATTAAAAGTAATAAAAACAATATTAAATTCTTTTTATCTTATTATATTTTAAATATTTTAATGTCAAAAGTGTAGTTTAGTAAATTTGCTTATTTTGTCTTTATTGTTTTTTATTACTTTTTTATCTTATTTAATTAATTGTTTTTTATTAAAATCAGATTTTTTAATTAAAAAAACATTTTAAAATCTGATTTTCTTTACAAAAAAAACAAATTTTTTTCAGGATTTTTTTACAAAAAAAGTTTTTACTAGCCGTTTTTTACGCATCGTTTTTTCGCCCAGTTTTTTACTCCCCGTTTTTAAGCCCAGTTTTTTTATGTGCCGTATTTACACCCCGTTTACGCGCCGTTTTTTACGCCCCGTTTTTTATGCGCCGTTTTTTTAAGATTCGTATTTACGCGCCGTTGTTTTACACTCCGTTTTTTGCGCGCTGTTTTTACGCCCGGTTTTTTACGCGCCGTTTTTTACGCCGGTGTTAAGCGCCGTTTTTTACGCCCCGTTTTAATGCGTCGTTTTTACGCCCCGTATTTACGCGTCGTTTTATCACCCGGTTTTTTTACGAGCCGTTTTTTACGCCCAGTTTTTACGAGCTGTTTTTTTTTCTAGCCGTGTTTTACGCCCCTTGTTTATGCTCGTTTTTTTACACACACGTTTTTAAACTTTTTTTTACGAAAACTTTTTTTACGGTTTTAAACTTTTTTTTTACAAAAAACTTTTTTACAAAAAAAACTTTTTTACAATTTTTTTTTTTACAAAAACTTTTTAACAAAGAACAAAAATTTATACGAAAACTTTTTTACGGTTTTAACATTTTTTTTACAAAAAACTTTTTTACACACGTTTTTTTTTTTTACTTTTTTATGTTTTTTTACAAAAAATTTTGTACAATTTTTAACTATTTTTTTTACAAAAACTTTTTTACCAAAATTTAAAAAAAAAATTATAAAAGCTTTTTTTACAAAGAGACTTTAAAGAGGAGAGAGATTATTTGATGGTTTTGATTAAAAAGAGACTTTAAAAAGGAGGGAGAGATTATTTGATGGTTTCGAAGAGAGAGAAATTGAAATGACTTTAAAAATAGACTTTAAAGAGGAGGGATGGATGATTTGATAGTTTTGATTAAATGACTATATTACCCTTTTGGTTGTTATTATCTGATTGGTGGAGAGTGGTTCTCGCAACTGGGGGGTGGTTTTCATTTTAGCATCCCCCTATATATATATATATGGAAAGGTTCTATGCAGAACACTAAATATTGTGAGAACACGTAGAACAAAATGAATCACCCATTTTTTCAACCCTAAAAACCTAAAAGTAAATGAAACTATTACAAATGTAAGATTTATTATTTCTCACACTAGATTCAAAAACAAAATATGAATTTTTTCAGTTTTTATATAACCTACACATATGTAGGTTAAATTACCAACATGTATGTAGGCTTTGTGTAGGTAAAAATAATGGTTTTTTATGTATATATAATACACATATGAATGTAAGAAACAAAAATTTTTAAAAATATGAACCTTAAATCTCAATATATTGTGATTTAGAGTCGTTCTTTTTGTTCTCACAATAATTAGTGTTCTATAATGATCATCATTCTATATATATAGGATGGGGTTCTAGAGTGAATTTGTGAAGTGAGTGAACAAATCCTGACCATTGATTTACATAATCAAATCGTAAAATACATTAGTGTATTTTCATCGTCAAATCGTAAAATACGCTAGTGTATTTTTATCATCAAATCCTGACCATTGATTTACATTTGTATATTGATAATCAAGGGCTAGGATTAGTTCACTAGTGTTCACAATCAAGGGGCATGTTCACTAATGAACCTAATCCTATATATATATATATATATATAGAAACGGGTCCAGGAAAGAACAGTGAAAAGTGTGAGAACGGTGAGAACGGATCCTGGCCCAACACGTGGCAGGGGGCCCTAATTGTTATGCGGGGGTACGATTGTCCTTTTATACGTTCCCTCCTTATTCGCGTTATAAATCTCTTTCAAATTAAAACTCCAAAGATTTATTGTTAGTTGTTACCTGTTTTGCAAGCTTTCTCAGATTTATGGCGTTTAACGTGGATTCTGTTCGACAAAGTAAAATTCGTTGGCGTTTTCTATTTTTCGTTCCAGCAAATCATGCAACAGATATGGCGTTTTGTTTTTTTATCATTATTAATGGCGTTTTTTTTTTTGTATTATTATTTTTATAATGTGTTGTATGATTTTCAATAGCGTTATTTCAATTATGCAATTTAATCGCGTTTTAATTGATATTTAATCTATTATTAAGAACTGCAATTGGAGTTTTCAATATTAATTTTAATTGTCATTTACGTTTTAGTGTATTTCTTATGTTTTTACGATCATTGGCGTTTTTAATCTATTTGATTAGTTTTGAATTTTATTTAGTAGTATTTGTGAATATCAGTTATTACTATTTTGTTAATTTGTTTAAACATTAGTTTTGTTAATTTTGGCGTTTTCATTATGATGTTATATTTTTTTATTTATTTATGTTATTAAGTGTTTTTAATTATTCATCTCATGGCTTTTTTATCATGTCGTTTTTAAATTATGTGTTTATTACGTCTTGTTTATTAGTCAATTAATGGCGTTTTAATGTATAATGTTATTACGAGACATCACTCTGTTTTTCTGATTTTTCTGTTCCTCCCCGTGTTTTCTCAGACGAAGTCTCTTCCTCGAGTAAAAGGCATTGCCCCAAAACTGGATTACCATTTATCATTCCTGACGTCAGTGAAGAATTAAAGCCCAGAAAGGACATGGTATTCTCAAGCCTTGATGATTGTTATTCAATGTATGTTAAGTATGCCAAGTAATGTGGGTTTTCAGTCAGGAAAGGGACTACAAAGACAAACTCTAAAGGTGTCTTACATATTAAGTGTTACTTGTGTACGAGATCTGGGTTATACAAGGACAAGAAGGTTGATACGTTGGACCCCAATCAAAAGGAGCAAGTAGTGCGATCTAACTTTTCAAAGAGGACTGATTGTGGTGCATTGTTATGAGTACTTTTTGAGGCTGGATCATGGAAGGTGTATAAGTTTGTCGAGGAGCACAATCATGAACTTGTTGAACGTCCTGATAAGCATTTTCTTCCAACTGAACGACACCTCACTCAGCTCCAGAAGCATGTTATACACAGTATATCTAAGTTGAATTTGGGTCCTGTCAAGGCGTTTAATGTTATGAAGACTTGTTTTGGCGGTTTTGAAGACGTGGGTGCAAGCAAAGTTGAATTTAAGAACTATAAGAGGCAAATTAACTTGTTCATAGGGGAATATGAAGCCGATATGGTTGTGAAACATTTGAATGAAAAAAAACATTCCCAGCCTAATTTCTCGTATGATTACATCACAGACGAAGAGAATCGTTTGAAGGGACTTTTTTTGGTGTGACGATCAAGCCAAACGTAATTACCACGTGTTTGGTGATGTGATTTCGTTTGACGCCACGTATCGTTCCAACAAGTAATATTTTATAATTCAACTTCTTCTTTTTTGGCATTTTATTAATTTACATGCAATGGTGTTTTTTTATTTTACATGCAATGGCGTTTTATTAGTTTACATGCAATGGCGTTTTATTAGTTTACATTCAATGGCGTTTTATTATTGTTTCATTTCTAATGGCGTTTTCATATGCAGATACTCTATGGTGTTTGTAACGTTCACTGATATAGACAATCATCACTGCAATGTTACATTTGGTGCAGCATTGTTGGCGTCGGAAACTGCTGATACGTATATTTGGTTGTTAAGAGTTTTTCTAAAAGCTGTTGGTTCTCAACCAAAAGTTATTGTCACTGACCAGGATCCAGCGATGAAGAAGGCTATTTCTGTTGTATTTGTTGACACGAGGCATCGGTTATGTATGTGGCATGTGATGCATAAACTTTCTCTGAAGGTTGTTATGCTTTTTTTATCTTTGGCATTTTAGGATACACTGCGTTTTAAAATACATGGCGTTTTGTACCTTGTTACTGTTTTTTTAATTAAGTTTTGTCTTTTGTTTTTTTTTATTGTCACACCCCGAATTTCCACGTGTTACCGGTGGGCCCGGTAGGGGAGTATCGTGACGTGGTTGGCAACATAATAGTCAAACAACACAATATTTAAATGCACAGCGGAAGCAAAGTATAGATTCATTTCAACCAAACGATATTGTAATATTAAGTATCACAAGTAGTTGAATATAAATCCACAGGTAGAACAAAATAAAAGGAAACAGTGTTCAACAGTCTATGACATCCAAGCTTGCGAGACTTATTGTGGATGCTAGGAGACAAGCCAGCCTATTACGCGTAGTACCTGCACTTAACCTTTTTAAGAAAAATACGTCAGTTTACACTGGTAAATACAATCAACCGACTCATTTTGAAAAGAGTTTAAGAAAAAGCATTTAAGGCACAAGGCACAAATAATATTTTATAACTTGGGATAATTATTTAAATATAATACTTGTAAACGAATTACATGTTTCTTATGCGTTCAGTAGCCCGATCCGTAAACCGGGTTAAAGATCAATAGACACACCACTTTATTTAATGAGACACTGACAGGTGTACGCCTACACCTGAGTGCTAAGGTCGTGGCCATTTCGTGAAATGATGCCAGGGATATCCGGGACATGGTCATTAACCCCCCAAAGGCTTTAAGCAAACAAAACATTTCAAAACGTAGCATATCAATGATTTAACCTCTATTCGATTAAAGATTCAATGCCGGACCAAGCGGTATTTTATATACCGTACCCCAAGCCCGTATAGGGAAAATAAGTTAAAAGTATTTACCTGAGCAAGTATAATTCAAAATCAGCGAGTGCAAGTATCTTTTACCGGTTCTCCTAATCTGGAACGAAGGTTTAATAATAACCTATTAGAATCCTAACGGGTCTTTAGTTAAGCTTACGCTTAGACCGGTTAGTTTTACAGATACGGTTCGTACGCACGATTAAGCGAAGACCGGATAGAATGTGATTTAGACCCGACAAGTTTGAAGACTTGCTTAATATGGGTATATGATACACATTCTGGATTTTGAGATAAAACCGATAAGGTTTGACCCGTTTCGGCTAATTTATGTAAACTAGTTACATAAACCGAACCGAACGCGTATGAAGCGTAACGGGTAACCATAAGAGTCCTAAACAGGTTTCCTAAGTTAACATGCCTTAAATATGTCATGATATCAGTGGGATACCTTCCGTTATGCCCAAAGCGAGTTTAATCGAATAATAAGCCCCGTAGGGGTATTTTGGTCATTTTAAAGATTATAAATGGAATTAATTTATCTTCTGTGATCCGGGTCTGATTAAATCAGTAAAATGGTTTATTTTAACAGGTTATAACATTTGGTTATAAGTCTTATATGTCAAAATAGTTTTAAACCCTAACTATGCGTATAATACGCTTATAAAGCCGTTTTAAGCGACGTACGGGTTAAAATAGGATTCTGAGTTTTCTGATCAGTTAAACAGGTTCAAAACACTCCATTTAATATTTAAAATCAGTAGCAATTGGATTGGCATCAAAAGGATTTGTAAAACTCATTTTATGGCCGAAAAGGGTATATTCGGTATTTACCGAATCAAGGCACTAATCCTAGCTTATGATCAGTTTAAAAATAATTAAAAATCTTCAAAAATCCCAAAATATTATATTACATCAGTGGGTAAAAGGTTTGGTGTCAAAAATTGGGTTTAGATAGGTTTTACGCTAATGACGTCATTTAATTACTAAGAATCGCTATAATTACGTCATTAAGCATAACTCCTAATCTAGACCTCCGATTGATGTGAAAATTTACAGACATGTTTAATAATCAGTAACTAAGATTATTTTACTTTCACATTTCCAAAATTCTTGTTTTATGGTCATAAGGGCATTACGGTCAATATTTAGGCGATTAACGGAAACAACGGACAATTAGGGATTTATGTGGTATAAACGCAGAGGGTTATACACACATGTAACTAGGTCCTAATGGAACTTTAAGGCATGTCTAAATCTAACAAAACCGGGTCAGAACTGAGGTCAAAGCAAAAGTCAAACTTTTGCGTCTTTCGGTTCCGAATCGGTTCAAAACAGAAAGTTGTCGAATCAAACAAGCGTATACAAGTTTTTACACTTATTAACAAGTTAGATGAATGATAAAATAGGTTACACGCCTTTTATATTGTTAATTACATGATTAATGATTCTGTTGACTTTTTCGGACAACCTTTGACTCGACAATCGACCTAGTTAGATTAGGAATCAGTGAGTGCCCTTTTAGGGGTTTAATACCCATATAATTACCAACTTGTAACAACTTTCATTTCGACAAATCTCTGGACCGTTTGTGATTTATCGCCAAGTCAAACCGTAGTTACGACAGTTTGATTTTTAAGCTATAAACTAAGCATAACTTAATTTAGAAAGATCAAGGGTACTTACACAAGTCTTATGCACGATTTGGAAAGCTTGGAAGATGGTCTTGAGTTCCAGAAATGCTCAGAGATGAAGTATGGAATGAATGTTCAAAGTTGTCAATATAAGGAACTTTATAAATTGATCCAACACCTTAGATTGTTGACAAATGGGTCTACAATTGATCAAGGATGAATACAAGTGCCCTCTACAGCCTATAAACCACCTTAGGGAAGCCCATGGTATGCCAAAAATCGATCTAAGTCGGTTAACAAACATGCAGGACATCTGTGCATGTTTTCTGTTCAGACAAGGCAGTCGCGTAGCGCGACTGCCAAGGTCTTTCATGCTCGCGCTACGCGAGGGTGTAGGTGACCAGCTCAGCAAGTTTCATTAATTGCAATTTCAGTCCCTGGTCCCCCGAAAGGTCGTTTTCACTTGCTTTTCTTGCATTTTAAGACTTTATATTTGACATATGGGGCTTTAGGGCTTATACCATCTTTGTTAAGTCCTCGGGTAACCTTGTGATCACCCGAAAAGCCCTAAATTTCAATGTTGACGACTCTAACCCTCACACACGGATTTTATCATAACTTTCTCATACGGTAACGAAACTTGGTGAAATTTTTATGGTACATTCTAGTGAGCATATTTAATCGTTACAAGGCTTCGGGTTTGCTAAAAGGTCACTCAGAGGTATAACTTAAACATGTTGACACATTTAACCCCTGCAGTTTGTAATCTCTCACTTTTTTTCACATTTCGCCTTGTATGATCCATGATCCATTCGTTTAAGGTTATAAACATCATGTAGGGTTATTGCAAAGTATAATTATCCATTGTTGACACTTTGAACCCTTATATTTACATAGTTTCATTGTTTGTCAACTTTAGTCCTTCAAGAACATTCTTTCACACGTTCAAACCTATGACACGTGTCAACACATTATAGGACGTAAATTTTCGAGGTGTTACATCCTCACCCCCTTAAAAGAAATCTCGACCCGAGATTTACTGAAATAAGTAAGGGTACTTTTCTTTCATCGTGGATTCAACCTCCCACGTGTATTCGGGACCTCTACGGGCATCCCATTTGACCTTTACAAAAGGTATATGCTTCCTTCGAAGCTTCCTTACCTGTCGATCTTCAATCGACAAAGGTTTTTCCACAAAATTCAAGCTCTCATCTATATGCACATCTGTATGTGGTATAACCAGTGATTCGTCAGCGAAACACTTCTTCAGATTGCAGATGTGGAACACATTGTGTATACTACTGAGCTCTTCAGGTAAGTTTAATTTATAGGCAACTGACCCGACACGTTCGATAACCTCGAAAGGTCCTATGTATCTCGGGCTTAGCTTACCTTTCTTACCAAATCGCATCACTCCCTTCCAGGGTGACACTTTAAGTAGGACTTTGTCACCTACTTCGAAGTGAAAATCTTTACGACTAGGATCAGCGTAACTCTTCTGTCTATCTCGGGCAGCTTTGAGACGGTCACGAATCTGGACAATCTTGTCCGTCGTCTCGAACACTATCTCTGGTCCAGATAACTGGACATCTCCAACTTCTGCCCAACAAATGGGCGATCTACACTTTCTACCGTATAATGCCTCAAAAGGCGCAGCCTTAATGCTGGTATGGTAGCTATTGTTGTAGGAGAATTCAACTAATGGTAGGTGCTTATCCCAGCTACCACCTAAGTCAATTGCACATGCACGAAGCATGTCTTCCAACGTTTGAATAGTACGCTCACTCTGACCGTCTGTCTGAGGATGATAAGCCGTACTAAAATTCAAACGTGTGCCCAAAGATTGTTGGAAGCTTTTCCAAAAGTGTGACGTGTATCTAGTATCTCGGTCAGAGATAATAGACACAGGTATGCCATGTAAAGCTACAATCTTATCCACGTACAGTTGGGCTAACATATCGGAGCTGTAGGTCTCCTTAATGGGTAGGAAATGTGCTGACTTAGTCAGTCGGTCAACTATCACCCAGATGGTGTCATTTCCTTTCCTTGTCTTGGGTAACTTGGTGATAAAATCCATAGTTACCATTTCCCACTTCCAAGTAGGAAGTTTAGGCTGTTGTAGCAAACCTGACGGTTTTTGATGTTCTGCCTTGACTTGCGCACACGTCAAGCATTTAGCTACATAGGTAGCTACAGACTTCTTCAAGCCTATCCACCAATAATTCGCCCTTAGATCCTGGTACATCTTATCAGCTCCAGGATGAACAGAATATTTGGAACTATGGGCTTCCTGGAGGATAACATCTCAAAGTCCTCCATAAATTGGAACCCATATTCGTCCATTCAATCTTAGTATTCCGTCCTTGCTAAGTGTCAACTGCTCCTCAGTTACCCCTAGCTTTTCATTAGGATAGTTAGCTTCCAACACAACTTCCTTCTGTGCAGCTAACAACCTTTCTATCAAATTATTCTTTATTTCCATGCTCTTGGCATTGATCCGAATGGGTTTCACCCTTTCCTTCCGACTTAAGGCATCGGCGACTACATTCGCCTTGCCGGGATGGTATCTTATTTCACAGTCGTAATCATTCAGAGTTTCCATCCAACGGCGTTGCCTCATGTTCAAGTCCTTCTGGTTGAACAGATGTTGAAGGCTTTTGTGATCAGAATAGATCACACATTTGATTCCATATAAGTAGTGCCTCCACAGTTTTAGTGCGAATACAACGGCACCCAACTCCAAGTCATGGGTGGTGTAATTCCTTTCGTGCACCTTTAATTGTTGTGAAGCATAGGCAATGACTTTGCCTTTCTGCATAAGCACACATCCCATCCCGGTGTGTGATGCATCACAATAAACTACAAACTCCTCGATTCCATCTGGCAATGTCAGTACCGGAGCATTGCTCAACTTTTGTTTCAAAATATCGAAGGATTCCTGCTGCTTAGGACCCCAGTCAAACTTAATCTTCTTACGTGTCAATGAAGTCAGGGGTGCAGCAATCCTTGAGAAGTTTTCGATGAATCGTCTATAATATCCTGCCAAACCTAAAAAGCTACGAATTTCTGTAGGCGTCTTGGGTTCATGCCAATTCATGACAGCTTCAACTTTAGCGGGATCTACTTGGATACCACGCTCGCTAACAACATGTCCAAGAAATTGGACTGCTCGAAGCCAGAACTCACACTTCGAGAACTTGGCATAGAGCTTTTCTTTATGAAGTAGTTCCAGAATGCAGTGTAGATGCTTCTCGTGGTCAGCTTGGTTCTTCGAGTAGATGAGGATATCATCGATGAAGACAATGACAAATTTATCCATGTAAGGCTTGCAGACGCGATTCATGAGGTCCATGAATGCGGCCGGTGCATTAGTGAGCCCAAAAGGCATCACTAGGAACTCGTAATGACCATAACGAGTTCTAAATGCAGTCTTGTGTACGTCTTCATCTCTAACCTTCAATTGGTGATAACCCGACCTTAAGTCAATCTTAGAGAAGAAACTTGCCCCTTGCAGTTGATCAAACAGATCGTCGATTCTGGGTAAAGGATACCTATTCTTGATAGTGACCTTGTTAAGCTCACGGTAGTCGATGCACAGACGCATCGATCCATCCTTCTTCTTGACAAATAAAACTGGTGCTCCCCAAGGAGACGAACTAGGTTGGATGAAACCTTTGGCTAGCAAATCATCTAGCTGTGTTCTCAATTCCTTCATCTCTGTTGGTGCCAATCTATAAGGCGCCCTAGCAACTGGTGCTGATCCAGGAATAATGTCAATTCTGAATTCTACTTGCCTATCTGGTGGCAAACCAGGTAGTTCTTCAGGAAATACTTCAGGGTATTCAGAAATGACGGGGATATCTCCAATCTTGGGCTTCGGCTCATCAATAATCACTTGTGCCATGTAGATGACACAACCCTTCTTCAAACACTTAGAGTCTTTGAGTATAGACATTTTCTCGGGTAGCCCATATTAGGTATCTCCCTGGATAGTAAGTGATTCACCATACGGAGTCTTGATCATCACTTGCTTCTTATTGCAAATAATCTGGGCCTGGTTATGAGATAACCAGTCCATACCCAAAACTATGTCAAAACCGGCTAGTTTTAAAGGAAGTAGGGACAAAGGAAAAGAGTGGTTCTTAATGGATATGAAACATCCATCTAATAAGGTTGAAGCGGTTTCTAAAGTGCCATCTGCTAGTTCCACCTCATACTTCACACTTAAGTTCTTAACAGGTAAATTCAACAATTCACAAAACTTATTGTCTACGAACGACTTATCAGCGCCTGAATCAAATAACACTCTCGCATAAATATCATTTACGAGAAAGGTACCTGTTATCACATTGTCGTCCTTGACGGCTTCCTTAGCATCCATCCTGAAGACTCTAGCATTGGTCTTCTTAGCCTCTTCAGGCTTCTTGGCATATTTTGGGCAATTGCTCTTGATGTGCCCCTTTTCATTGCAACCGTAACAGGTCGCATCCCTTATCTTCTTGCACTCCAGGGTCTTATGTTCCGAAGACTTGCAAATCCCACAAGGCCTCGGCTGAGATTGGGATTTTGAGTCAAGTCTGCACTTTCCAAAGTGCTGCCTCTTACAGATTTTACATCTGGGTTTTTCACCCGACTGCTGTCCATCCTTCCTAAATCCTGACCCCTTCTTATGGTCATTGTTTCCCTTCTGCTTCTTGTCTGAACGTCGTGAGTTGTCATCCTCACGCTTCCTCTTTTCGGTATCAGTTTTCCTCTGCGATCTCAGCCTGACAGCATCTAAGGTAAGGGACAACGATATGTCCGTTACTGACCGAAAAGTGGTTGGTCTGGAGGCCTTCACATTTTCTTTGATCTCCGGTTCCAAACCCCCAATGAATCGAGCTATACGTTTAGGCTCCGGAGTTACCAAATATGGAACCAACCTTGACAAAGTGTTGAAACTGGTAAGGTAGGCCTGACAGTCTAGGTTTCTCATGACCAGCGCCAAGAAGTCAGATTCAATTCTCTCAACCTCGTGTTGAGGGCATAAATTTTCCTTGATTAGTGCCATGAACTGTTCCCAGGTCATGTTATATAATGGGACTTTCCCCGTAGCTTGGATCAAAGATCTCCACCAAGCTAATGCTTCTCCCTTGAAAGACTGTGAGACAAACTTCACAATATCTCTATTATGGCAACCACTGATATCCACCACAATATCCATCTCGTCCATCCAAGTCATGCAATCAACAGCTCCTTTTTCCCCAGTGAAGTCCCTGGGTTTGCACGAAACGAAGTACTTATAGGTGCAACCCTTATTACGGGGTTCTTGATCCCGTATGACTCTTTGGGATGGAGCACTCCTCTGGTTTGATGAGTTGTGAGAATTACTGTTGTGGGCAGTGTGAGTCCTGGAGGGTGTTCTGGAGTGTGGTGCAGATTGGGTCCTTGCACGGGTACCACTGGATTCATGGAGCTGTCTATCCATAGCTCGATTTACGGCATTATCGATCATTGCCTGTAATTCTGCACCCGCTACATTTACTCGGGCATTATCATGCACTATCCCTGGGTGACTGTTGACCTCGTTTGAGTCTGCCATATTGCTTGAACTGTAACATATCGACAATAATTTATTGATGAGTTTATTTTAGAATTGTCTTTTATGGCAATTTTATTAACCGTGGTAATCATAGACCATATATGGTTAATTTATTACTCACATAAATTTAGGATTTCTAATATAATTTATCCTAATTATAAAACAATAACAGTTTTATTAGCACATAAGGCTTAGTCACAGGGACAATTTAGATTATGAGCTTATGATTTCAGAGAATCAAAGCATGGAGGTTTGAACAAAGTTCATTACCTTTATCAGACAGGGTCACAGACTAATACTGTCTTTTGTCTCATATGAAAATGAGAAGGGCCCGTAGGCATTCCATTACCAATGGATGGTAAATAGAACTGATCATATATATTAATGATTTAACCCATGATTCAGAGATCATTTAGTTGGGTTTGGAATCTTTGAAAAGATCCTTATATATAATAACATGTGTGTTTTTAATGAATCAAGTCTGCCAGGAGTGTTAACATGTTTTCAGATGTTAACAGGGATTTGAATCTTTTTAACGGGTTTTACCATCTCGGCCAGGTCTTAAAATGACATACAGGCTAGGTTATACCTTTAAGATCCTAAATTAAAATAACATAGGCAGATAAATTTTAAAAGGAATGATTTCCGATTTATTTATTTCATATCTAATTTAATTATGCATAACATAGCAAAGATGAAATTTATAAACTTACATTCCATTAAAACTTAAAAGTAGTACACTTTGCCCTAAACGGGACTTTTCACATAAACACATGCCCACGCAGGAGCTATACCGATAATACATGTCCTCGCAGGGACTAAAATAGAGGAAAGTCCACGTAGGGACTAAGTACAAAGATAGATGTCCACGCAGGGACTACATACATACCTAAAGAAATGTCCACGTAGGGACTTGATTTAAACAAGGAAATACAATAATACTTATTGGGATTTAACGATCCCGTTTCTTCTTTCCTTTCAGCAAATTTGCCAGGCCACTCATGAATCCTTCATTCTTCTTACGCTCTCTCTGGAGGTCTCGCTCAACCTTACCCAGTCTTTGACGGAGATCCTCCTGCTCTGGTGGAGAAAACCGTGGTGGCTGGTACTGTAGTGGTGGCTGAACAGGTACTTGATACCCACGAGCTGGGTATCCCACTCCCCAGGGTGTTCCATAAGGTCCTTCTGGGTGAAGGGCATTGTAGTCTGCTGCCACTCGGTATGGGTCGGCCTCGGCATAGTTATAGTTATGGTATGCCGGCGGTCCGTATGGGTTGTAAGCTGCCGGAGCAGTGTAAGCAGGGATAGGGTTGCCAAAACCCAGTGATGGCGGTGCAATAGGTGCCGAATTCACCTCTGAAACTGGAACTGAAGGTCCACCCATTTGTGGGTCTTCATATATTGGCAGGTAGTGGCTGCCGCTAGAGTGTTGAGGGGTGCTAAAATGAAAATCCCTTGCTCGTGCTGACATCCGTGCGCCAGTCCTCCTACGTCTTGGTGGTGCTGGAGGCGCTAGATTAACTGGCGGCGGTGGAGGCGGTGGCGTGACTGCCACGAAAGGTGGATCCCCAGAGGGATCTTGCTGCTGCTGTTGCGGCTGCTGGTGAGGCGAAGAATGGTGAGATGGTGTAAAGTACCACTCACACCGTTCGAACCGTGCCTGATGACTATCCGGACCTTGGTAAGGTGTTCCGTGAAAAGACGAACCATCAGAGATCACATAAGGATGGTTCGGGGTTCCGGTTGAAGCCTCGACGGGATCTGTGTCCTCGTCCATGTCCATCGCTTGATCACCTGAAAAATGATCCTCCGGTCCTAGTGGGTTAAAACCCCCTTGTTCTGGTAGATAGTCTGCCGGGTTAAACTGACCCCGAAAGACAGGAGTAGGGTCGTCGAAGGAACGCTGCGATATTGATCGCTGTAGAGGTATGTATAAAGGTGGCGGATTGTTGGGCTCATTCTCGGACTGAGGCCCATAGGAGTGATGATATGGTGGCGTTGAGCTATACGACGTAGATCGTCTGGAAGGCTCCTCGTAAATCCTCCAAGGTTCTCGTGGATCTGCACTCCTTGTAGAAGAAGGAGTTCGACGGCCCGAAGGCCCAGCCTCGTGGTCGTTAGGGGCGCTCATTGGCTCCTTTCCTCGACTTCCTCGCCTGAATCTTGGCGGCATTGTTAAACCTGTCCATATAAACAAAGGTAACAACAAGGAAAAATAAAGGACAAAGTTAAAAGTAAAATAAAAACATTTTGGATTATTCCTAAGTTCTTTGTCTAGACTCGAAGATTTAGGAATGTGCAATTGTGTCATTGAGATTAAACACAAAAGGCTAGTGTTTAATTCACTCAATGTTGGCTCTGATACCAACCTGTCACACCCCGAATTTCCACGTGTTACCGGTGGGCCCGGTAGGGGAGTATCGTGACGTGGTTGGCAACATAATAGTCAAACAACACAATATTTAAATGCACAGCGGAAGCAAAGTATAGATTCATTTCAACCAAACGATATTGTAATATTAAGTATCACAAGTAGTTGAATATAAATCCACAGGTAGAACAAAATAAAAGGAAACAGTGTTCAACAGTCTATGACATCCAAGCTTGCGAGACTTATTGTGGATGCTAGGAGACAAGCCAGCCTATTACGCGTAGTACCTGCACTTAACCTTTTTAAGAAAAATACGTCAGTTTACACTGGTAAATACAATCAACCGACTCATTTTGAAAAGAGTTTAAGAAAAAGCATTTAAGGCACAAATAATATTTTATAACTTGGGATAATTATTTAAATATAATACTTGTAAACGAATTACATGTTTCTTATGCGTTCAGTAGCCCGATCCGTAAACCGGGTTAAAGATCAATAGACACACCACTTTATTTAATGAGACACTGACAGGTGTACACCTACACCTGAGTGCTAAGGTCGTGGCCATTTCGTGAAATGATGCCAGGGATATCCGGGACATGGTCATTAACCCCCCAAAGGCTTTAATCAAACAAAACATTTCAAAACGTAGCATATCAATGATTTAACCTCTATTCGATTAAAGATTCAATGCCGGACCAAGCGGTATTTTATATACCGTACCCCAAGCCCGTATAGGGAAAATAAGTTAAAAGTATTTACCTGAGCAAGTATAATTCAAAATCAGCGAGTGCAAGTATCTTTTACCGGTTCTCCTAATCTGGAACGAAGGTTTAATAATAACCTATTAGAATCCTAACGGGTCTTTAGTTAAGCTTACGCTTAGACCGGTTAGTTTTACAGATACGGTTCGTACGCACGATTAAGCGAAGACCGGATAGAATGTGATTTAGACCCGACAAGTTTGAAGACTTGCTTAATATGGGTATATGATACACATTCTGGATTTTGAGATAAAACCGATAAGGTTTGACCCGTTTCGGCTAATTTATGTAAACTAGTTACATAAACCGAACCGAACGCGTATGAAGCGTAACGGGTAACCATAAGAGTCCTAAACAGGTTTCCTAAGTTAACATGCCTTAAATATGTCATGATATCAGTGGGATACCTTCCGTTATGCCCAAAGCGAGTTTAATCGCATAATAAGCCCCGTAAGGGTATTTTGGTCATTTTAAAGATTATAAAAGGAATTAATTTATCTTCTGTGATCTGGGTCTGATTAAATCAGTAAAATGGTTTATTTTAACAGGTTATAACATTTGGTTATAAGTCTTATATGTCAAAATAGTTTTAAACCCTAACTATGCGTATAATACGCTTATAAAGCCGTTTTAAGCGACGTACGGGTTAAAATAGGATTCTGAGTTTTCTGATCAGTTAAACAGGTTCAAAACACTCCATTTAATATTTAAAATCAGTAGCAATTGGATTGGCATCAAAAGGATTTGTAAAACTCATTTTATGGCCGAAAAGGGTATATTCGGTATTTACCGAATCAAGGCACTAATCCTAGCTTATGATCAGTTTAAAAATAATTAAAAATCTTTAAAAATCCCAAAATATTATATTACATCAGTGGGTAAAAGGTTTGGTGTCAAAAATTGGGTTTAGATAGGTTTTACGCTAATGACGTCATTTAATTACTAAGAATCGCTATAATTACGTCATTAAGCATAACTCCTAATCTAGACCTCCGATTGATGTGAAAATTTACAGACATGTTTAATAATCAGTAACTAAGATTATTTTACTTTCACATTTCCAAAATTCTTGTTTTATGGTCATAAGGGCATTACGGTCAATATTTAGGCGATTAACGGAAACATCGGACAATTAGGGATTTATGTGGTATAAACGCAGAGGGTTATACACACATGTAACTAGGTCCTAATGGAACTTTAAGGCATGTCTAAATCTAACAAAACCGGGTCAGAACTGAGGTCAAAGCAAAAGTCAAACTTTTGCGTCTTTCGGTTCCGAATCGGTTCAAAACAGAAAGTTGTCGAATCAAACAAGCGTATACAAGTTTTTACACTTATTAACAAGTTAGATGAATGATAAAATAGGTTACACGCCTTTTATATTGTTAATTACATGATTAATGATTCTGTTGACTTTTTCGGACAACCTTTGACTCGACAATCGACCTAGTTAGATTAGGAATCAGTGAGTGCCCTTTTAGGGGTTTAATACCCATATAATTACCAACTTGTAACAACTTTCGTTTCGAAAAATCTCTGGACCGTTTGTGATTTATCGCCAAGTCAAACCGTAGTTACGACGGTTTGATTTTTAAGCTATAAACTAAGCATAACTTAATTTAGAAAGATCAAGGGTACTTACACAAGTCTTATGCACGATTTGGAAAGCTTGGAAGATGGTCTTGAGTTCCAGAAATGCTCAGAGATGAAGTATGGAATGAATGTTCAAAGTTGTCAATATAAGGAACTTTATAAATTGATCCAACACCTTAGATTGTTGACAAATGGGTCTACAGTTGATCAAGGATGAATACAAGTGCCCTCTACAGCCTATAAACCACCTTAGGGAAGCCCATGGTATGCCAAAAATCGATCTAAGTCGGTTAACAAACATGCAGGACATCTGTGCATGTTTTCTGTTCAGACAAGGCAGTCGCGTAGCGCGACTGCCAAGGTCTTTCATGCTCGCGCTACGCGAGGGTGTAGGTGACCAGCTCAGCAAGTTTCATTAATTGCAATTTCAGTCCCTGGTCCCCCGAAAGGTCGTTTTCACTTTCTTTTCTTGCATTTTAAGACTTTATATTTGACATATGGGGCTTTAGGGCTTATACCATCTTTGTTAAGTCCTCGGGTAACCTTGTGATCACCCGAAAAGCCCTAAATTTCAATGTTGACGACTCTAACCCTCACACACGGATTTTATCATAACTTTCTCATACGGTAACGAAACTTGGTGAAATTTTTATGGTACATTCTAGTGAGCATATTTAATCGTTACAAGGCTTCGGGTTTGCTAAAAGGTCACTCAGAGGTATAACTTAAACATGTTGACACATTTAACCCCTGCAGTTTGTAATCTCTCACTTTCTTTCACATTTCGCCTTGTATGATCCATGATCCATTCGTTTAAGGTTATAAACATCATGTAGGGTTATTGCAAAGTATAATTATCCATTGTTGACACTTTGAACCCTTATATTTACATAGTTTCATTGTTTGTCAACTTTAGTCATTCAAGAACATTCTTTCACACGTTCAAACCTATGACACGTGTCAACACATTATAGGACGTAAATTTTCGAGGTGTTACATTTATCCATGGCGTTTTCGTGTTATATATAGGTTGGTGTTAGGCTATGCAATTCCACCAATTTTAAAGAACGTATTTGTGGTGTTGTGTGGACAGATATTCTCACACCTGAAGAGTTTGAATCAGAATGGGAAGCAATTATCGCAGAATTCAATTTAGAAGATAATGACTAGCTATCTGATATTTTTGCACCTAGGGAATCTTGGATCCCTGCATACTATAGAATGGAGCATATGTCTGGTCTTATACGAACGACATCCAGGTCGGAGAGTGAGAATCATTTTTTTGGTCAAGTGTGCAATTCGAAAGCTACTCTTGTTGAGTTCATGACGCATTACGAGACTGCAATAGAAGCCCAGCGTCATACACATCGCAAAAATGATCATGAATCTCGATACAAAAGACCCCAGTTGAAGAGTAGTTACAAATTGTTGGAAGGGCAAGCTGTTGACATATACACAAAAAGTATTTTTTGTGACGTTCAAGCTGAGCTTATTGGAGTTGCGGATTGCATAAATCAACGTTATGAAGATCATCCTGATGGGTTTGTTAAGTTTTACGTAAATGACTTCCAACAGCCTTGTACATCCTTATTTGAGGTAAATAATGGCGTTTTGGTTTTTATGGCGTTTTCTGTTAATGGCGTTTTATCATATGCAATGTGTTTTTTTTTTTACTTTTTTAGACAAACATTCTATGCATGGTGTTATAGAGATATTGTTTTTTGGCGTTTTTCAGGTAATCTTTCGTAAGTCTGATTGCACATGCAGTTGCTCATGTAGGCGTTTTGAACAGTTTGTTTTGCTATGTAGACATATATTCTATGTATTGAGAATTATAAATATTAGGGAATTTCCAAAACAATACATTCTGAATAGATGGCGCAAAGAGGCCTCCCCAAACTGCTCTCCTGAATTCTCAATTAGTCGTGAATATATGACCGAACTTGATCCTGATGTGCAAAGTATGATGCGAAATATTATTTATTCAACCGAATACATTTGAACCGTTTATCTGGTAATAAAGAGGAGCTATCCTTATACAAGGATCATGTTCAATCTTATATGAAGAAGGTTCAAGATATGCAGATTGTTGCTCCTCCCGCTAGTTCTAGGGATAGATTTGCCGAGATAACCGGTCAATATAAAAACGACAAGAATCCGATAAGAGTCCCTGTAGGTTATAAATCCAAAGGTTCTGGTTCTCGGAAGCGCTTGAAATCTAAACAGGAGATAGCAATCGACAAAATGAAATCAAAGTCGAAACCCGGTGCCAAAGAAAGATAGTGTCAGAACTGCAAAGCCTATGGACACTACGCATCAACATGCAAACAGGCCGTAATTAAAAGAAGATCGACAAGGTCTTCGAGAGCCAGTGAAGAGTAGTTTGGCGTTTTGTATTTGTCATTCTTACAGAACACATACAGATGGTCTTTGAGAGCCAGTGTAGAGTAGTTTGGCGTTTTTTTTTATTATTTCAATCCTATATAACACAGACATTTCTCAGTTTGGCGTTTAAAATTTTTTTTTTTTGCGTCGTTTTCTTTTTTCTACCTCTTTGTTCATAACATGTGTCACACCCCGATATTTCCACATATGACCGGTGGGCCCGGCGGGGAATATCGTGACGTAGTTGATATCATCATAGTCAATACACACAATATAATAGCACAGCGGAAGTCTTGGTGAATAAACTATTACAAACCATATTGTCTGAGCGTTCGGGATTATGAATATACAGACTGGAATGTAACAAGATCCACAGGCGGATCATAAATGTACAAAGAAATAAAAACAACAGACTTCAGGTATCTCATGGATTTGCAAGATCCTCTAATGATACCCTACAGCTCCAGCCTATTTACGAGAGGTACCTGTCAAATCAGTCTTTAAGAAAATACGTCAGTTTACACTGGTAAATACAATTAACTGACTCTTTTGAAAATATTTATGAAAATTGATTTAAGTGCACATGGCACAAATCTTTTGTAACTTGGGACAATTATTTAAATATAATCTTGTATACAGATTTACATGTTTGTCTTACAATTGGGGCCGGTTGGAAGCCGGTCATGATTAACCGACTCACCACTTATAGAACCCACAAAGGAGTTATCCCCAACATGTGGGTTTATACATATATTATTTTAGCATTTGCATCTGTCAGGTGTATGCCTACACCCCGTGCATAGGTCGTGGCCATTTTAAATGAAATGAGCCGAGGATATCCAGGACACGGTCAGATTAACCCCCAATGTTTATGTTATCAAACAAGACATCTTAAAACGGTTATGCAAATTTATTAATCACAATCTGATTAAATGATTTCATACCCGACCAAGTGGTATTATTATAATACCATATCCCAAGCCCGTATAAGGGAAAATAAGTTAAAAGTATTTACCTGATGCTAGCAGTAAAATTCCTAAAGCTTTTTGAAGGCACCTTCTACCGGAAGCTAATTAATTTGTATAGAAGGTTTATTAACCTATTAGGATGCTAACGGGTCTTCCATTTAGTCAAGGACTTAGACCGGCTAGCTAGAAAGAAACCTTACGGTTCTAAACACTAGATTAAGCGGAGACCGGAACAGAATGTGATTTAGACCCGACAAGCTTGGATACTTGTATAATGTGGGTAAACTAAACACATTCTGGAATTTGAGGATTTAATGATAAGGTTTGACCCGTTTCGGCTATTTTATGTAAACTAGTCACATAAGCCGATCCGAACGTGTAAACGCGTAACGGGTATCCAAATAGATTATATACAGGTCTTAATCATTATTATGCTCAAAATATGTTAATACATCAGCAAGATGTTAACATGTATGCCCAAAAATAATTTAAACCAAAATAAGTCCCATAAGGGCATTTTGGTAATTTTAATGCCCATAAAAGAGTTTAATTATGCAACTGAGTTTCAGGTCTGATTAAATTAGTAAAAATATGTATTTTTATAAGTTATAACAGTAGGATACTTTACATATGTGAAAATTATATTATATAGCCAAACTATGTCCCGTAAGGGCATTTTGGTAATTTTACATAGGCTATAAAGGTCAAAATATACTTCTGAGTTTTAAAAACTTTATCTTACTGTATAATTATATAAATTAGCTTAAAACATCAGTGGGTAATAAGTTTTATATGTCAAATATAGTTTTAACTCAAACTAGGTGCTTAAAACGCTTAAAAGTCGGTTTAAAGGGGTATTCGGGTTAAAATAGGAAATCTGAGTTTCTGATCAGTTTATAAAGTTTAAAATACTTTATTTATCATATGAAATCAGTAGCAAAAGGTTTGGCATTAAAAAGTTATGTAAAACTCATTTTATGCATGAAAAGGGTAAAACTAACATTTACCGAAATTAAGCTATAATCCTATGTTATGCTCAGCCTAAAAATAATTAAAAATCTTTAAAAATCCCAACATATTATTTTACATCAGTAAGTAAGAATTTTAGTGTCAAAAATCGGGTTTAGATAGGCTTCATGCTAATTACGCCATTTAAATACTAAAAAGCTCTTTAATTACGCTATTGAGCATAACTTCAATTCTAGACCACAGTTTGATGTCAAATCTTTAGGACATGTCTAATTATCAGTAGCAAAGGTGTTAGTCCATTCACATTGCTAAAAATCTCAGTTGTATGTAAAAAGGGCGTTTATGGCATTATTAAGCATAATTACGATCAAGTGCATATAATTCAAACCACTGGACACCATGCAATATAACTCTAGAGGGTTATACTACTAAGTAATGTGGTCCTAATGGAAGCTTAAAACTTGGAAGAATTAAGCTTGAACGGGTCAGAACTGAAAGTCAAAGAAAAAGTCAAACTTTTGCGACTTTCGGTTATAAACTGACCTTAGACTATTAATTGTCGGGTTAGGACTGATAAAACATGTTTTAATATTGATTACCAAGTCATTAGAATGTTAAAATATAATTTAGAACCTCTAGTTTATTAATTAGAATTAATTTTGTAATTTCTGTCCAGTTTAACTTTTTGTTAAATTACTTTGACCCGACAATTGACCAGTCAAACGAGATAATTAGGAGATGCCCTTTTAAGGGTTAATCACCTACACTAATGTGGTCTTATAACCACTTTCAATTTGATCAGTGGTTAAGCCACATGTAATTAAAACGAAAGTCAAACTAATTTTACGATAAGTTTGACTTTAGAGTAATTAAGCTAAATTAAACAACTAAACAAGTAATTAGAAGCTTACTTAAGGTCCTAGCAAACTTTTCTACACTTCAAAGTCTTCTCCTTGTCCTTAGCAAGCTCCAGATGTTGTTGGGTAGCAATTGTTGCAAATGTGTGTCATGAACACATGAACCAAGCTCTCTTATATAGTGAATTAAATGATCAAGGATCACTTCCAGGTGTTATTGGAGGCTCTGAGATCGACCCAGGTGTCCAAGCTACTGAATTAAACCGACTTACAGCTCCCTAGGTCGATACAACCTAGACTAAGGCGGTGTAACAGGCCAAACCCGCACCTGCACGTGCTTTTCTGATCTGGGCGTGCTGAGGCGGGCCGCGTAAGACTTAAGGGTGTCTTACGCGGGCCGCTTGGACCTGTTAAACCGGGAAAACAAGTTTAAAAGCTGGCAGATTCAGTCCCTGCTCGTTTAAACCCTTTTTAACTTCATTTTTGGCATCCAAGGTCCTTATAGTTAATTTGTTGAGGCTCGAGGGTGTATGATCTAACTTCGTTAGGCTCCGGTTCGTTAAATACCTCTATGAAAGCAAGTTTCATCAAGTTGACACTTTTGGCCCAAAGTCTTGAAAACATGCTTAACGATATTGAAACCATGTGAAATTTATACCACTTATTCTTAAGAGTATATTTGAATGTTTCGAAACCTTAGTTTCGTTAAAAGGTCACTTAGAGGTCAGAAATGACATGTTGACACGTTTAACCCTTGTAATTTAATAATCTTCCGATTATTTTTACAAACGGCTTCTTACATCCAATCAATCACTCGTTTAAGAATATATTCATCATGTAAGGTCATTCAGAGGCACAAGTTTGGCATGTTGACACTTTTAGTCCCCGTGGTTTCATAGTTTCACTGTTTGATTACTTTGGTCCTTCAAACTAAATCTTTCACATGTTTATAGTTTAGGATACGTGTCTATACATAATTGGACACGTTTTTACGTGGTGTTACATCCTCACCCCCTTAAAAGAAATCTCGACCCCGAGATTTACTGGAATAAGTGAGGGTACTTTTGTTTCATAGTGGACTCGACTTCCCACGTATATTCGGGACCTCTACGGGCTTCCCATTTGACCTTTACTATAGGTACATGCTTCCTTCGGAGCTTTTTAACCTGTCGATCCTCAATCGCTATAGGTCTTTCAACGAATCTCAAGCTTTCATCAATCTGTACTTCTTTATGAGACATTGCTAGAGATTCATCGGCTAGGCATTTCTTGAGATTGCAAATGTGAAACACATTATGAATCCCACTCAGCTCCTCAGGCAAGTTCAGCTTATAAGCTACATTGCCCACACATTCGATAATCTCGAATGGTCCAATATACCTAGGGCTCAACTTACCCTTTTTACCAAAACGCATCACACCTTTCCAAGGTGATACTTTCAGTAGAACTTTATCGCCTATTTCAAATTTTCAAAATTTTCGTCCCTTATCAGCATAACTTTTCTGCCTATCCCTGGCAGCTTTCAGGCGATCGCGAATTTGGATAATCTTATCTGTTGTCTCAAGGACTATATCAGGTCCTGACAACTGAACTTCTCCTACTTCTGCCCAACAGATAGGTGTTCTACATTTCCTACCATATAATGCCTCAAAAGGCGCAGCCTTAATGCTTGTATGGTAGCTATTGTTATAGGAGAACTCTATCAATGGCAGGTGGTCATCCCAACTACCACCTAAATCAATAACACATGCATGAAGCATGTCTTCCAAAGTTTGAATTGTACGCTCACTATGTCCATCCGTCTGAGGATGGTAAGTAGTACTAAAATTCAAACGTGTGCCCAAAGATTGTTGGAAACTTTTCCAAAAATGTGAGGTGTATCTAGTATCCCTATCAGAGATAATAGCTACTGGTACTCCATGTAGAGCTACAATCTTATCTACAAACAATTAGGCTAATTTATCGGAGCTATGAGTCTCCTTGATGGGTAAGAAATGTGCTGACTTAGTCAGTCTATCAACAATAACCCATATTGTATCATTTCCATGCCTGGTTTTAGGTAACTTGGTTATGAAATCCATAGTCACCATCTCCCACTTCCATGTGGGAAGTTCTGGTTGTTGAAGCAGACCTGAAGGCTTTTGATGTTCAGCTTTAATCTGAGCACAGGTCAAGCACTTAGCTACATGGGTGGCAATAGATTTCTTCAGACCTATCCACCAATAGTTAGCTTTCAAATCATGATACATTTTGTCACCTCCCGGGTGGACTGAATACTTGGAGTTGTGGGCTTCCTGGAGGATTACCTCTCGAAGTCCTCCATGAATAGGAACCCAAATTCTTCCGTTCATCCTGAGAATTCCATCCTTCCCAGGTGCTAACTGTTCAGCAGTTATACCTAACTTTTCATTTGGAAGATTACCTTCCAATACAGCATCCTTCTGTGCAGCTAATAGTCTGTCATTCAGACTATTCTTCAACTCAATGCTCTTGGCATTGATCCTAATTGGTTTAACTCTTTCCTTTCGGCTTAGAGCATCTGCGACCACATTCGCTTTACCAGGATGGTAGCGAATTTCGCAATCATAGTCATTTAAGGTTTCCATCCAACGGCGCTGTCTCATATTGAGCTCTTTTTAATTGAACAAATGTTGGAGACTTTTGTGATCTGAATAGATCACACATTTAGTTCCATACAAGTAATGTCTCCATAACTTTAGTGCGAATACAACGGCACCCAATTCTAAATCATGGGTGGTGTAATTCTTTTCATGCACCTTTAGTTGTCGTGATGCATAGGCAATCACTTTGCCTTTTTGCATGAGTACACAACCCATTCCGGTGTGCGAAGCATCACAGTATACGACAAATTATTCAATTCCATCGGGTAAGGTTAATACCGAAGCATTGCTCAACCTTTGCATAAGAATCTCGAAGGATTCCTGTTGCTTCGGACCCCAATCAAACTTAACATTCTTGCGGGTCAAGGAAGTTAATGGGGCTGCTATTCTTGAGAAGTTTTCAATGAATCTTCTATAATATCCAGCTAAACCCAGAAAGCTACGTATTTCTGTTGGAGTCTTGGGTGCTTCCCAATTCATTACGGCTTCTACCTTAGCGGGATCTACTTGGATACCTCGCTTACTGACAACATGTCCAAGGAATTGGACTTCGCGAAGCCAAAATTCGCATTTGGAGAATTTTGCATACAATTTCTCCTGTCGAAGCAATCCTAGAATGCACCGAAGGTGCTTCTCATGATCAATTTGATTACGAGAGTAAATAAGTATGTCATCGATAAAGACGATGACAAATTTATCTAAGTATGGCTTGCAGACCCTATTCATGAGGTCCATGAATGCTGCTGGCGCATTAGTGAGCCCAAATGGCATCACTAAGAATTCGAAATGTCCATACCTCGTCCTGAATGTCGTTTTAGGCACATCTTCAGTTCTAACCTTAAGTTGATGATACCCAGATCTCAAATCAATCTTCGAGAAGTAGTTTGCCCCTTGGAGCTGATCGAACAAGTCGTCGATCCTGGGCAAAGGATAACGATTCTTGATCGTTACTTTATTTAATTCCCGGTAGTCAATGCATAAGCGCATTGATCCGTCCTTCGTTTTCACAAACAGTATTGGAGCTCCCCAAGGTGAAGAACTAGGTCGTATGAAACCTTTCTCCAATAGTTCATCCAATTGAGTTCTGAGCTCTTTCATTTCTGTAGGCGCTAGACAACAAGGAGCTCGTGCTATAGGTGTTGATCCTGGGAGAATGTCTATCCTGAACTCTACTTGCCTCTCAGGAGGTAATCCAGGTAATTCGTCAGGAAAGACATCAGGATATTCAGAGATAATCGGGATATCTTCAATTTTTGGCTTAGGATCATTCACAGTCACTTGTGCCATATAGATGACACATCCACTTTTCATACACTGCGCTAACTTGAGAATAGACACATTGCTGGGCAATCCATATTGTGTATCTCCCTGAATGGTGACTGATTAGCCAGAAGGGGTTTTGATAATAACTAGCTTTTTATCACAGGCAATTTGGGCTTGGTTATGCGACAACCAATCCATGCCTAAAACTATATCAAACCCAGCCAGTTTCATTGGTAAAAGAGATAACGGGATAAAATGATTCTTAATGGATATAGAACATCCATTAAGAAGAGTGGAAGCTGTTTCTAAGGTACCATCAGCAAGCTCTACCTCGTATTTTATGTCTAGAGTCTTAATAGGCAGATTCAATAACTTACAGAACTTATGGTCTACAAAGGACTTATCAGCACCGGAATCAAATAAGACTCTAGCATAATTATTATTGACGAGGAAGGTACCTGTTATGACGTTCTCGTCATTCACTGCTTCCTTTGCTTGCATCTGAAAAACTCTCGCGTTGTTCTTCTTTGCCTCCTCGGGCTTCTTTGTATTCTTGGGACAATTTGTTTTAATGTGCCCCTTTTCATTGCAACCGTAGCAGGTTGCATCCTTTATATTTCGGCACTCAACAGACTTGTGCCCCTTCTTTTTACAGATCCCACATGGTTTGGCCTGTGGTTCTTGGTTGCATTTCCCAAAATGCCTTTTGTTACAAGTCTTACACCTAGGCTTGTCGTTTGACTGCCCCTTTTTGGAACCAGAGTTCCCTTTGCCCTTTTTGTTCGACTGGGGAGACTTATCTTCCTCTCTCTTCCTCTTCCCTTCATCAGTGGTTTTCTTTGCCCTACTCCTCACAACATCAAGAGTGAGGGACAAAGATAGATCCACAGCGGACCTATAAGTGGCTGGCTTTGAAGCCTTAACATTTCCTTTTACTTCGGGGGCCAAACCACCAATGAAACGCGCAATGCGTTTGGGTTCTGGAGTGACTAAATACGGTACCAACCTTGACATTGAATTGAAACTAGTCACATAGGATCTACAATCTAGATCCTTCATCACTAAGGTGAGGAAATCTGATTCAATCCTCTCAACCTCGTGTTGAGGGCAGTAAGTGTCTTTTACAAGATCTACAAACTTTTCCCAAGAAAGATTATACAAGTGAACCTTCCTAGTAGACTGCACTAGAGCTTTCCACCATGTGAGGGCATCACCCTTGAAGGATTGTGATACAAACATAACCACATCCTCCTTAGCACATCCGCTAATGTCTATTACAGTTTCCATCTCATCTAACCATTTCATACAATCAATCGCCCCCTTTTCTCCAGTAAAATCCCTAGGCTTACAGGAGACAAAGTACTTGTAGGTACAACCCTTGGTGTACCTAGGAGTCGGCTTGAGGACTATCTGCCTCTTGGGTTCACTACCCTGGTTAGATGAGTGCTGAGACTCACTTTTCTTATTAGTATGGGGTTGAGAATGGGATTTTGAATGAGTTTGAGACCTAGCAATACTAGGCTCTTTAAACTTAGCATCAACCGCTTGAGAAACTGCTGCGGTGATCATTGCCTGCAGTTCGGCACCAGTGATATTAATCCTGGTATTGTTACCTTCTGTAGGATGACTGTTTGCTTCATCTGAGCCAGCCATTTCTGAATACTATATCAAACATAGATGATATATTTAAAATATGCATTAAATCATCATATTGATGATTAGATGGTCATGGTATTATTAAACCATATAGACCATAAAAATAATAATAATCAAAGGGATAATCATATCACACAAAGTTCGTCTCGAAGGACACTTAAATAGCTTAGAAAGCTTGTCACAGGGACGATTATAATCATTGCTTTCTTTAAGGGTCGAACAAAGTTCATCGCCTTTTTGACAAGAAGTTTATTAAAACTTCCATTGTCATTAGTACACCTTTGCTTGTAAGCTTACATTGCTAATGAATGTTATGGTGTATACATCATATTGATGTTTATTAGCCATGATTCATGATGATCATATAGGCTAAAAAGGGTGACTTGGAAAAATCCAAGTATATTAGGAAGATTGTGTGGTTTCTCGTACCACACAAATTCAGGATTGTTAACATGTTTTCAGATGTTAACAGAGAGTCATAATCTTAAAAAGGTTATACCATCATAGCCATTTAATATTTTGGCTAGGTTATACCTCTAAGAGTTTCTTAAGTGGATTAAA
The DNA here is from genome assembly GCA_030545235.1 of Helianthus tuberosus. Classification (NCBI taxonomy): domain Eukaryota; kingdom Viridiplantae; phylum Streptophyta; class Magnoliopsida; order Asterales; family Asteraceae; genus Helianthus; species Helianthus tuberosus. The sequence goes on along the minus strand of CM060399.1, from coordinate 218,462,360 downwards.
TAAAATTTGAAACGAAGTAGCATGATATAATAAATTACATATTAAAAACCAAAATAACTTCATTAACCATGAAATGATTACAACGTTGCCCGAAAAAGGGACTTGAGAAAAACAACACAAATTGCCCACGCAGGGGCTACTGAAAACATTGCCCACGCAGGGGCTTACTGAAACAGAAATAAGTCCTCGCAGGGACTTGGTACATGGACATAAAATAAACGTCCTCGCAGGGACTTTATTACAACAAAACAAAACAACCCAACATCACCCTATTTCTTCTTGCCCTTGAGAAGGTTCATAAGACCCTTGACAAAACCATTGTGTTTCTTCTTGGTTTCATGAGCCACATGTTCAACTCTATCCAACCTCTCAAAAATATCTTGAGTTTGCTGCTGCTGGAACGGAGGAGGTTGTTGGTATGGCGGGTATTGAAAATCCTGTGCCGGATATCCAGTGGGATACATTGGAGGGTAAGAAGACGAGTAAAGATGATGGTATTGGGTAGCGGTAAGGTACGGATCCTGAGTCCCATAGTCAGATGGGTATCCAGACGGGTTATACCCAGATGATCCTGGGCATGTTGGGATAGGGTTGTCAAAACCCAACGGTGGCTGAAGCGGTGCGTGTGAAACCGACGGAAGGTTAACTTCCATCACCGTGCGTGATGATTCACCCAACTGAGGGTTTTCTGGGATAGTAGGATACGAACTTGAGCCACGAGGAGATGCAAACCGTGGTCCCCCACGTACGGACATTCTAGCATTCCTCCTTCGTCTTGGAGGCTCAGGAGGCTGTTGAGGTGGATCCTCAACTGGCATGGGAGGTGGGGTAACAGCCCGAAGCTGTGGTTCATCCAAGGGAGGTTGGATTGGGGAGTTATGGTATGAAGGTGTGAAGAACCAGTCATACTGACCCATCCTCTCCTGGAATGAGTCGGGCCCATGGTACGGTGATCCCTGAAATGGGGAACCACTTGAGATACTTATTGGGTGGCCTGGTGTTCCTGTTTGCAAATCCGGGTCTGGGTCATCATCCATCTCCATTTCCTGAGAAAAGTGATCCTCAGGTCCCAAAGGGTTGTAGCCCAAAAAGTCGTTTACATAAGCATTTGGATTAAATTGTGAAGGTGAGTAAGTGGAATCTGAATGATGAAAAGGATGGGATTGAAAAGAGTGATGTGATTGGTTTGAATGATGAGTTCCTTGCGAAAGAGGAGAATGATGGGGCTCGATGGGAATGGGCAACCCAAAATAAGGAGGGTCAGACGGTGAGGATCCCAGCGAGACAGAATGTCTTGCTGGTTCAGGATTATGGCTCCAATTATCCCTCGAGTCGGAGCCGGAAAGCGAGTCGGATGGTGTACGCCTGTGGGAGGGTCCCGTGCTGCTAGACGGTCCTCCACGCATGGGTCCTTTGCCTCGTCCTCTTAGTCTTGGTGGCATTTTCCTGTCAAAACAAGTAAATATAATAAAACAATAAAAAGGAAGGTTAAGAGTAAAATCCTAGGTCATTTGCCTAGACTCGAGAGTCTCAGGAATGTGCTTATTGTGTCATTGAGATTAAACACAAAAGGTTAGTGTTTAATTCGCTCAATGTTGGCTCTAATACCAACCTGTCACACCCCGATATTTCCACATATGACTGGTGGGCCCGGCGGGGAATATCGTGACGTAGTTGATATCATCATAGTCAATACACACAATATAATAGCACAGCGGAAGTCTTGGTGAATAAACTATTACAAACCATATTGTCTGAGCGTTCGGGTTTATGAATGTACAGACTGGAATGTAACAAGATCCACAGGCGGATCATAAATGTACAAAGAAATAAAAACAACAGACTTCAGGTATCTCATGGATTTGCAAGATCCTCTAATGATACCCTATAGCTCCAGCCTACTTACGAGAGGTACCTGTCAAATCAATCTTTAAGAAAATACGTCAGTTTACACTGGTAAATACAATTAACTGACTCTTTTGAAAATATTTATGAAAATTGATTTAAGTGCACATGGCACAAATCTTTTGTAACTTGGGACAATTATTTAAATATAATCTTGTATACAGATTTACATGTTTGTCTTACAATTGGGGCCGGTTGGAAGCCGGTCATGATTAACCGACTCACCACTTATAGAACCCACAAAGGAGTTATCCTCAACATGTGGGTTTATACATATATTATTTTAGCATTTGCATCTGTCAGGTGTATGCCAACACCCCGTGCATAGGTCGTGGCCATTTTAAATGAAATGAGCCGAGGATATCCAGGACACGGTCAGATTAACCCCCAATGTTTATGTTATCAAACAAGACATGTTAAAACGGGTTATGCAAATTTATTAATCACAATCCGATTAAATGATTTCATACCCGACCAAGTGGTATTATTATAATACCATATCCCAAGCCTGTATAAGGGAAAATAAGTTAAAAGTATTTACCTGATGCTAGCAGTAAAATTCCTAAAGCTTTTTGAAGGCACCTTCTACCGGAAGCTAATTAATTTGTATAGAAGGTTTATTAACCTATTAGGATGCTAACGGGTCTTCCATTTAGTCAAGGACTTAGACCGGCTAGCTAGAAAGAAACCTTACGGTTCTAAACACTAGATTAAGCGGAGACCGGAACAGAATGTGATTTAGACCCGACAAGCTTGGATACTTGTATAATGTGGGTAAACTAAACACATTCTGGAATTTGAGGATTTAATGATAAGGTTTGACCCGTTTCGGCTATTTTATGTAAACTAGTCACATAAGCCGATCCGAACGTGTAAACGCGTAACGGGTATCCAAATAGATTATATACAGGTCTTAATCATTATTATGCTCAAAATATGTTAATACATCAGCAAGATGTTAACATGTATGCCCAAAAATAATTTAAACCAAAATAAGTCCCATAAGGGCATTTTGGTAATTTTAATGCCCATAAAAGAGTTTAATTATGCAACTGAGTTTCAGGTCTGATTAAATTAGTAAAAATATGTATTTTTATAAGTTATAACACTAGGATACTTTACAGATGTGAAAATTATATTATATAGCCAAACTATGTCCCGTAAGGGCATTTTGGTAATTTTACATAGGCTATAAAGGTCAAAATATACTTCTGAGTTTTAAAAACTTTATCTTACTGTATATTTATATAAATTAGCTTAAAACATCAGTGGGTAATAAGTTTTATATGTCAAATATAGTTTTAACTCAAACTAGGTGCTTAAAACGCTTAAAAGTCGGTTTAAAGGGGTATTCGGGTTAAAATAGGAAATCTGAGTTTCTGATCAGTTTATAAAGTTTAAAATACTTTATTTGTCATATGAAATCAGTAGCAAAAGGTTTGGCATTAAAAAGTTATGTAAAACTCATTTTATGCATGAAAAGGGTAAAACCGACATTTACCGAAATTAAGCTATAATCCTATGTTATGCTCAGCCTAAAAATAATTAAAAATCTTTAAAAATCCCAACATATTATTTTACATCAGTAAGTAAGAAGTTTAGTGTCAAAAATCGGGTTTAGATAGGCTTCATGCTAATTACGCCATTTAAATACTAAAAAGCTCCTTAATTACGCTATTGAGCATAACTTCAATTCTAGACCACAATTTGATGTCAAATCTTTAGGACATGTCTAATTATCAGTAGCAAAGGTGTTAGTCCATTCACATTGCTAAAAATCTCAGTTGTATGTAAAAAGGGCGTTTATGGCATTATTAAGCATAATTACGATCAAGTGCATATAATTCAAACCACTAGGCACCATGCAATATAACTCCAGATGGTTATACTACTAAGTAATGTGGTCCTAATGGAAGCTTAAAACTTGGAAGAATTAAGCTTGAACGGGTCAGAACTGAAAGTCAAAGCAAAAGTCAAACTTTTGCGACTTTCGGTTATAAACTAACCTTAGACTATTAATTGTCGGGTTAGGACTGATAAAACATGTTTTAATATTGATTACCAAGTCATTAGAATGTAAAAATATAATTTAGAACCTCTGGTTTACTAATTAGAATCAATTTTGTAATTTCTGTCCAGTTTGACTTTTTGTTAAATTACTTTGACCCGACAATTGACCAGTCAAACGAGATAATTAGGAGATGCCCTTTTAAGGGTTAATCACCTACACTAATGTGGTCTTATAACCACTTTCAATTTGATCAGTGGTTAAGCCACATGTAATTAAAACGAAAGTCAAACTAATTTTACGATAAGTTTGACTTTAGAGTAATTAAGCTAAATTAAACAACTAAACAAGTAATTAGAAGCTTACTTAAGGTCCTAGCAAACTTTTCTACACTTCAAAGTCTTCTCCTTGTCCTTAGCAAGCTCCAGATGTTGTTGGGTAGCAATTGTTGCAAATGTGTGTCAAGAACACATGAACCAAGCTCTCTTATATAGTGAATTAAATGATCAAGGATCACTTCCAGGTGTTATTGGAGGCTCTGAGATTGACCCAGGTGTCCAAGCTACTGAATTAAACCGACTTACAGCTCCCTAGGTCGATACAACCTAGACTAAGGCGGTGTAACAGGCCAAACCCGCACCTGCACGTGCTTTTCTGATCTGGGCGTGCTGAGGCGGGCCGCGTAAGACTTAAGGGTGTCTTACGCGGGCCGCTTGGACCTGTTAAACCGGGAAAACAAGTTTAAAAGCTGGCAGATTCAGTCCCTGCTCGTTTAAACCCTTTTTAACTTCATTTTTGGCATCCAAGGTCCTTATAGTTAATTTGTTGAGGCTCGAGGGTGTATGATCTAACTTCGTTAGGCTCCGGTTCGTTAAATACCTCTATGAAAGCAAGTTTCATCAAGTTGACACTTTTGGCCCAAAGTCTTGAAAACATGCTTAACGATATCGAAACCATGTGAAATTTATACCACTTATTCTTAAGAGTATATTTTAATGTTTCGAAACCTTAGTTTCGTTAAAAGGTCACTCAGAGGTCAGAAATGACATGTTGACACGTTTAACCCTTGTAATTTAATAATCTTCCGATTATTTTTACAAACGGCTTCTTACATCCAATCAATCACTCGTTTAAGAATATATTCATCATGTAAGGTCATTCAGAGGCACAAGTTTGGCATGTTGACACTTTTAGTCCCCGTGGTTTCATAGTTTCACTGTTTGATTACTTTGGTCCTTCAAACTAAATCTTTCACATGTTTAGAGTTTAGGACACGTGTCTATACATAATTGGACACGTTTTTACGTGGTGTTACATCCTCACCCCCTTAAAAGAAATCTCGACCCCGAGATTTACTGGAATAAGTGAGGGTACTTTTGTTTCATAGTGGATTCGACTTCCCACGTATATTCGGGACCTCTACGGGCTTCCCATTTGACCTTTACTATAGGCACATGCTTCCTTCGGAGCTTTTTAACCTGTCGATCCTCAATCGCTATAGGTCTTTCAACGAATCTCAAGCTTTCATCAATCTGTACGTCTTTATGAGACATTGCTAGAGATTCATCGGCTAGGCATTTCTTGAGATTGCAAATGTGAAACACATTATGAATCCCACTCAGCTCCTCAGGCAAGTTCAGCTTATAAGCTACATTGCCCACACATTCGATAATCTCGAATGGTCTAATATACCTAGGGCGCGTATTTTAGGCGCGATTCTTATTACAGTAAATGCTAGTAATAAAGTTCTGTCGTTTCAGAACTGTTTGTTCAGCTTTATCTGTTAAAAACAAAGTTTGGCGTTTTATATCTATGGCGTTATATTATGATGAAGTGTGCTATGTGTGTTGAGGCGGGATTTTAATAGCGTGAGTTTGGCGTTTTATGTTAAGTCAAAACCCTTTTACCCTTAATGAAGCGCGTCAGATTAATAAAAGTGATTTACGAAAATGCCACCGCGTCATCTTGTCCATAGATTGTTTTGATCTGACGATCCATAAGCGTTCTCTCCGTTCTCACACTTTTGAGCGTTTTCTCTAAATCTTGACCCTATATATATATATATGACAAAGATCCGTTAGGAACCACCCTTTATTGCGAGAACCGCAAGAATCAATGTGAACACAACTAAAAATAGCTAAAAAACACACAATTTTTTTAATATTTTTATAGAAAAATCGCTACTTTTAGTAGCCAAAAAAAGTTTTTTTTTTTGCTACTAAAAGTAGCGATTTTAATGTAAAAAATATTAAAAAAAATTATGTGTTTTTTTTTTAGATTTTTTTAGGTTTTTTAGGGGTTTAGTTAGCATTTTAGCTGGGGGGGGGGGGGGGGAGGTTTAGGTTTTTTTTTTTTTTTTTTGGGGGGGGGGGTTAGTTTTTTTAAGGTTTTTTTAGCTATTTTTGGTTGTGTTCATATTGGTTCTCGCGGTTCTCGCAATAAAGGTGGTTCTCGCATGAACCTTACCCTATATATATATATATATATATATATGTGGGAGGGTTGTCTTGAGAACGCTAAATATTGCGAGAACCGTGAGAACGAATGAAAAAACCAATCAAAATCATTTTTTAATACAAACTTCATTATAATTAAAATACAACATTAAAAAACGAAATTTACTATTTAAATAATTCATCTATCCTCTCAAAATTAGGGGTGTTCAAAACGGGATATCTGAAATTTCGGCTATCCGAAACTCGGATATCCGAACACTTCAGATAGTAGATTTCACTATCCAAATCCGTATCCGAAATTCCAAAAGAATAAATTTTAAAATAAAAGTTTTACCTTTTTCAACATACCAAATAGCAAATAAAAGATCTGATATTCGAAAAGAAAACAAAGCAACACAATCATTCTAAAATAACACATAACTTAATGTTAAAAAAAATCCAACACAATCATTTGTTCTAAAATAACACATAACATGTCCAAAATAATGCGTAACATTGTCTTAAAAGTCGAAATAAAAACATAATCTTCCAAATTCAAGCATCCGATTACAATCCATCCTTCCAACTTTCAAGGCACCATATGAAACCTGTTGTACAAGAATATAATACGAAACAAGTCAACAAAAGATGATGAAGTAAATTATATTATATACATATTTAAAAGTAAAGTAAATGAATAGCAATTTCATTTCAAACTATTAACATATTGTCATTTCCTATATTTATATTTTCAATTGGAGGGAATAGTTGTCGTTTCTCATTGGCTAAGATGGGTGACCACCCAATGGCATTCAGTAGCATTACTAATAGTAGCAGACTGCTGCCTGGCACTCTCCAATTGATCCGAGTATTTATAACTTTATCCTCAGTTAAAAATTACGAATTTGTCTTACAATTTTACCTCAGTTAAAAATTACAGTATTGTCATCGTTTTATTATTCTTAAAAGGTGTGTCGGGGAATAGTGTCAGGCTGCTGCATGGCACTCCTCTATTGGCCCGGGTTTGTTACGATTTTACCCACAGTTCAAAATTACGAAGTTGCCCTTGTTCAAAATTACGATTTTGCCTCTGGTTCAAAATTACATTATTGTCATCACTCTACCTTTCGGCAATTTACGATTTTACCCCAGTTAAAAAAATACAATTTTGCTCTCAGTTCAAAATTACAATATTGTCATCCTTTAAGTTTTTTGGCAAAACTATAGAATTGTTTTGTTTTAATTGGTTGACTCGATTTAATTTTTTTTTTTTTTTTGTCAAAAAAACTGTCTAACACTCGCTCATTAGGCCTGACAAATTAAAGTATTTCCCCGAGCTCAAAATTACAGTATTGCCATCGTTTTAGTTTTTTTTTCAAAACTGTGGTAATATAATTTTTCAATTGAATGAGAAATATTCTGCCTACCGCCCAGCAATGTGGGCGGAGAATCAACTAGGTATATTAAATGGCTTAAAAAATCAACAGTAGGTTTCTGTTTCAATAGCTTTAAAATTTATCTAGTGTTTATTGTTTTTTGGCCACTACATTAAACATAACTTATTCTATTAATTATTAAATGGCCTAAAATCCTAAATGGCCTAAAACTAGGGGTGTTCATCGAATCGAATTTTCGAATTATTCGAATCGAATTGTTCGAATAATTTTTATTTTTCCTTGAATTCGTATTCGTATTCGATTCGAATTCGATTAAAACCTATCGAATTCGATTCGAATTCGTATTCGAATAAAAAACCCAATTCATATTCGATTAAAATTTTGAATTCGAATGCATTCGATTTAATCCAGATTCTTTAAAACATGTAAAAAACTATCAAAATGAAACATAAAGTTTAAAGCAGCCATAAAGCACGATATCACATTAAAAAGTTTCAAATAAAGTACCACAAGTCTAAAATTGAAAACGAGAAGTCGGGAATAATCACTCCACATTACAAGTTAATATTTTTATGGTTAGAAATTTATTGATAGATTTGTCACTTAGGTTTTACTTATGGGTCATGTAGTGGATTTAGTAATGGGTAATTTTAATACTTGGAAAATATTGTGAAAAATAATTTATAGTATAGCTTTATAAAAGTTATATATGTATTATATATATAAATAATAAATAAAAATGTATAATTTTTATTCGAATTTCGAATCGAATCGAATCGAATTTGAAATTATAAATTCGTATTCGATTTACTTGACTCAAATTGAATCGAATTCGAATTTGAATTCTTATAATCGAAACGAATTCTTGATAATCGAATCGAATTTAAACGAATTTCGAATTTTTCGAATTCGAAACGAATCCTGAACACCCCTACCTAAAACAATCAGCTCTTATTAAATAGCCTAAAGGCTAAAACTAACGGTTAAAATTTCCAAATCATAACAACTAGTTCCACACTACTGTCAGCGACTACCGACACTGAAGTTGCGGTAATGCGAATAAATTAAACCGAAACGTAAAACATAGAATAAAATAACTAAGTTGATCTAGGACTCGTGCATTATGATGAACCCGCGTCTATTTTCTCCTGTTTGACAGGTTCATCGTAATCTATATATAATATATATCATTACAACTATACAAACCATAATGCATACATTACAACAACCATTGCATCAATATGTTGCAAATTATATTTATACGAGGTTTTGGCTAAATTAATTAGATTATTATTTACAAATAAAACAACACAACTTTGAATGGATCAAACCGAATGAATCTGGTAAGATAATGAAACCATTATTTGATTAGGGTACAACCACTTAAGCACAATTTACAACCATACATGCATACAAAACAAATTGAATTTGGTAAGGTAATGAACCATTATTTGATTAAGGTACAACCACTTAAGCACAATTTACAACCAAACAATATAAATGTACAATAACACCTTGCAAGACAAACCCTTAATGCACAACTTACAGCTTACTAATGCACTCACTTGTTGCAAATTAATAGTATATAAATGGGTCAATGGCCATGGCCTATGGGTAGCTTAAAAATATATATAGAATATTAACCCATTATAAATTAATAACATTATGGTGCATAGTTAAGTTGTATTCTATGTTTAGGGAGGTTTTCAAAAAAAAATTATATAATTACACTTTAACCCAAAGCTACTTTCGTTTTTTACTTTCAACCCAAAAGCTTTCTAGCTTTGCCAATTTAACCTCACAACTTTTTTTACTTTCAACTTTGGTACCCTACACTTTTCATAATTCACAAAATATTTGTTTTACGTTTTGTTCTAAATTTTGCAAGTTAACACGGCGCAACGTTTGTGTGTGGTTCAACGTTTTTACGTTTTGTTTTACACTTCATTGTAAATTTTGCGAGTTAATATTACGCAACGTGTGTGTGTGGTTCAACGTTTTTATGGCCGTCTATTTTTTCCCAATTCATAGGTTCATCGCGACGCACGGGTCCTAATCGACTTAGTTATTATTTTCTATGTTTTATGTTTCGGTGTAATTTCTTCGCATTAACACGTCGCAACTTCAGTGTTGATGGTCGCTGGCGGTGCTGTGGCATTGGTTCTATTTGTCATGGTTTTACGCCCCCACCGCAACGCGGAGGGGCTTAATACTAGTTAGAATCAACAATGAAGATATTAAAACGATATATGTAATAAAGATACCTTGAGCAATTTAAGATGTTTCACTACTTTTATGAACTGTTTCATCAATAATAATTGTGGGTTGTTCCAACGCCAACTCTTTCATATCCGTGACATAATAGAAAAGAACATATTAAAACGGCATATGTATAAAAACCATCTCGGACATATAAACTGTAAATCATCAATAAAGTAAAACAGAAATCGTACATAAACTGATGAAACAAATCGAAATCGTATATAACTGATGAAACTGTAAGAAATTGTATATAAGTAAAATAAACCATTGATGTTCGTATTCTAAAGTTAAACAAATCGTATAAATTTGAACAAAAAACTATAAGAAATCGTATATAAGCTTTCGATGGAACAAGATAACAAATCAGATTCGATATTGGAAAGTGGAAACAAACTTTGGATCTTCGATTTTCAGATCTCGACTTTCAGTGTTCGTATTTTGATTATTCGTATCTTGTTTAGATCTTGATTTTTCGATGCTCAGTTGCTCACAGAGCTGGATAGGGAATGTGAGTCGTGGGGTGAGTGAATGAGCGACTCAAAGAAAAAGGATTAGTGTTAGGTTTTTAATTCTATAATGGTATATATATGGTATTCACATTATATATATTTAAAAAAATCTTATATCGAATATCCGAAATATCCGAAAATTTCCGAAATCACTGTCCAAATCCGAAAATCCGGATTATCCGAATTTTTCGGATAATTCGGATTCGGATAATCGGATAAATCAGATTCAGATGATTTTGAACACCCCTACTCAAAATCACTATTGTTAAATTTTTTATACATGTGTAAATACAACAAATTTACACATGTGTAAATGGCAAACTTACACCACACGTGTACATTTTTTTTAATTTATCTATACATGTAAATTTAAATGTGTAAATTTGATTTCTAATATTGTATTTGAATAATAATGATAAATGTAAAAGAAAATTCTGAATTTGAATTGTTTTTAACCTAGTTCTTACGGTTTTTCATTTGTTCTCACGGTTCTCGCAATATTTAACATTCTCATTTAAACCTTCCCCTTGTTAACCATAACCGACCCACTATTATCGGTTTTCAGAAAATCATTAAACCGATCCACCGGTTTTTGGTACGTTTCGGTTTCATCGGTTAATTCAGTTAGTTTGGTTTTCTATATACCGAAAATCCAATACCAACCGATTTCTCGTCACATAACACGAGAGTATCCCACTTGTTAATATAAAAAGCTCTACCCTTGCACGAGTAACATTTCTTTTCGATTTCAGTCCTCACATGGGTTCTATATGTAAATTATATATATTATTACAAATATAGTGTAAGGATCAAATATAAATGGGCCTTAACATACAAAAAGACCTTGACATGAGAAGTGAATAAATTTTGAGTATATCTATATACGCACGCGCACACATTTTGACAACTAGTGAATAGTAAATATAATATATTATACTATATTCAATTTCTATTTTTTTACCTTCAATTTTTGTTTTATTACTTTGTTATAATTATTTATGCTAGAATTAATTTTGAGTATATTTTATTTTTTTCTTATAATTTCTAATATATAAAATTTAATAAATTATGAGAATGTTGTTACAATGTGTCTATTTTTTTGTGTCTTGATATAATTTTTTTTTTTCAAAACAGAGTTGTGAGTAGTAATTTAAAGTAATCTAAGAACAAACGTATATGTTATAAAAGCTATCTCATATTAGTTTTTTTTTTTTATATAAATTGACGTCGTTAACCTTTTTGCGTTATTCGAACCTTATAACGTAATGCTTTATGAAATTTAAAATATACCATTGCGACTTACTTGTTTTTATTTGGGTTTCGAATTTTTTTATTGAAATCTAACGAATCAAATATAATTGATTTTTTTCCTTTTCCATGACGAAAACGAATTGATAACATCCGGACAACTTCAATAGTGGTACTTGTATTCGCTTTTTGTGGTTTCCGGTATAAATTTTGGTTGAAAATGGAGTTGTATTCACAAGTGTATCTTTTTTTGTATCGTAATTTTTTGCAAGTGTCGTTTGTATTCACAAGTGTATCTTTTTTGTATCGTAAATTTTAGTGAGTGTTGATACCATGATGAACCAAACCAATAACATGCCAATAATATCGGTACAAGTTCGATTCTGACCGAACATCAGTATCATTACCAATGCTATCGAAGTTGTTACTTATATTCGTTTTTATAGTTTTTGATTGATGTAAAACACGTATCGATATCCTTTCGGCTATAGTACGGCTTTACTTTTTCACTTTTCTATTTCAATTGCTATATCGAGTACCAGTGTTGTGTTAATACCGTAATGAGCCTAACCGATATCGAGTGAATTTCCGCTACTAACACACTAACAAATTCCACTGGTTAGAATATAGTTATTCAATCTGATTAAAATATTACATGTTACACACGTGTTTACTGCCTAATGATTAAAAGATTACATGTTACACACGTGTTTACTGCCTAAATTACTAAATGAGCCAATTTAAAAATACTATAATTACCCAATCAGAAATTTGTTGAGTGTACTCATTAAACAAAAAGTTGTTTGTATGCAACATTATTGTATATTGAATAGGTAATTTAAACATGTTCAATCATATATTAAAACTAATCATAAATATTGGAAAGTGGTTGAGAAAACTTGTTACACTAAAATAATCGTCATGTCATATATGTATATATTGAAAGTGTAAAATACAATATTTCTTAACGTACAATACGTATGATATTGTGAAATCGCATGTTATAAAAAAGCATGTTGGAAATCGCATGTTGTTTTTCTAGCAAATTCGCATGTTGGTAAATATAATGAAATCGCATGTTCAAAATTGAATTCGCACCAGATCGGACGGTTGAGATGAGCGCGTACATATTGTACGATAAGAGCTATTGTACGTTAACCTAACCTTATATATATATATATATAACACCGGTTCTTGAGGGGATGTTATGGTGATTAAATGATACGCTTTACAACTTAAATGTTAAAAGTTCAAATTTTAAAAATTACAAGTGTATTTATCCTAGAAAAATCTAGATTTTGTTATAAACTCTTTAATAATGGGTGTACTTATTGGCACACCCAAATGCCTATATGCACACCAAAAAGGGTTTTTTTGTCATATATGCACACCCTGTAGTGTCGAGTTGTGGCCAAAGCGCGGCGTTTTGTTCCGGTCAACCAGACAAAAGACTGACGGGTTTGTTGAACGGACCAAAACGCCGAGCTTTGGTTGCATTTTGGTCCTGTCAACCAGACAAAAGACTGACCGAGTGTCTGGTTGACAGGACCAAAACGCGGCCAAAGCTCGGCGTTTTCGTCCGGTCAACAGACCCGTCAGTATTTGTCTGGTTGACCAGACCAAAACGTCGCGCTTTGGCCATAGCTCGACACTGCAGGGTGTGCATATAAGACAAAAAAACATTTTTAGGCTGAGTATCTACACACCAAGTGTACAAATAGTCTCCCCCTTAATATATTAAATGTTTATACTTTAAATAATATCATCTGGAAACTTGATTACATCAAATTAAATTTCAACCAAAATATCATGTCGGCTTTAATCTGTCATATTCAGTTCACAGTAGATACAAATAAAAAAAAACAATAATTAACAAATAAACTACTCCTGCCATGCTATTGATTTGCAATTAAGTTTAGTTTGGTGCCAATAGGTGTACCTATTGGCACACCCAAATGTCTATATGCACACCAAAAAGGTTTTATTTGTTCTATATGCACACCCTGCAGTGTTGAGCTGTGGCCAAAGCGTGGCGTTTTGGTCCGGTCAACCAGACAAAAGACTGACGGGTGTCTGACGGGTCTGTTGACCGGACCAAAACGCCGAGCTTTGGCCGCGTTTTGGTCCTGTCAACCAGACAAAAGACTGACCGGGTGTCTGGTTGACAGGACCAAAACGCGGCCAAAGTTCGTCGTTTTGGTCCGGTCAACAGACCCGTCAGTCTTTGTCTGGTTGACCGGGCCAAAACGTCGCGCTTTGTCCACAGCTCGACACTGCATGGTGTGCATATAGGAAAAAAAAACCATTTTTAGGCTGACTATCTACACACCAAGTGTGCAAATAGTCTCCCCTTAGATTAAGAAAACAAAACGATGCTGAGATACAGGGTCCCTTCAGCGTGTGCATATTATTAGTTTTTCACATTGTTGAGTATTTTGAACAAAATAATCTAAAAATTGACTTGTAAGGATTTAAATAAATATCTTAAATTTTATATCAAATAATTAAATTGACTTTAAAGGATTAAATAAATATTTTAAATTTTATATCAAATCTCTCTGTTTTAGAATTATTTGCTGGTCAATTTCTTATAAACAGCCATTTATAATGTATTAATTACACATTTTTAAAGAATAACTCATATATATTAACATTAACAGCTGACATATCGTTTATTTTTCTAATGTATATTGATTTGAAAAATATCTAAAAACGTGTAACAAAATATTTATATCTCCACTTCAACCACAAACTTACAAACCTGTGTGAAATTGAAATGGCTCGCCATACGTCCTTTTGAACGCGCCTATGAAAACTGCCATAGACGGACCCACACAATGAGTCCTTTGTGGAAATTTCGTCATTCATTTCTACATCATCGTTAAGAGCCCCCACGAACGCGCTTTGAGCCGTGTAACAAAAGAGAACCTCATATGATCTCTACCTTATTAAAGAGAAGTTGTGGTAATTTGTAAGATCTTTGAGAGAATGTTGTATAGGATGATCTTTACACGTTTAGAGAAAAGTATAGTGAAGGTGAACTCTTCGTGGCATGTTGCCTCATCCATTCATTATCTGATGTGTCTTTTAATTATGAAACTTACTTGCCGATCATTATTTTATTTCTCCAAATTAAACTCCTTATAATTTATTTAGAAACCGTTTGCCGGTCGTTGGATCTTGATGGGTTGATGGTTTGCCGGTTGTTGGATCTTGATGGGTTGATGGTTGTGTGGCTAGAGTTCACGTATCAAAGGAAGAGTGATCGGTTTTGGATCTATCGAGAGAAAGAGATTGAAGGTGGTCATTGGTAGAGACAATAGGTTTATAGATGATACTTTTATGTGTCACCTAGAAAACCCTAATATTATTTTATGTCATGTCAAATTTTATTGGCTTCGTATCCATATATGTTAACATAGATGTTGTACGTTATTACTTGAATTTATCTCCCTCTTTCTGTGTATAAATGAATAACGTATAATGTAATTGATTAAAATAATTTATGTTGAAGGTAGAAAATATATACACATTACACTTTTGGGGTCGAATGTCGAAAAAGTGTTTCAATTCGATGATAAATATACATATCAAATGCGGAATGAAACGAAGATTATGCATCCTTTTTTTTTATTTTATATTCTATAAACAAAAAAGGTTAAACATACTTTAGTGATAGGCTTTTTATATATATTTTTTTGCGCAAGCTTAAAAATCTGATTTAAAACAAATTTTGAAGTTAGATTAAAAATCCTGCCACAAGACTTGTATCATACAACTTTTATCCAATATAGAGACTAAAAAAATAAAATAAAATAAATTAACAGATTCTGACACAAGACTTGTATCATACAACTTTTATACAATATAGAGACTAAAAATGTAGGATCGTTGTTAGACCCGACTGAGTCGTTCAGAAGAGTTTTATATCCGGTTTAAAGGCGGAATCAGTAAACTGGACTTGAAAACAGCTTAATTCTCTTAATCTGTCACTTATATTGATAATAACAGCAATTACAACCTGAACAGATTTCGGCAGCACTTCGTTACAAATCCAGAAGTCAGCTTACCAAATGAATCAACAAGTGCCCTATTTATAGTGTGTTGGGTTTCGCTTGAGAGTGACCAGGCAAGTTCAAACGAAACCTGTCTGATCTGGTTTCCTTTGAAACATGTCACATGTCACTTTCAAAGGAAACCTCATGTAAATCCACTAAACTTTGTTTCTTGCACCTCGGACACTGATAATCTTATCCTATACTATTACATGATACAAGACGAAGTCAATAGACGTATTGCACTAAAAAAAATAAAAAAATACGCCATCCTCCATGACCATTAGCCACTCAATCCCTTGTCAATTTTATCCAAGGTTTTGACTTACCACCATAGTTACCATTTTTTTCTCTTAATATTTTAAACAACCAAGCCACCATAACGTGAGTTCCAAGGTTCAATCTTGGCCTCTTGGGACGACACACATGTATGTGTAAATACTTACATTTTACATATCTATTTTTGAACTTTCTTTTAATTATCAAATATCTTATGTGAAGAGGTTTTACTATTTAATTTTTGAGCGTTTTAATACGTTGGTGGAATTTGTAGACGGATGGGTTGATGCCTTTTGGCTCCACTAATTTATTATTATGCTTTTATTTATATATATAAGTCTTAAGGTTGTGTATACAAGTTGTTATTGTATATAAACATTTATATTTTCTTCCCTTTGACTATTTCTAAAAGTACCAATTTTTCATTAGAGTATTAGTATAAGTATTATATAACCTTTATGGTTTACTTTTAGTTTTAATAAACCTTATATTTTATAAATTTATTTAACTATTATTATTAGTAGTAGTAGTAGTAGTAGTATTAGTAGCAGTAGTAGTAGTATTTTATAAATTCAAATTCGATTGACTTGTGAGTTAAGACACCGCAACGTGGATGCGTTGTTCAACGTTTTTACATCTAATTTTTGTTCGGTTTAACGGTACAGCCGCAACGCGCTTCACTTTTTTCGTTTTATGTTTTAGTATAAATTTTGCAGTTTAATGTTTTTACGTATATTTTGATTCGATATAACGGTCTCACCACAACACGCGGGTAGGGTTGTAAGAGAACCGAATATTCAGCGAACAATTCGTTAACCGTTCGGCAGGAAGTTCGTTCGTTTAATTAATGAACGAACATGAACAAGAAATTCCGTTCGGTTAGTTAAAAGAACGAACACGAACATATGTCTCTTTCGTTCAATCACGTTCGTGAACGTTCAGTAATGTGTTCGTGAACATTCGTTCCTGTTCATTTGTTTATGTTGCTCATTAAAGATTTTTTAGCATTTATTTATTTTATCTAAACTTTTTATATTATTTCATTCTTATTTATCTCGTTATTATTGTACAAACAAATAAAATAAGAAACCCTATCTCCACGTTATTTACGCACTGCTTCATTTTCCTTCATATTATTCACATCGAAAAATACTATCGACCTTCGTTCAATGATTAGGTCTTCAAGGTCTTGCATCACTCCCTCTCACCAGCCACCCCTAGCCACCATCGTCTTCGCCGATTTTATCTGTGTTCGTTTGTGTCGGTGAACTGTTCGTAAACACATTTCTTTCATTAATGAACGAACACGAACATAAAATCTCGTTCGGTAAGTGTTCATTAACCGTTCGTGAACACATTATATCCTTAACGAACAAACACGAACAAGGCCTTATTCGTGTTTGTTTGGTTTGTTTACAGCCCGCGACGTGTGGGTGCTAACTACCAATTATTTATTACGTGTTAAGAGTAAAAATGACTAAAAACAGTGAAGAATGAATGATTAATATTAATAAAGGGTGGTCCACCAGCGGTGCAACCCCATATGGGTGTTGCTTCTTGGCCGTTGAATTTGGTTGTCTAATGGATGTTGATTTTAGGGTGACATCCAAGGCATGGCTTGTCTTAGCTTTGATCCCCACCTCTACCTTTTACTACTTTTTTTTTTTTTTTGGGGGGGGGGGGGGGGGGGGGTGTGTGTGTGTGTGTGTGTGTTTGGGGTTTGATATTAAATAACTTATATTTGTCATTAACAAATGGAAATTATTATTCTTGATTATTATATATCTAGACATATGCTTTAAATTATAAGTTATTTAAACTTTTTTTTCTTCCTGATAAGTAATGTTTGTCTGGCTTCAAATTTCTGAAATGATCCGATCATGTCGTTTTCATTATGAAATTATGTCGAGCCATTGAATCTTGTTTTCGGTTCCTTAATTACCAATTCATTTCATTACCAAAAAGACTATTTGCAACTGTTTTATAGCCGCTTTCAACGATTGCTTAGAACAAGTTCGCCACTGATTTTTACGATTTTGCAACCAGGATTTCGGCCGTCTCAAATTTAGCAACCGATCATCGACCGTTTCCTTTTCAACCCTACCAATTTTGCGATTAATTTTTAGACCGATATGTGACAATTAGCTCAAAATTAATAACATTAATTACGTTACAATAATAAGCTATTATTTTTCTCATTAAAGATCAATCAAGTATTGTTTTCATAGTTAAAAATATATTTTAAGATGTTCATTTCAGGGTAACATGTACTTACGTTAAATACTAAAATATCATACAAATGCATGCTATAACACAAAAAGGAAAGAATGAGCACAATACAAACAAATCAATTAGTTTAAATAAAACAAAACAGTTGTTGAACGATGTTCAGAATATTTAAAGAATATTGTTCAAATTAAAAAAAATGTAAATATTGTGGGGCTAGTGACTTTGTAGAGACTCTTGCATCTTAGTGGAAAGTTTTGGGTTCAATCTCAAACAGAGAGTAGATTAGTACTTATTTGTTGTAATTTAGGAGTATGTAAGATTTGTCATTAAAAAAAAATTAAATAAAAAGATTACGATTACTCAATATCAATATAGGCTCGCTCTAAATGTGACCTCAACTATAATATATACTACTTTTATATAAAATAAAGTTTCCTCATAACTTCATTATAAGTATTCTCATCATTGTATATTGCAACACACCATATGGTTCTAATTGCTCACAGTATATTCTCAGTTATCATACACCTTTTCGAATGTGGTAGAAGACATTTGAGAGTGTTATGATCATTAGTCACACCTTGATATATGTATGTGATTGCAACCTCTAAATCTTAAGAATCATTGTTGCAATCTTTTAGTAGTCTCTTGCTTGATATACCTTGAATATCTTGGATGATCATAAACACTTACTATTCATATCTTAATTTGGTTTTAATAGTATTCGTCACTCAATACTAGATGAATTAGTTAGGGTTAGAGTTGTAAAGAGTAAGAAGACTAAGAATTAGAACTCAGAAGAAGAAGTTTGTATCAATTCTCAACTGATTATACACTCTTATCAGCTATCATAAGAACACACAACACATCTTAACCAACTTAACTCCTTGTTTCAAAGAATTACATTATGAAACCCTAGCAAAGATGTTCGATCAAAACCGAGAATGGAATGATATGAGCACATACTATATTATATAACATATAAAGAGGATAAAAAGATAATTTTATATAATTTTAAAATTTTAAGTTATCACAACTTTTAAAACATATAATATGATCCTTTAAAAATATATTGTTGATTTTTAAATCAATTAACTTTCCTCATAATTACGGACATAAATTTTCATACGTTGAGACTTTTTTTTTTTTTTTTAAATTGGATTATAAAAAATGAATATTTACTCTCTTTAATTTGAGTATATGGTATTGCAATATTTTTTTTATTTTCAAAACAAAATAAACATGTTATGTGATTAACAGTGTCTGTGTTGTAGGAACTAGGTTCACTTTTTTATAAAATATAATTACAAAATATATAATAACGAGACTCTCGTTATTCGTAGGAAATATCATAGTACAATACCGGTTGCAATAACTAAATAAAAAGAATATAAAATATAATTATATATATCAATCTTGATTCAAGCCGCATCTCTGGTGGGTCCTTCATGCGCACTTGATAGCATCCTAGACTCGAGTATTCATCATCTTGAGTCTTGGAAAATGCTCATTGACTGCAACAAAGAGCACACTAAAACGTTGACGAGTTTGGTTTAGGCACGTGTTCAACACGCTTCCCTTAAAACAGATTTCGCGCCTCTACTAAAGACGACGCGTCTGTCTCCCAGGGTACAACAGCCGAAGCAGTCTGTACTGCCAGAGATGGCTCACGCGCCCAAGGTTACATCCGGTAATTGTAGTGTTTGAACTCATGTGGTAGAAAACAAGTAAAGAATACTCATCTCTCTAGTTGGTCTTCAAGTGTTCATCCTCCTTCTAGTATTCTTCATGTATCAAGCAATATCATATTCTTTTGTAACAAAAGAAGCACATAACCTACTATTTGTACAAGAGTTAAGGATTAGTGAAAGGTTTCGTTTAATTAGTCACTTAATTAGAGACTTAAAAACTCTAATAAAACTAATTAAATGTCATGAAGAAGCTCAACTCAAGAGTTTCTCTTTTATTTACCACATGAAGATTCTAATTAATATTTATAATTTCATTAAATTATAAATATATTAAATATCTATTTACCAAATTTCCAACATGTGTTTGCCACCTCATTGCTCGGTCACCTCTCTATTGTGTGTATTACAAAGTAATAACATATAATGTGTATTTTTTTTGAATTCTTTTATGTGACCTGTGGGGTTTACTACATATGTTATTGTTTCGGCTAATATCATGCAATTTTCAATCCTTTTTATTTTCATTTAATGTTGTAGAAATAAATTAAGGCCATAACCATGTCATTGTGTCCGCAAATCCGTTGCTATCCTAGAAACACATGGATATGAAGAATATATTAAAATACTTTCTTATGTCATACAACAACCCTAGCTCAAGAAGACAATCAATATATTAAACCTGGAAATAGTTAGATTATTATAAATTTCTTTTGTAAGTTGTAACTTGTAACTTGTACTGTATAGTAGGGATACGAAATAAATAATTCGATTTCAAACAAGGAAATAAAAGTGCTTGAATAATTTGTTAACTTCATCATTATACCTTATGCCTTTTTAATATACGCGACTACCATTATTTAGCATGATATCGTCACAAATTTAAGTTTTATATTGTGTAAATATTAGCGTGTTATTGCTTTGTAAGTGCATAAAAATTTAAAAATTGATACATATTATGAAAATGATTAAAAACGTGAAATTTTGAAATCATGCTTCATAATCAATTTAATAGTTAGGATAAGCACACAAATATTAGTAACTTCAAACATTAACCCAAAAGGTGGGACAAAATGCTTTGATGATCGTATAACTATGGATTGATACAATGACACTTAGCAAATGCCCACAATTGACAAGGACCTTTCATTTCAACAACATTATTCAAACTAGTGCATCTCTCTTGATTAATATATGTTTGTTCTTTCAAGTTAAAAATAAATTAGATTATATGTAGTCTAAAGCTTCAAATATTACTCACTAACGGGATTGATTTATTTATTTTAGCTATTGTTTGTTGAAATTAACATAGATTATAGATGTGTCTTTGTTCCCTATACTTTATCCAATGTCATTAACAAAAAGGATCTGCTTGAGGGTCCATAATGTAGAATTATATATATTATGGTGTTTGTTAAAACCAATATGGAACATTCATATATTCATGTATTTCTTTAACGTTTTAACATAACTGTTAAAACACATGTGAATGTACTTGAACTAGGTGATGCCCCGCCCGCGTTGCGGGGCTATGGCTGAATAATTCTCAGCCAAATAAAAAAATAGTACTATAGTTTTGTTAGAAATAAAAAGTAAAAAGTGTGTTAGGCAGCTCTTTGACACGATTTTTAGCTGAGAGCAAAGTCATATTTTAATTTTTACTTGGGGGAAAATAATTTTTTTTTCCCGAGCGTAAAATCCTAATTTTTAGCTAGAGGAAAACCATAATTTTATTTTTGCACTGAGGTCAAAAACGTAAGTTTGAATTGAGAGTGATATTGTAATTTTGAACTGAGGGGAAATTCGTAAATTTTAGCTGGGGGCGAAAGCATAAATTTATTTTGAACTGAGGGCAAATACGTAATTTTAAACTGTGGGCAAAACCGTAATGTTAAAGTAGGTATAAAATAATAAACTGGTGTAAATTCATAATTTTAAGTCGGGGAAAAAGAAAGTTTTATTTTGAACTGGGGCGAAAACGTAAATCGTATTTTTTAGCTCGGGGCAAAAGGGTAAATGTATTTTGAAGTTGAGACAAAACCGTATTTTTTAACTGAGGGCAAAAACGTAATTTTAAAGTGGATATAAAATAATAAACTGGGTGGTCTAATAGGTATTGCTCGCCGCTCATTTGAACCAATGAGAGAAAAAACACTATTGCAGGGCAAAAACGCAATTTTAAAGTGTGTATAAAATAATAAACTGGTTGGTCGAATGAGAGAGAGGCGACCGCCCATTTGAACCAATGGCAGCAAAAAAATAAATAAATAAAGTTGGCCGCCATTTTGGCCAATCATTTGGTTTCCCTATCCCCCCCCCCCCCCCCCCCACATATTCCAACTTGTGTTTGTATATGTTGGAATTATTGTTCATTTCAATTGTAATATTAACTAGGTGATGACCTGCCCGCATTGCGGGGCGATAGCCGAATAATTCTCAGCCAATTAAAAAAACAGTACTATAGTTTTGTTAGAAATAAAAAGTAAAAAGAGTGTTAGGCAGCTCTTTGACACGATTTTTAGCTGGGAGCAAAGTCATATTTTTATTTTTACTTGGGGGAAAAATCAAATTTTTTTCCGAGGGTAAAATCCTAATTTTTAGCAAGGGAAAACCTTAATTTTATTTTGCACTAGGGGCAAAAACGTAATTTTGAATTGAGAGTGATATTGTAATTTTGAACTGAGGGGAAATTCGTAAATTTTAGCTGGGGCGAAAGCATAAATTTATTTTGAACTGGTGGCAAATACGTAATTTTAAACTGTGGGCAAAATCGTAATGTTAAAGTAGGTATAAAATAATAAACTAGTGTAAATTCGTATTTTTAAGTCGGGGGAAAAAGAAAGTTTTATTTTGAATTGGGGCGAAAACGTAAATCGTATTTTTTAGCTCGGGGCAAAAGGGTAAATGTATATTAAAGTTGAGACAAAACCGTATTTTTTAACTGGGGGCAAAAACGTAATTTTAAATTGGATACAAAATAATAAACTGGGTGGTCTAATAGGTATTGCTCGCCGCTCATTTGAACCATAGGGAGAAAAACACTATTGTAGGGCAAAAACGTAATTTTAAAGTGTGTATAAAATAATAAACTGGTTGTTTCAATGAGATCGAGAGGCGACCGCCCATTTGAACCAATGGCAGCAAAAAAAAAATAAAGCTGGCCGCCATTTTGGCCAATCATTTGGTTGCCCTATTCCCGCCGACATATTCCAACTTGTGTTTGTATATGTTGGAATTACTGTTCATTTCAATTGTAATATTGTAATATTAATTAATAATTAATAACTAGGTGAAGCCTCGCCTGCGTTGCGGGGCGATGGCCGAATAATTTTTAGCCAATTAAAAAAACAGTACTATAGTTTTGTTAGAAATAAAAAGTAAAAACAGTGTTAGTCAGCTCTTTGACACGGTTTTTAGCTGGGAGCAAAGTCATATTTTTATTTTTATTTGGGGAAAAATCAATTTTTTTCCCGAGGGTAAAATCCTAATTTTTAGCTAGGGGAACCCATAATTTTCTTTTGCACTGGAGGCAAAAACGTAATTTTGAATTGAGGGTGATATTGTAATTTTGAACTGAGAGTAAATTCGTAAATTTTAACTGGGGCGAAAGCATAAATTTATTTTGAACTAGGGGCAAATACGTAATTTTAAACTGTGTGCAAAACCGTAATGATAAAGTAGGTGTAAAATAATAAACTGCTGTAAATTCCTAATTTTAAGTTGGGTGAAAAAGAAAGTTTTATTTTGAACTGGGGCGAAAACGTAAATCGTATTTTTTAGCTCGGGACAAAAGGGTAAATGTATTTTGAAGTTGAGACAAAAACGTATTTTTTAACTGGGGGCAAAAACGTAATTTTAAATTGGATATAAAATAATAAACCGGGTGGTCTAATAGGTATTGCTCGCCGTTCATTTGTACCAATGGGAGAAAAACACTATTGCAGGGCAAAAACGTTATTTTAAAGTGTGTATAAAATAATAAACTGGTTGGTCTAATAAGAGAGAGGCGACCGCCCATTTGAACCAATGGCAGCAAAAAAAATAAAAAAACAAAGCTGGCCGCCATTTTGTTCAATCATTTGGTTGCCCTATTCCCGCCGACATATTCCAACTTGTGTTTGTATATGTTGGAATTACTGTTCATTTCAATTGTAATATTGTAATATTAATAATAATAACTAGGTGATGCCCCGCCCGCGTTGCGGGGCTATGGCCTAATAATTCTCAGCCAATTAAAAAAACAGTACTATAGTTTTGTTAGAAATAAAATGTAAAAAGTGTGTTAGGCAGCTCTTTGACACGATTTTTAGCTGGGAGCAAAGTCATATTTTTATTTTTACTTGGGGGAAAAATATTTTTTTTTGCCCGAGGGTAAAATCCTAATTTTTAGCTAGGGGAAAACCATAATTTTATTTTTTCACTGGGGGCAAAAACGTAATTTTGAATTGAGGGTGATACTGTAATTTTGAACTGAGAGGAAATTCGTAAATTTTAGCTGGGGGCGAAAGCATAAATTTATTTTGAACTGGGGGCAAATACGTAATTTTAAACTGTGGGCAAAACCGTAATGTTAAAGTAGGTATAAAATAATAAACTGGTGTAAATTCGTAATTTTAAGTCGGGGGAAAAAGAAAGTTTTATTTTGAACTGGGGCGAAAACGTAAATCGTATTTTTTAGCTCGGGGCAAAAGGGTAAATGTATTTTGAAGTTGAGACAAAGCCGTATTTTTTAACTGAGGGCAAAAACGTAATTTTAAAGTGGATATAAAATAATAAACTGGGTGGTCTAATAGGTATTGCTCGCCGCTCATTTGAACCAATGGGAGAAAAACACTATTGCAGGGCAAAAACGCAATTTTAAAGTGTGTATAAAATAATAAATTGGTTTGTCGAATGAGAGAGAGGCGACCGCCCATTTGAACCAATGGCAGCAAAAAAATAAATAAATAAAGTTGGCCGCCATTTTGGCCAATCATTTGGTTTCCCTATTCCCGCCGAAATATTCCAACTTGTGTTTGTATATGTTGGAATTACTTTTCATTTCAATTGTAATATTGTAATATTAACTAGGTGATGACCCGCCCGACCTTGGGACTTGTCCCAATGGTCATGGCAATGAAGGTTAGGACTTGGGACCTTAAGGTCTCAAGTTCGAATCCGAGCCACCCCGAGTTTTCTATTACAGTGCATTTACTCCAGAGAACCTTGGTTCTTGTGGAGGGTGCAACTCCTGTCATATGGGCAGGGGGCTGGAAATTTTCTCGGGGAACGCCTTAGCCAAACTCTGATGCACCAAGCGTGGGCCCGGTTAAGACAACATAGTCTTGGCTGCCGGAGTGGGGCGGAGGGGCCTGCCCGAGTTATAGGGTTAGGTGCGATCTCTATCGCCTGTTGTAGAAATATCGCCGTTCAAAAAAAAAAAAAGGTGATGACCCGCCCGCGTTGCGGGGCGATGGCCGAATAATTCTCAGCCAATTAAAAAAACAGTACTATAGTTTTGTTAGAAATAAAGAGTAAAAAGAGTGTTAGGCAGCTCTTTGACACGATTTTTAGGTGGGAGCAAAGTCATTTTTTTATACTTTGGGGAAAAATCAATTTTTTTTTGCCGAGGGTAAAATCCTAATTTTTAGCAAGGGAAAACCATAATTTTATTTTGCACTAGGGGCAAAAACGTAATTTTGAATTGAGGGTGATATTGTAATTTTGAACTGAGGGGAAATTCGTAAATTTTAGTTGGGGTGAAAGCATAAATTTATTTTGAACTGGGGGCAAATACGTAATTTTAAACTGTGGGCAAAACCGTAATGTTAAAGTAGGTATAAAATAATAAACTATTGTAAATTCGTAATTTTAAGTCGGGGGAAAAAGAAAGTTTTATTTTGAACTGGGGCGAAAACGTAAATCGTATTTTTTAGCTTGGGGCAAAAGGGTAAATGTATTTTGAAGTTGAGACAAAACCGTATTTTTTAACTCGAGGCAAAAACGTAATTTTAAAGTGGATATAAAATAATAAACTGGATGGTCTAATAGGTATTGTTCGCCGCTCATTTGAACCAATAGGAGAAAAACACTATTGCAGGGCAAAAACGTAATTTAAAGTGTGTATAAAATAATAAACTGGTTTGTACAATGAGAGAGAGGCGACCGCCCATTTGAACCAATGGGACAGCAAAAAATTAATAATAAAGCTGGCTGCCATTTGACCAATCATTTGGTTTCCCTATTCTCGCCGACATATTCCAACTTGTGTTTGTATATGTTGGAAATTGATAAATGCATATGTGTAGATAAAATTATGTGTTCATCTATAAATTATAATAAATCAAAACCAACTTAGGCTACATGGCTTTCTCTTAAGTCAATTAATTATCACGTGTCATTATTATAATCCTTATTGTTTTACTTTAAGAGGGAAAACATAAGACTTTTGTTGCTACTCTTTTCTCACAAATTTTAAAGTAATTAGACTTTACTTTTTGTGCAGATCGTTTTCTTTTGAATGTGATTGCAAATCACAAATCTTAATAAATACACTTAATAAATACAATGACATTTTAAAATATAATCTATAATTGTAATTAATATAAACAGACTTGCAAAAATTATAATATAAAATTATAAATTTATGCAATCAATATAGTTTAAATTGTCTTTTTATTTAAATAAATTAATATAATAATTATTACCTTCTGTGTTTTGTTATTATTGTTTTTTAATGAAATCTTGAATGATAACTAAACACCATTTCTATATTTAAAATGTTTGCATATCTTATAAATAAACAATAATTTGATGTTTAGGAAATGATTATTAATAAAAATCAAACAATTACTATCAAAGGTTTGATTGTACTTAAAAGAATTGGTTTTTGCTCGTTACAGTTGTATGTGACACTATTAAGAATAAAAAGAAGACACACAAAGTCAAGTTACTAATATTAGAGATTTATATATTGTTTATATGTTTGTTACTAATAAGATGACAAATATGGTGTACAAAGAAATATTAGAGATTTATATATTGTTTATATGTTTGTTACTTACCAATGAGGTTGGTGACCCATTGACAAAGGTAAAAGCCTTTAGATACACTTAGATTTGAAGGCCTTAGATTCAAGAATTCAAGACTTCAAGTCCTACATACAAAAAAATAATAGAGAACAAAAAGAACTTTTATATTGTAATTTAACTTTTTCCCATATTCAATGCAACATTTCATTTATTATAAAATGAATTATATATATTATATAAAATAAAATATATTATATAAAACGACCTATGGTTTTTTCGTATTTATTTGTTAATGAGAAGCAACTTCGTGTGTGAAAAAGTAGGGAGTGTTAAAATATGTTAATAATCGTAACACGGGAAACAATTGTGAGTAATCAATAGATTTATAAAAAATATTTTTTTATACAGCCCGTGTAACACACGGATCTAAAACTAGTATATTATAAATATCTACACTCATCAATATAATTCTCTGATTTACACATGTACGAAACTTATTACAAGAAAAAAAAATAGAGAAGAGAATGTGGAGAATGTTATGAATGTATCATAATGATGACTCTCCACATACATAACTCCTATCTCTTTGATTTCTTTGTATTAATGTGTGTGCCTATATAGTGGCATTTGTATATGGTGTACACATCTTAATGAACAAGAATTTATATTCACTTATTCTCTATCGTCTTGTTCTCTCATATTTAGTATAGTTGTATATGGATTGCTAATAGACCGTTTTACAACACGTTATCAACACGAGTTGCTGCAAGATCTTCATATCCATGATTTGAATCTTCATATCCATGATTTGGTTTTCTTTCATCCATTCAGGTAACAATACACAAAGCTCATATTTCTATTTAGTAATTGTTTTATTATTTTAGACATCTTGAATAAGGTTATCGTATCCATGAAAAGTGAAATTAAGAGTACAAACAATTGACCTGCAGCCTTTCACCTTAGACTTCATGGCTCCATGTTTTGTCCTCATTTTATTGTTTTTGTATATAATCATAACTAGAAAATTTAGATCTAGTTTTGTGAATATTTTGATGGCATGAAAGTAACTGAGGAGAAAATGACCGAAAAATAAATTATATTTGATTTGTTTTCAAAAAAAATAATACATAAATAAATAAATAACAACGTTTACAGCCTTTGAAGATTATTTTATTCATGCAATTGTTTACGTTCTTCATTAGCATCAAATCAAAAATGTGTGACTTCTACTTTATAAAATCGGACTATTCCATGCCATTTACTACATTTTAGATTTGTAGTATTTCAGATTTCCCCCAATATCGTCATTAAGTCATCATGACTCGTGACCTCATTATTTTTTATGAGTATTTTTTTTTTTTGGTTGTTCTTATATGGGTTCAATGAAAATCTTGCCTAGGTTAAGTAGCCATAATCCATTAGTCATCTATTATAAATCAATGAAAGTTTAAAGGTTATATATAGTATGTACATTTGCTAGTAACTGATTAATATGATCATCAACACGCACATAAATTATTTGTTTTTATTAAGAATTATTTTGACATTTTGATTTCAACTAAGAAATTGTATTTAAGATGATGAGCCTAATAAACTTTGCTTGAAAACAATGAATGTTGTATGTGTATATTCTATTCCTTGAATAGAATGTGATGATATAATAATTGGTGTAAAGTTTGCGATGATGGTAATTGAGGAAATTGTTATGATGATCATGTAATAAGATCAACCATGTTAATAGTGCAATGACTATACAAGATCGTTATAAAGGTCATGATCATGGTAACTGAAGAAATTGTAATAATACCCATGTTGACAACCATTTTAATATTGAAATTGACCACAAAATGTGGCACACTTAGGGAGTGATTATACGAACATAAAACATGGGAAACATGTTATACCATGAGTGTTTAAATAATATTACATTATTCTCTCATACTTCCAATCGTGTATTAAACAAACACGATTGCAACTAAAACATATACGATCATAAACCAGAAGTTTATGGATCGTGATTATTTAATTCAATGGCATGACCGGTCAAACCATCCCGAGTCATTGATGATGTGAAACATATTGAAGAACTGAAAGGAACTGGAAGATTCTTCAAGATAATAATTAGCATGTAATGGTTTGCTCTCAAGGGAAATTATATATTTGCAAAATAAACGAGGGTGTGTATACCTAAATATTCTAAAAGCGATTAAAGGATATGCATATCCCAACATGATACCATTTAGTGTTTTAAATTGATGCATCGTCTAAATGGTTATCAAATCCACAACCTGAAGCTTGTGTGATTGTTGGCTTAGCTAATATGATAGCAAGCACATTAATCCATATTGGTATATTTATTTGATAATAGTGAATTTGATTCCCAAGTTATTAATGATCATTGGAATAAGTGTTATTATTGAGATGATCACTAAATGTCTATTATTGGTTACAAAGCCAATGATCATGAGAGGAGCAAAATTTCATTTAGGTACATGTAATTTTATATATAGTATCATCAATTCACATCAAGCCAATAAGTTATAGTTCTCCCTATACAGTTGGTTTTTGGTCAAGAACCAAAGATGTCTCATCAAAGATTTTGGTTGTGCGACATATATTGAAACTCATCCACCACACCGCACAAAGATGGGACTTCTAAAAAGTTTGAGAATATGTTGGGTATAAATAATCGTCTATGATTAAATACTTAAATCCATTAGTGAGAAATTTTTTTTATGGCTCATTGGTTTTCACTTTAGTGAATGAATGTTCCCAACATTAGGGGGAGATAACAAGCAGTTGGAAAGTGAAAAGTGAAATGAATTATCATGTCATCTTGATCCTCAGACTATAAACTATGAACTAGAAGTTCAAAGGATAATTCATTTACCAATATTAAAGAACAAATTACCAGACAAGTTCACTGACCTAAATAAAGTGACTAAGTAAGTCACATAATCAACTGCTTATGCTCCAGTTATATTTGTGTCCCAAGAGGACAATCACATATTTTTGTAATAAGTCTATTGCACGCCTAAAGCGTGGTAGACTAGTTAATTCTAATAATAAAATTCCTCAAAAATTAGAGCAAGTAATTAAGATGGTCAAGTTGAGGTTATAGTAATAAGATCTCCTAAAGAGACATTAGACATGATGGTTCAAGAAGAACCTCAGGTACCTGAAAATAAAGAGATCTCGATAAGTTGTATCATGTCTAAGATATGTATGGAATCGAAATAAAAATCAACGTCGTTATACTTTTGTATATAATGTAGCGCTTAAAATGATTAAATAATAAGGATCAAGATTTAAGATCTGCCTATGAATGAATATTAAGAAATGATTGGCCAAAATAGAAAGACGCAAATAAGGCAGAGTTTAGTTCTCTAATGAAATGGAAAGTTTCTGGACCAACAGTCCATACAACTGAAGTTGTAAAATATGCTGGATACAAAAGTGTCTTTTACGCGAATCATGTGAAAATCAAATTAAGTGATATACGTAAAAATTGGTGGCACAAGAATTTTCACAAAGACCTATGATTGATTATGAGAAAACGTATTCTCCAGTGGTGGATACATTGACTTTCCAATATCTTATTAGTCTGGTAATATATAAAAGAGAATTGACATGCGTCTTAGGAAAGTTATGTATCACTTGATACTAAGTTATATAAAATAAGTTCTCGAGAATATTATGATTATTATATAAATTCAGATCTGAATACATATACATGTTGTATATGTTATTGAATTGAATATAATTGGAACTCCCCATGAGTATCCTAAAGCATTTGAGTGCTTAAGAGGTTAATTGAAACACCTTATGGATGTAATTATAGTGCACCAATACTCTAATAAACATACATAGAAAATATGTACCAGGTTATTATGGCATCTCAATGTACACAGTGTACAAACATGGTACAATATGAATTTTGGAGATAAAAGCAAGTGTTCTTGATATTTTTGCATATGATATAGATATCTATGTGTTAAAAGGGCAAGTTTATATAGCAAAACTTCTAAGAGTGAAAGCACATGCATATTTGGATAAGATGGAAAGAATTCCCTCATGGATTGATAATGCTAGAAGCATTAGTGATGTCAAAACCTCAATAACGTATTATATGAAGTTGACAAAATACGCATGGACTAAATAGTCGAGACGAGTGTTGTACAACTCGAGATATTCAGATAAAGAGGGATATAAGTTTGATTAAATTAGCCATGTTCTATGAGCGTTCTACTTTAAAAAGTTCACTATACGCAATTTACAGTAATTATGTCTACGCATCATTGAGAGAAATTGTCGAGCTTTTAGATGGAGAATTTTTAATGACCTTGGCACGATCTAATTAGTACTCGAACTACAGTTCGAGTATATATGTAATTATATTTTACTAATCCCTCAAGTACATCTAGAAGATGATGTTTGGATATTTTAGTATGGACATAGTTGAACCTTAAAGTATGTTAAAGGTTGTTAAGTCATTTATTATAAGAAATGCCTATTATCATCTCCTACCAAAGTAGAGATTCTCATTCTAGAAGTACCATCATTAAATGCATAAGTGCATTAATATGTTTTGCTGGTTATGTATGGTTATAATATCTTTTACTTGAGCTTATTGTCATGATATAACATGTGTCAAGCGAAGAGACATTGTAATGAGTTCAAAGAAGTATTTCAGGTATAAACGATATTTGATTATATTTTACTAACCCATCAAAACAAGTTTGGTTAGCCTTGTAGATGCAGGAATGTAACAAAACACAACATTGCTCAACATAAAGGATTACACATTAAGGGATCAAGCGACAAACCATTGGCTACAAAAGCTTTGTTCGACTTTTAAGGAAGATGGACACACGTCACTTAAATGATACATGTTAAAACGAGGGGAGACTTATTCAAGTTGCCCTTTTTTCCCTTGACTAAGTTTTGTCCCATTGAGTTTTCTTAGTAAGGTTTTTAATGAGGCAACATACATAATCCAGAACTACTAAGGTTAGACGATACGCGCTGCACTCTTTTTTCCTTAGCTATGGTTTTGTCCCATTGGGTTTTCCTAGCAAGGTTTTTAACGAGGCAACATCACCAAGCGTATTAAAGGTATGTGAATAGTCAAGGGGGGGTGTCATGAATGTATCATAATGATGACTCTCCACATACATAACTCCTATCTCTTTGATTTCTTTGTATTAATGTGTGTGCCTATATAGTGGCATTTGTATATGGTGTATACATCTTAATGAACAAGAATTCATATTCACTTATTCTCTATAGTCTTGTTCTCTCATGTTTAGTATAGTTGCATATGGATTGTTAATAGACCGTTGTTTTACAACACAGAAGAATTAAAAAGAATTGAAGAGATAAATCATTTGATGATTACATTATTTCAATTATTAATCTATATATATATGATAAAAAAGAAAGTCAATGAACAGTAGTGAATGAACAGTGATCATCTAGGGTATATTAGAATATAAGGTATGGGGTGGGGGTTGTGGCGTGGGTTGGGTACAAACGCCCAAGTCACCATCCCGGGTGGGCTTGGGTTTCGCCGTGGCCCCTTGGCCGGGGGTTTTAGCACTGGCGTTGGGCGGGGCTATCAAGATGACATGGCGGGATCTCATTGGCCAAGACAAGTAGCCGTTTGGGCTAGCCGCTGGCTAACGACTATGTGTTTAAAAAAAATTACTTTTTCACTATAAATACTCACACTTCTATTCATTTTTTTACCACAACTACTCCACCTCTTCTATAATCATCTCTATCTTATTTTAAAAAAAATTCTCATCCAACCACAATACGAAAAATGAATCCTCATAATCGTGGTTTTGACCCGAACAATCCGTGGGCATTCCAAGAAACACCTAGCCCAGCATCCAATCGTCCAATTGCTCCCTTTTTAATACACTTCACGATGCCGGATATGGTTGGTTACGCATCGTTTATCTCGAATCATTTGAAGAATGATGTCGGTCGAAAACACCAATGCCTTTCGCGCAACGCGCGTCATTGAAAAACTTATAATAATAAATGAATTGTTTGGATTGATTCTCCTAACTCGCGTATTATTCATGATTTTGTATTGGGTAAAATAAAAGTGTTTTTTTTACTGTTGTTGACTTTTATTTGGTTTCACTATTTTGTATACTTCATTGTTCAAAAAAGAATTACATGATAGTCTTATTTTTTTTAATATGAGTATAGAATTATTATACATATTGGTTTGTTGATGTATTGTGCATTACTTTATATATAAACTAGGTTAGAATCTCGGGTATTACATGAGTTTGAAAAAATAAATGTTATCATAAACAAATAGTTTTAAGATATATAATATATTTAACTTGTTGTTTATAATTACTATGAGATTGATAAATAAATAAGTAGATTAGTATGTTGTTGCTAATATATAGTGAGTGATACGTAACATTCTTTGGAAACTTGTATATTACAAAGGCTAGATATTAAAAAAAAAAAGAAAAACAAAAATTATAAACTTTTTTAATTGATTATTACAATTGTATTACAAACCCGTGTATTACACAGGTTGACATTATTTGGAATCGTTAATCACTTAATTATTTTAAAGGGTAAATTCTTTAATGAATATTAAAAAGTTATTTTTTTTAGTTGTAATATATGACAAACCCATTGCACTGTTTTATAATTAATAACAAATTTCAAATAAATATATCCATTGCTCATTGTGTTATACTGATACGTTAATATTTGTGGGTAAATATTATAAATATGTAAATTAACTTTCGAGTACTACACAAACCTGTGTAACGATTTGTAACTAATTAAACTTTTTTAACCTTTTTAATTAACGAACTAATAATTATTTGGAATAGTTTATTAATTAATTTTTTTATTATTGATAAAGATAAGTGATATTTATGTATTAATTAATTGTTAAAAAATAAAAAAAAATATAAATAATTTTTTTAGATGAAAAGAGAAAATATCATGTGGCATTAATTGAAATCCTTTATTAGAATTTAGAAGATTAGATTTGATATATAGATACAGATAATTCTAAATATAAATAGATAATGATGTTTTATTTAGATAAGGATATAATAATTAACTTTAATTAATAATAATTATCCAATTAAGTAGAAGACAAAAGTTTTAATTAAAAATTAATTATCTAAAATTAAGTAAAAGATAAGGGTGGGAAAATCAAAAAATAGATAGCTCTAATGAATGACATTGATTCACTTTATTAAATGTATAGATGTGTTATATATATATGGGAGGGTTTAAGTGAAAACTCCTTTTATCTTGAAAACTCAAAAACTAACTAAAAAAACCTAAACAACATATCAATTTTTTTTACAATTTTTTATTAAAAATCGCTAGTTTTATATATAATAAAAACTTTTTTTCAAAAAAAAATTGTACATGCGCACTACAAATTTTTTATTTTTTTTGAAAAAAAAAATAATATATAAAAAGCAGCAAAATTGGTAAAAAATTTGGTATGTTTTTTAGGCTTTTTCAGTTAGTTTTCGGATTTTCACTTTAACTAATGGTTTTTAATTGAACATTCCCATATATATATATATATATATATATATATATATATATAGGGCTAGGATCATTTCAGAATAATAAATATTTACAGAACTCGCAGAATTCCTAATAAACAATCTTTTTATTTATATATTTTTATGTTTAGGATAATTTTATCATTTATTATGTGTATTTTTACGATTACATACATGTTAAGAGTAATTTTATCATTTTTTATATGTAATTTTATAATTACACATATGTAAACTAGTTTTTTTACATATATGTAATTAGTTAAGACACATCCCATATGTATATATATATATATATATAGGGCCAGGATCATTTCAGAATCATAAATATTTACAGAATTCCTAATAAACAATCTTTTTAT
The DNA here is from genome assembly GCA_030545235.1 of Helianthus tuberosus. Lineage (NCBI taxonomy): Eukaryota > Viridiplantae > Streptophyta > Magnoliopsida > Asterales > Asteraceae > Helianthus > Helianthus tuberosus. The sequence goes on along the minus strand of CM060399.1, from coordinate 218,427,405 downwards.
TTATATATTTTTATGTTTAGGATAATTTTATCATTTATTATGTGTATTTTTACGATTACATACATGTTAAGAGTAATTTTATCATTTTTTATATGTAATTTTATAATTACACATATGTAAACTAGTTTTTTTACATATATGTAATTAGTTATGACACATATATATAATTTTGGCAATTAAACATATGTAAACTACTTTTAACATGTATGTAATCAAAGAAATACATATAATAGATGTTAAAAAGATCCTAAATACAAAAACCTTATATATAAAATTGTGACACCTCGAAATTTCATGTACAAAATTATATCAACACGTGTCATAGACTTAAAACGTGCAAAGGGTTTATTAGAAGGACTAAAGTTGACAAACAAGAAAAGTATGTAAATATAAGGGTTCAAAATGTCAACAATGAATAAATATACTTTACAATAACCTTACATGATGTTTATACCTTTAACCCTACAAAAGTGAACAGGGCCTGTTATGAACAAGTTAACCGACTTAAATGGATATTTTCACTTCCATGAGCGACCCCTACTAGTTCTTAGGCATTAGGGACACTTGTTAATGATCAGTGACCAATGCTAGAGTTGTTTGTCATGATTTTGAGCAATCAAAAGCACTATATAAAGCCCACTTTGTTGCAACTTTGATCATTCACTCACAACTCATCTTCTGATCATTTCTGGAGCTCAAGAGCCTTCTCTAAGCATTTCTAGTCGTGCATAGGACCTTGGTAAGTATCCTTAACCTTCCTTAATCATGTTTTACTTAGTTAATTAGCTTAAAGTCAAACCGTCGTAATTAAGGTTTGACTTATCGATTAATCACTAATGGTTCAGTGTTTAGACAAACTTAAGGTAGCTATAAGTTGGTAATTATGTGGGCAATAAACCCTTAAAAGGGTACCATCTGATTCTTGCTCTAACTAGATCATTTGTCGGGTCAAAGTTGTTTATAAAAAGTCAACAGGAACTTAATTTTCGAATTAACGCATAATTAACAATGTAGAAGGCGTGCAACCTATTTTATCACTCATATAACTTGTTAATTAGTATAAGAACTGGTCTAAGCTTGTTTGATCCGACAATTTTCTGTTTAGGCTCGGTTCGGAACCGAAAGTTGCAAAACTTTGACTTTTGCTTTGACTTCAGTTCTGACCCGATTTAGATGGGTTTAGAAATGCCTTAGAGCTTCCTTAGGACCAGGTTACATGATAGTATAACCCTCTGTGGTTGGTTCGTTGATTGTCCGATTCGTTTACACGTTTCCGTTAATTGCTTAATGTTGACCATAATGCCCTTTTGACCATAAAACGAGAATTTTGGAAATGTGAAAGGACAATAATCTTTACTACTGATTTATAAACATGTCCCTGAATTTTCACATCAGTTTGAGGTCTAGATTAGGAGTTATGCTCAATGGCCTAATTAGAACGTTTTTATTAAGTAAACGGCGTCATTAGCATAAAGCCTATCTAAGCCCAATTTTTGACACTAAACCTTTTACCCACTGATGTAATATAATATTTTGGGATTTTTGAAGATTTTTAAGTATTTTTAAACTGATTATAACATGGGGTTATCGCCTTGATTCGGTTATTACCGACTATACCCTTTTGTTCATAAAACGAGTTCTACATAGTATTTTAACACCAATCCAATTGCTACTGATTTTATATAATAAATGAAGTATTTTGAACTTTATAACCTGATAAGAAAACTCAGATTTCCTGTATAACCCGAAAATCGCTTAAAACGGCTTTTTACTCGTATTAAACGCCTAGTATGGGTTTAAAACCATTTTGTCATATAAGACTTATCACCAACTGATATGACCTATTAAACTAAGTTTTTTTACTGATTACTTCAGACCCGAGTCTCAAAATTATAATTAATCTTTTTATAATCCTTAAAATGACCAAAATACCCCTACGGGGCTTAGATTGAGATTAAACTCGTTTTGGGCATAATGGAAGGTATCCTACTGATATCACAACATATTTGAGGCATATTAACTTAGGAAACCTGTATATGACTCTTATGGTTACCCGTTACGCTTCTTGCGCGTTCGGTTTATGTAACTAGTTTGCATAAATTAGCCGAAACGGGTCAAACCTTATCGTTTTTATCTCAAAATCCAGAATGTGTTTAGATTACCCATATTATGCAAGTCTTCAAACTTCTCGGGTCTAAATCACCTTCTATTCCGGTCTTCGCTTAATCGCGCGTTTGAACCGTATCTTTCTTTAAAACTAACCGGTCTAAGTTTAGGCTTAATTAAAGACCCGTTAGGATTCTAATAGGTTATTATAAACCTTCGTTCCAGAATAGGAGACCCGGTAAAAGCTACACGCACTTGCTATTTGTGATTGATACTTGCAAAGGTAAATACTTTTAACTTATTTTCCCTATACGGGCTTGGGGTACGGTATATAAAATACCGCTTGGTTGGGCATTAAATCTTTAATCGTATGGTGGTTAAGTTATTTAATTGACCTGTTTAAATTGTTTTGTTTGCTTAAAGCCTTTGGGGGGTTAATGACCATGTCCCGGATATCCTTGGCATCATTTTACGAAATGGCCACGACCTAAGCGCGGGGTGTAGGCGTACACCCGTCAGTGCCTAAATAAATAATGTGGTGTGTCTATTAATCTTTAACCCGGCATGAACCGGGCTACTGAATGCATAAGAAACATGTAATTCTTTTACAAGTGTTATATTCAAATAATTATCCCAAGTTGTAAAAGATATTTTGTGCCACGTGCATTCAAATCAATTTTTAATCATTTTCAAAATGAGTCAGTTAATTGTATTTACCAGTGTAAACTGACGTATTTTCCCAAAAAGGTTAAGTGCAGGTACTACTCGTAATAGGCTGGCTTTCTCATAGCATCCACAATAAGTCTCGCAAGCTTGGATGACATAAGACTGTTGAACAATGTTTCCTCTTTATTTTGATCCACCTGTGGATTTTATTTGACTATTTTGTGATACTTGATATTACAATTTATTAAAGTTGAAATGAATCTATCTTTTGCTTCCGCTGTGCATTTAAATATTGTGTTGTTTGATTATGATGATATCAACTACGTCACGATACTCCCCACCGGGCCCACCGGTAATACGTGGAAATATCGGGGTGTGACAGGTTGGTATCAGAGCCAACATTGAGTGAATTAAACACTAGCCTTTTTGTCTTTAATCTCAATGACACAATTGCACATACTCGAGTCTAGACAAGAACTTAGGACGATTCCTAATTTGTTTTATTTTGTCCTTTATTGTTTTGTTGTTCTTTCATTTGTTTGACAGGAAAGATGCCACCAAGGTTTCGAAGAGGAGGAAGAGGTAAGGGGCCAATGAGCGCCCCCAACGATCACGAGGCCGGGCCTTCTTACCGGCGAGCTCCTTCTACTACATTGAGTGCCGATCCTCAAGGAAACTGGAGGACCTATGTGGAGCCCGCTAGACGATCTGTCTCGCATAGCTCAAAGCCTCCTTATCATCACTCATTTGGACCTCTGTCCGAAAGTGAGCCCAACAACCCACAACCTTCATATATACCTCTCCAGCGATCCCTTTCGCACCACTCCTTTGGCGACCCCACTCCTGTCTTTCAGGGCCGGTTTAACCCGGCAAACTTTATTCAAGAACCAGTGGGTTTTAACCCATTGGGACCGGAGGATCACTTTTCCGGCGATCACGCCATGGATATGGATGAAGACACCGACCCTATGGAACCACCGACTGGAACCCCCACACACCCTATTGAGGTCTCTGATGGTTCATCCTTCCACGGATCACCCTACCATGGTCCAGACAGTTATAAAGCAAGGTTCAACCAGCATGAATGGTATTTTACACCCTCTCACCATTCATCGCCTCACCAGCAGCAGCAGCAGGATCCCTCCGAGGATTCACGTTTCGTGGCAGTCACACCACCGCCACCACCGCCGCCATTTCATCAAGCACCTCCAGAACCACCAAGGTGTAGGAGAACAGGCGCACGAATATCCACGCGAGGAGGGGATTTTCACTTTAGCACCCCCCATCACTCGAGTGGCAGTCACTATCCGCCACTGCAGGAAGACCCGCAAATGGGTGGGCCTTCAAACCCAGTTCCAGAGGTGAATTCTGCACCTATGGCGCCACCACCACCGGGAATGGGTAACCCAATTCCTACGTATACAGGTTCAACGAGGTACAATCCGTTTGAGCAGCCGGCTCACACAAACTACAATTATGCTGAAGCCGACCCGTACCTTGTAGCAGCAAACTACAATGCCCTCCACCCAGAAGGGTCATATGGAGCCCCTTGGGGAGTGGGATATCCAGCTCATGGGTATCAAATACCTGCTCGACCTCCGATTCGGCAGCAGTCGCAGCCACCACGATTTTCCCCACCGGAACAGGAGGAAATCCTCCAAAGACTAAGTCGGGTAGAACATGAATTTCAAGAAGAACGTAGGAACAACAGAGGATTCCTCAAGGGCCTAGCAAGCTTATTAAAGGGGAAGAAGAAGAAGAGGGATCATTAAATCCCTATATGTATTGTTGTATTTCCTATTTAAATCAAGTCCCTGCGTGGACATTTATCTATGTATTTAGTCCCTGCGTGGACTTATCTTTTTAGTCCCTGCGTGGACACCTATTTTAGTAATTGGTCCCTGCGTGGACTTGTATTTCAGTTTAGCCCCTGCGTGGGTAAGTTGTTCTGTTAAAAGTCCCGTTTAGGGCAATGTGTACTCCTTTAATGTTTAATGGAATGTTTAGTTTATAAATTTCATTTTGTCATTATATGCATAAATATATTATACATGAAATAAATAAATCAAAGATCATTCCTTTTAAAAAAATAATCTGCCTATTTAAATATTAACTAAGAATCTTAAAGGTATAACCTAGCCTGTATGTCATTATAAGACTTGGCCAAGATGGTAAGACCTGTTAAAAGATTCAAATCCCTGTTAACATCTGAAAACATGTTAACACTCCTGGCAGACGTGATTCGTTAAAATCACACACGTCATTCTTATATTAGGATTCTTCAAAAGATTCCTATCATAACCTGATGATCTATAAATCATGGGTTTAAATCATCAATTAAGATGATCATATGTTAACCATCCATTGGTGGTGTAGTGCCTACGGGCCATACTCATTGTCATATAAGACAAAAGACAGTAGTAGTCTACGACTCCCTGTCAGAAAAAGGTAAAGAACCATATTCAAACCCCAATGCTTTGATTCTCTGAAATCATGGCTTATGATTTAAAATGTCCTTGTGACTAGGCCTTTTGTGCCACTAATAATACTATTATTGTTTTATAATTAGGATAATTATAATAAAAATCCTAAATAAATATGATTAACAAATTAACCAAATATGGTCTATGTTTACCATGGTTAATGAATTGCCATAAAAGACAATTCCATAATAAACTATTGTCAATATCTTATGTAACAGTTCAACTACATGGCTGACTCGGATGAGATCAACAGTCACCCAAAGGAGGACCATGATAATACCCGAATTAACATAGCGGGTGCAGAGCTCCAAGCGTTAATTGACAATGTTGTTACAAAAGCCTTGGATAGGCAGTATAGTGAGTCGAGCGGTACTCGAAGCAGGACCTAATCAGTACCCCACTCCAAGCCTAAGACTCATTCAGAGGCTCACAGCAAGCCGCCCTCTAAGAAAGACGAGCCAAAGAAAGATGATGAACGACACTCATCAAACCAAAGGAGTGTTCCCTCTCAAAGGACCATACTGAACCAAGGACCCCGTGATAAGGGTTGCTCCTATAAGTATTTTGTTTCATGCAAACCCAGGGATTTCACTGGGGAAAAAGGAGCTATAGACTACATGACTTGGTTGGATGAGATGGACACTGTGGTTGATATCAGTGGTTTTGCTGATAAGGATGTGGTAAAGTTCGTGTCTCAGTCGTTCAAAGGTGAGGCACTAGCCTGGTGGAGATCTTTGATCCAAGCTACAGGGAAAATCCCATTGTACAATCTGACATGGGATCAGTTTATGACGTTGATTAAAGAAAACTACTGCCCTCAGCATGAGGTTGAGAAGATTGAATCTGATTTCTTGTCGTTGGTTATGAAGAACCTGGATTGTCAAGCCTACCTTACGAGCTTTAATACAATGTCAAGGTTGGTCCCTTATCTTGTGACCCCGGAACCCAAAAGAATAGCTCGTTTCATTGGGGGTTTAGCCCCAGAGATTAAGGCAAGTGTAAAAGCCTCTCGGCCAGCTACATTCAGGTCTGCAGCTGATATATCCTTGTCCCTCACACTGGACGCGGTCAGGCAGAGATCACTGAGGAACACGGATGCCGAGAAAAGGAAGCGTGAAGATGACAATTCACGACGGTCAGACAAGAAGCATAGGGGAAACAATGACCACAAGAAGACTTCTGGATCTAAGAAAGATGGTCATCAGTCGGGTGATAAACCCAAATGTAAGATCTGCAAGAAACAGCACTTCGGGAAGTGCAGATATGAATCGAACTCGCAGACACAGTCGAGGACTTTTGCATGTGGGATATGCAAGTCCAAGGAACACAAGACCTTGGATTGCAAAAAGTTGAAGGATGCGACCTGCTACAACTGTAATGAAAAAGGGCATATCAAATCCAACTGCCCAAAACTTGCAAGGAAGACTGAGGATGGGAAGAAGACCAATGCAAGGGTCTTCCGGATGGATGCAAAGGAAGCCGTCCAGGACGACAATGTGATCACAGGTACCTTCCTCATAAATGATGTTTATGCAAGAGTACTTTTTTATTCAGGCGCTGATAAGTCGTTCGTAGATAATAAGTTTTGTGAATTGTTGAAATTGCCTGTAAAAACCTTAAGTGTGAAGTATGAGGTGGAATTAGCTTATGGAACCATAGAGACCGTCTCAACTGGGTTAGATGGATGTGTTATATCCATTAGGAACCACTCTTTTCCTTTGTCCCTACTTCCTTTGAAGTTAGCCGGTTTCGACATAGTTTTAGGCATGGACTGGTTATCTCATAACCAGGCCCAGATTGTCTGCAATAAGAAGCAAGTGGTAATCAAGACTCCGTCTGGTGAATCACTTACCATTCAGGGAGATACTCAGTATGGACTGCCTGAGCAAGTGTCTATGCTCAAGGCCTCTAGGTGTTTAAAGAAGGGTTGTGTCATCTACATGGCACAAGTGACTATTGATGAGCCGAAGCCTAAGATTGAGGATATCCCTGTCATTTCTGAATACCCTGAAGTTTTTCCTGAAGAACTACCTGGTTTACCACCAGATAGGCAGGTGGAATTCAGAATTGACATCATCCCTGGAGCAGCACCAGTAGCAAGGGCGCCTTATAGGTTGGCACCAACAGAGATGAAGGAATTGAGAACACAACTAGATGAATTGCTAGCCAAGGGTTTCATTAGACTTAGTTTGTCTCCTTGGGGAGCACCAATCTTATTTGTCAAGAAGAAGGATGGATCGATGCTTCTGTGCATCGATTACCGTGAGCTTAATAAGGTCACTATCAAGAATCGGTATCCATTACCCAGGATCGACGACTTGTTCGATCAGCTTCAAGGGGGCAAGTTAATTCTCTAAGATTGACTTAAGGTCAGGCTATCACCAACTGAAGGTTAGAGATGAAGACGTACATAAGAATGCATTTAGGACTCGTTATGGTCATTACGAGTTCCTAGTGATGCCTTTTGGGCTCACTAATGCACTAGCGGCATTCATGGATCTCATGAACCGTGTCTGCAAACCATACTTGGACAAATTTGTTATCGTCTTCATTGACGACATTCTGATTTATTCAAAGAATCAGGCCGACCATGAGAAACATCTTCGATGTATTCTTTCACTACTTCAGCAGGAGAAGCTCTACGCCAAATTCTCTAAGTGTGAATTTTGGCTTCGTGAAGTCCAATTTCTTGGACATGTGGTTAGCGAGCGTGGTATCCAGGTGGATCCCGCTAAGATTGAAGCCATCATGAATTGGCAAGAGCCGAAGACTCCCATAGAGATTCGCAGTTTCTTGGGATTGGCAGGATACTACAGGCGTTTTATAGAAAATTTTTCAAGAATTGTTGCACCCCTAACTTCATTGACTCGTAAGAGTGTAAAGTTCGATTGGGGTCCTAAACAACAGGAATCCTTCGATATTCTCAAACAAAAGTTGAGCAACGCGCCTGTACTGGCATTGCCTGAAGGTACCGAAGAATTCGTAGTTTACTGCGACGCATCACGCACTGGCATGGGGTGTGTGCTTATGCAGAAAGGCAAGGTTATTGCCTATGCTTCACGTCAGTTAAAGGTGCATGAAAAGAATTACACCACCCATGACTTAGAATTGGGTGCCGTTGATGTATTGTGTGTTACTTTATATATAAACTAGGTTAGAATCTCGTGTATTACATGAGTTTGAAAAAATAAATGTTATCATAAACAAATAGTTTTAAGATATATAATATATTTAATTTGTTGTTTATAATTACTATGAGATTGATAAATAAATAAGTAGATTAGTATGTTGTTGCTAATATATAGTGAGTGATACGTAACATTCTTTGGAAACCTGTATATTACAAAGGCTAGATATTAAAAAAAAAGAAAAAAACAAAAATTATAAACTTTTTTAATTGATTATTACAATTGTATTACAACCCCGTGTATTACACAGGTTGACATTATTTGGAATCGTTAATCACTTAATTATTTTAAAAGGTAAATTCTTTAATGAATATTAAAAAGTTATTTTTTTTAGTTGTAATATATGACAAACCCATTGCACTGTTTTATAATTAATAACAAATTTCAAATAAATATATCCATTGCTCATTGTGTTATACTGATACGTTAATATTTGTGGGTAAATATTATAAATATGTAAATTAACTTTCAAGTACTACACAAACCTGTGTAACGATTTGTAACTAATTAAACTTTTTTAACCTTTTTAATTAACGAACTAATAATTAATTGGAATAGTTTATTAATTAATTTTTTTATTATTGATAAAGATAAGTGATATTTATGTATTAATTAATTGCTAAAAAAAATTTAAATAATTTTTTTAGATGAAAAGAGAAAATATCATGTGGCATTAATTGAAATCCTTTATTAGAATTTAGAAGATTAGATTTGATATATAGATACAGATAATTCTAAATATAAATAGATAATGATGTTTTATTTAGATAAAGATATAATAATTAACTTTAATTAATAATAATTATCCAATTAAGTAGAAGATAAAAGTTTTAATTAAAAATTAATTATCTAAAATTAAGTAAAAGATAAGGGTGGGAAAATCAAAAAATAGATAGCTCTAATGAATGACATTGATTCAGTTTATTAAATGTATAGATGTGTTATATATATATGGGATGGTTTAAGTGAAAACTCCTTTTATCTTGAAAACTCAAAAACTAACTAAAAAAACCTAAACAACATATCAATTTTTTTTTACAATTTTTTATTAAAAATCGCTAGTTTTATATATAATAAAAAACTTTTTTTCAAAAAAAAATTGTACATGCGCACTACAAATTTTTTATTTTTTTTGAAAAAAAAATAATATATAAAAGCAGCAAAATTGGTAAAAAAAATTGGTATGTTTTTTAGGCTTTTTTAGTTAGTTTTCGGATTTTCACTTTAACTAATGGTTTTTAATTGAACATTCCCATATATATATATATATATATAGGGCCAGGATCATTTCATATTTATAAATATTTACAGAATTCCTAATAAACAATCTTTTTATTTATATATTTTTATGTTTAGGATAATTTTATCATTTATTATGTGTATTTTTACGATTACATACATGTTAAGAGTAATTTTATCATTTTTTATATGTAATTTTATAATTACACATATGTAAACTAGTTTTTTTACATATATGTAATTAGTTATGACACATATATATAATTTTGGCAATTAAACATATGTAAACTACTTTTAACATGTATGTAATCAAAGAAATACATATAATAGATGATAAAAAGATCCTAAATACAAAAACTTATATATAAAATTGTGACACCTCGAAATTTCATATCCAATATTATATCAACACGTGTCATAGACTTAAAACGTGCAAAGGGTTTATTAAAAGGACTAAAGTTGACAAACAAGAAAAGTATGTAAATATAAGGGTTCAAAATGTCAACAATGAATAAATATACTTTACAATAACCCTACATGATGTTTATACCTTTAAACGAATGAATCATGGATCATACGAAGCTGATTGTGAAAGAAAGTGAGATATTACAAACTACAGGGGTTAAATGTGTCAACATGTTTAAAGTATACCTCTGAGTGACCTTTTAACAAACCCGGAGCGTTGTTACGATTAATTATGCTCACTAGAATGCATGATAAAAAGTTCACCAAGTTTCGTCATCGTATGAGAAAGTTATGATAAAATTCGTACACGAGGGGTTAAAAGCGTCGACATGTTAATACATACCTCTGAGCGACCTATGTATAACTCCCAAACCTTAACCTGTGTTGTAAACATCTGATAAGCATCCTAATCCGGTTAATGCTTACAATAATTGATTCAAATCATAAAGATGGGATCTTATGAAACTGTGTTTGACGAATCTTCGTTTATGGTCTTTCAAAAAGAATCCAAGACAATTATACAACATAGCAAGGTGGTCATAACTGTTCAAGCATGAACTAAAGGTCCCATACTGATAATTCAAGCCCCAAAATCGTAATGCCTAAGTTGCCCTTTCAAAGCTTGAAAGGTTAACAAGTTTTTGCCTTCTGGTAAAGGCTTACGGACCGTAAAGGTCTTGCCTTACGGTCCGTAAGGCATGCCCAGTAACAGAAAAGTGAACAGGGCCTGTTATGAACAAGTTAACCGACTTAAATGGATATTTTCACTTCCATGAGCGACCCCTACTAGTTCTTAGGCATTAGGGACACTTGTTAATGATCAGTGACCAATGCTAGAGTTGTTTGTCATGATCTTGAGCAATCAAAAGCACTATATAAAGCCCACTTTGTTGCAACTTTGATCATTCACTCACAACTCATCTTCTGATCATTTCTGGAGCTCAAGAGCCTTCTCTAAGCATTTCTAGTCGTGCATAGGACCTTGGTAAGTATCCTTAACCTTCCTTAATCATGTTTTACTTAGTTAATTAGCTTAAAGTCAAACCGTCGTAATTAAGGTTTGACTTATCGATTAATCACTAATGGTTCAGTGTTTAGTCAAACTTAAGGTAGCTATAAGTTGGTAATTATGTGGGCAATAAACCCTTAAAAGGGTACCATCTGATTCCCGCTCTAACTAGATCATTTGTCGGGTCAAAGTTGTTTATAAAAAGTCAACAGGAACTTAATTTTCGAATTAACGCATAATTAACAATGTAGAAGGCGTGCAACCTATTTTATCACTCATATAACTTGTTAATTAGTATAAGAACTGGTCTAAGCTTGTTTGATCCGACAATTTTCTGTTTAGGCTCGGTTCGGAATCGAAAGTCGCAAAACTTTGACTTTTGCTTTGACTTCAGTTCTGACCCGATTTAGATGGGTTTAGAAATGCCTTAGAGCTTCCTTAGGACCAAGTTACATGATAGTATAACCCTCTGTGGTTGGTTCGTTGATTGTCCGATTCGTTTACACGTTTCCGTTAATTGCTTAATGTTGACCATAATGCCCTTTTGACCATAAAACGAGAATTTTGGAAATGTGAAAGGACAATAATCTTTACTACTGATTTATAAACATGTCCCTGAATTTTCACATCAGTTTGAGGTCTAGATTAGGAGTTATGCTCAATGGCGTAATTAGAACGTTTTTATTAATTAAACGGCGTCATTAGCATAAAGCCTATCTAAGCCCAATTTTTGACACCAAACCATTTACCCACTGATGTAATATAATATTTTGGTATTTTTGAAGATTTTTAAGTATTTTTAAACTGATCATAACATGGGGTTATCGCCTTGATTCGGTTATTACCGACTATACCCTTTTGTTCATAAAACGAGTTCTACACAGTATTTTAACACCAATCCAATTGCTACTGATTTTATATAATAAATGAAGTATTTTGAACTTTATAACCTAATCAGAAAACTCAGATTTCCTGTATAACCCAGAAATCGCTTAAAACGGCTTTTTACGCGTATTAAACGCCTAGTATGGGTTTAAAACCATTTTGTCATATAAGACTTATCACCAACTGATATGACCTATTAAACTAAGTTTTTTTACTGATTACTTCAGACCCGAGTCTCAAAATTATAATTAATCTTTTTATAATCCTTAAAATGACCAAAATACCCCTACGGGGCTTAGATTGAGATTAAACTCGTTTTGGGCATAATGGAAGGTATCCTACTGATATCACAACATATTTGAGGCATATTAACTTAGGAAACCTGTATATGACTCTTATGGTTACCCGTTACGCTTCTTGCGCGTTCGGTTCGGTTTATGTAACTAGTTTGCATAAATTAGCCGAAACGGGTCAAACCTTATCGTTTTTATCTCAAAATCCAGAATGTGTTTAGATTACCCATATTATGCAAGTCTTCAAACTTCTCGGGTCTAAATCACCTTCTATTCCGGTCTTCGCTTAATCGCGCGTTTGAACCGTATCTTTCTTTAAAACTAACCGGTCTAAGTTTAGGCTTAATTAAAGACCCGTTAGGATTCTAATAGGTTATTATAAACCTTCGTTCCAGACTAGGAGACCCGGTAAAAGCTACACGCACTTGCTATTTGTGATTGATACTTGCAAAGGTAAATACTTTTAACTTATTTTCCCTATACGGGCTTGGGGTACGGTATATAAAATACCGCTTGGTTGGGCATTAAATCTTTAATCGTATGGTGGTTAAGTTATTTAATTGACCTGTTTAAATTGTTTTGTTTGCTTAAAGCCTTTGGGGGGTTAATGACCATGTCCCGGATATCCTTGGCATCATTTTACGAAATGGCCACGACCTAAGCGCGGGGTGTAGGCGTACACCTGTCAGTGCCTAAATAAATAATGTGGTGTGTCTATTGATCTTTAACCCGGCATGAACCGGGCTACTGAACGCATAAGAAACATGTAATTCTTTTACAAGTGTTATATTCAAATAATTATCCCAAGTTATAAAAGATATTTTGTGACACGTGCATTCAAATCAATTTTTAATCATTTTCAAAATGAGTCAGTTAATTGTATTTACCAGTGTAAACTGACGTATTTTCCCAAAAAGGTTAAGTGCAGGTACTACTCGTAATAGGCTGGCTTTCTCCTAGCATCCACAATAAGTCTCGCAAGCTTGGATGACATAAGACTGTTGAACAATGTTTCCTCTTTATTTTGATCCACCTGTGGATTTTATTCGACTATTTTGTGATACTTGATATTACAATTTATTAAAGTTGAAATGAATCTATCTTTTGCTTCCGTTGTGCATTTAAATATTGTGTTGTTTGATTATGATGATATCAACTACGTCACGATACTCCCCACCGGGCCCACCGGTAATACGTGGCAATATCGGGGTGTGACAAAAATGATTGTTTATTAGGAGTTCTGAAAGTTCTGTAGTTATTTAAAGTTCTGAAATGAACTCAACCCTATATATATATATACACACACACACACACTCAGTGGCGAAGATTAGTTGGTGCCCGGGGGTGCACCCGCCCACCCCAATGTTTCGGTTAGAAGCGTATAGGTTCCGATTTTTCGTCCGAAAATTTTAAAAATTATATGGGATCGCATACCCCCAATTATTTTTCCTAAATACTTTTACAATATATAAATTAAAGTAAAGTTTGTAACACTTTGTATATCCTAAATATTTATACAATATACAAATTAAAGTAAAGTTTGTTACCACTTTGTATATAAGTGATGGGTATTTTTGTAAATATATTTTAACTCTTATTTGTTTAACCCTAGATTACACACCACACAATAAACTTAATCGCAAGATTTTATGTGTAAGAACGAGTCATTTGAATGAATGATTTTTTTTAGTTTTATTTGGAACTATTATTATTTAACCTGACCCGAATCAATAGCCGACCCAACCCGAGACATAACAATAGGAAAAAAAATTGGGTCCCATCACTTTACGCCCCCTCGAAACTTTTGGTCAAGCTCCGCCACTGCACACACTTCTCGTGCGAGTTTGGTCACCATTTTTTACAGAAACATTTACTAACACATCTGTAAAAAATGACAAGCCTGTAGTTATTCATCATTTACAATGATGTATTTTTTTACAAAATGATGACATCATCAGTAAAAAAAATTATGGTGATGTAAATTTTTGCAGGATACATTTTTTTTATTTTTTTCTAGAACAGTTTGATTTTTTTTAAAGATTTTTGAGATTTTTTTTTTTTTTTTTGAAAAAACCTTGTTTAAGGCCTACCTCTCACACTTCTAACAATTCAATGTGATTCTCATTTTACTCTTTCTATATATATATATAGGATCAGGATCAAGGGAAAAGCACTCCGAGTTGTGAGAACTTAGAGAACTCGGCCTTCTCGTGCTATTTTGCACCCATTTTTCAACCATAGATTAAAATGTTTAGAAAGACTGTCGTAAAAAAATTTAAAAAAAATTCGAAATGGTGTTTTTCGGCCCTTTACAGCAGCTGTAAAAAGGTGATGACATACGCATGACATCACTTTTTACACCATGTACGGCTGTCGTAAATGGAAAAAAAAACTAGTTTTTTTTAGAAAAACTTGATTTTTTTAATGATTTCTGGTAAAAAAAAATAAAATAAAAACTTTTCATAAGGTTGAGTTCTCTAAGTTCTCATAACTCGTATAAATTTTCATTTTATCCTAACCCTATATATATATAGAGAGAGAGAGAATGTGAACACTTGAATAGTTGTTTGAAGTTGCATTAATGGACGACTTCTTGTCCTAAGCATGACTATTGAAGGTCCAAGGGACCTGGACCCCCACCACAATTTATACAAATCGACAAGTAACATATAGTACAACTATTCAAATTTTTGGATGATCAAAATTCAAATCTTGTTGTTATCATGAGTTCATATTGAACATAGAGATACTTATGCAACATGGAAAAAAGACGACAATAATTTATGTCTTTATAAACAGAACCAGAAAACCATACGCAACAACTATAATTTGCAATGAATCAACATGTAGAGCAATCTAACAACATTTATGGGGTCGTCATTGATTTGATTGTCTCATTCTATTTGGAATTTATTTGTTTGGGTTTTCCCTACACTCAAGTTGATGTTTATCGTCACATCACAACTAGTAATTTGACTTTGGTTAACAATGTTATGAAAAGAGGAGTCAAAATCCAAAAGCAACTTTAGGCTCGACCAAAACCATTCACTAAGTTTGATCAAAAGTGACTATAGTTGTGACGCTAGCGGTAGGGACCGGCTAAGCCCATCAAAATCATATGGTGAATTGTCGACATAGGTTTAATCAGGTTGTTTTGTTAATACATAAAAACTAATTAAAGCACAAGCATAGGCAGAGCCGTCTCTGAAAATTCACGTACTCTGTTCGAGATTGAAAAAATGTGCTCTTCCATTATGTTTTGTTATTATTTAAAAAAAAATTAAATTAGCATTGGGCCAATAAACCTAATTTCAAGTGGGCTAAATTTTAAACCATAAAAAATGATATGTAAATGAGCCTATATTAGAAGTGGTATGTGTTTACTGTTTATAGAAAATAACATATACGTATCGGATTTCTTTTAAATCGCATGCCCCTCGAAATCGTGGGCCTTGTGCGGAGGTCCTCCCCGCACACCATCAAAGCCTCCCATGAGCATAGGGTAGGGTAGTATATGAGAAGTAACACAATAAAGTATTAAAAATGAAATACAAAATTAGAGACCAAACGTTCCACACACCTAGAATTTTGTAACCCAAACACGACTCATTTAACCAAGTTATTAAATGGATTGGTGGGTAATAATTAAGTTGTTAAGATGTTAATCGGATAGTGGGTTGTAAAAAATGGGTTAGTGAGTTGACTTCTTTAACTAAATGGTTTAGTAGGTCAACCGAACATGACTCGTTCAATTACAAATGGTCAACACGAAGAAGACTCATTTAACAAGTTAAATATGCCAACCTTAAATATGATAGTTCATATGGTGTTGATGTTCTCTTGCAAATTGGCATCCCTAAAATCCGTACTTAGTTAGGGATGAGTAAATACCGATACCGTCCTGATCTCGAAAAATACCGATCCCGAATTTTGTGTAAACTTGGTACCATGGTTGTAAAAATCCCGACTAGGTGCCGATTAATCCCTGATTAATCCCCGATTAGTCGCCGATTAATCAAATTAATCCCGATTAATCCCCATAAATTCCGATTAATCCCCGATTAATCGCTAGTCCCCACCCCGCCGCCCGACTAGCGACTAGCGATACCGAAATATGTCGGTACGGTATCGGTATTTTGAGGGTAAAATTCGGTATTTGACCGATACCGTACCGATACCGAAAATGCCAAAAAGTGGATACCGTTTCCGGTACCGAAAAAATTCGGGATCGGGATTTCGGGATCGAGATCGGGACAGGATCGGAATCGGGACGGTATTTTATACCAAGTGCTCATTAGAGCAATTTTAGTATTTATTTTATGATAAAACGGGAGGAACTAATGTGGTGGTGTTTTCTCTATTTTTTTCTCATTAGAGAAATTTTAGTATTTATTTAATTATCTCAATTATATTTGAAAAAACTAAGGTTTGTCGTGCTAAGAGTATCATGGGAGCAACATCTCTTTTCTCAAGGGATAGGTTAAGGTTTGCTTTCTTCTCACTCCTTCTAGACCCTACTTACGTTGTGGGATATTACTAGGTATGTCTGTATAGTGTATACTGTACAGCAACAAAAACATACCCACTAGAATCATACCCATAGCGAACCTATTGATGTGGTGTCGGGAGGGTGGGATGTAAATAAGTTTTAACTCTATGACTCTATCACAAGAGATAGAAATGTTGCTTCCAGTGAGACCCCAATAGTGGCGAAGCTTGACCCGAATGACGGGGGGGATCGAAAACGTATATACCAACAAAATTCTATAGAACCGGAGGGTCGAAAATGTATATACCCAAAAATTTATAAATGAAAACTACATATATAACACTATTGAATGAAAAGTTCGGGGTCCCCCCCCCCCCCCCCCATACTTCGCCCCTGCAGACATAGAAGTCAAAATAAGACGTACATAGCTACTAAAAAATGATAAAGCCAAAAATAGTTAGCTAACAATAGCAGGACATTTATGAAAACGTATAATATGGACAAATTCCACATGATATAGACACACAAACAAGCGATAATTTGCAAAGATCACTGATCACCCAAAAAACACTGAGAAACTAAGCTCGTAAAATAAGAAGAAAAAAAACGTACCCTCCACCTAAAAGTCTATAATCCTAATTCTACCTGTACACGAACCACTATCCTAGACGAACTCTATTTATGATTACAATGAGTTCTGTTAATAAGTTATAACCGTTAATAAGTTGTAAAAAAAAAACTATATATAAACATAAGATGGTGATTATGATAAATTGATATGATAAATCAAATTTATAAAATAAAATCGGTGCTTCACAATATATTTATATAAACAAAATCACATCCAGACATCCCATCAAACGCCTTCTGTGCATTTGAGTCGAAACCTTGATAGAAAATATGGTGAAAGTTTGAATTATACTTCGAAAATCATTGGGATGATGTAGGAAAAAATCTAGTTTTATAGATTTTTTTCGCTTTTGTTTTCTTATTTGATTATTGCACACGGCAGTGGAGGATGACAACGATGCGAACGCAAAGACGCCACATATTGGTCAGCGATGTCAGCAGCCGGAGGTTGGATGTCGAAGATAACATGAGGATGAAGGAAAAGACTTCATTACAAAAGTTATTAAACTCTATTTATGAACACAATGAGTTCCCTTAAAACAAAGAACATGTTTTCGAAAAGCAAACACATAATACACCAAGACTCCCGGCTAAAATTGCGTATAAATCGAACCCTATAATACACAGAATTTAAGCATAACCCCTTATTAAGTTCTAATCAAGAAGACAAGAATCAACCTCTTCGTCGCCACCGCCGCCTCCGGCACCACCACTATAGTCCGTTCGTTCATATAAGATTAATGGTGAAGGAAACGTATGCGTGCGCATCAGATTCGCCACCCAAGCCAGCCATGCTTCCTTCATCCTCGGTTTTCCAGAACGTGCTGCGTTGATAATTACCAAAACATCATTAATTGACAGTGTGGTCCTAAGACCAAAACAACATTAATTTCAACATATGACAGAAACAAATTAACCACGTGGTCCTAGACATGCAGCCATCGATGAGTAACTTCAGGAGTGATTAAATGGCTGAATACGACAGGTACCCTGCATCTATAAACCTCTTAAAATGTTTTGGACCATTATATCATATCTTTAATACAGTTTCTTTTTTTTAAGTTAATGGATTTATGATGTTCTAGACTAGGAGAATTAACTATAACATCAACTATATTCCATTGATATTGCACAGATAAAATGACCAATTTACCCATTAGCATTGATGACAGTGAATTGGGTCCAAAACAGTAGCTTTATTTGTCGGCAACAAGGGTAATTCAACAAACAATCAAAGGAGTAATTTTCATTGTGAGGTGTAAGAAATTACCTGTTAGAGTTGCCACATAAGCCTTCGAGGATTGTACGCACCTTCTCACTTTTCACAAATGGTGATAACACAACCGACTGAAATCAAATCAGGAAAGAGAATTATACATATATTTGAGCCACCATTTAATACTAAAAAAACAAATGTAATTGTAAAGGTATAAGTAAATACCAAAAAGGAAGGGGGCAACCCGTATCTCAAAATGCTCTCGGCAAATAAGCGAACAGCACAAAAGTGCATCCAGGAAGTGAAAACCTGCAAGATAAGCGTAGTACAGTTGAAGTTGGGAAATACTAAAGAAGAGAGGGAAATATAATTGTGTTACCTGTTAAATACAACTATAAATAAAATAATATTACAATCATAATCTAATTCTATTAAATAAATCCCTTTAAGAGGCTTTACGCATTTATATATACATTTTGGGCAATTTTTGACCCGTTTAATTTTCATGATAGCTAAAAACAGAGCTTCACCCATTTAACTTGTAGAGAGCATGTGAATGTTCCAACAATCTAAGTTTAAATCAATTAGTGTAGTGACTAGTGAATAACTTTGCTATTCTTTTGTTACAGAAAAAATTAAACGACTGTAGGCAAAACGGTAATTCGGTGCAATATAGGCGGTCGTGTTTTCAATTTAAAAGAGTGTTATAGGAACAACAGTACAGAAGCGAAGCTGACTAACGGGTGGTAGTGATACCCTTAAGGGTGGTGGTTTCAAGAACACATGTGTAGGTGGGTCATGGGTGTCTAAATTGTCGTCGTAAAAAACAAAAGAACGGTACATTATAACATGGAAATTTTGTGACATGTTGAATGTCCAATTTGTCGTCTAAAAAAACAAAAGACAGTACATAATATTATGAAAATTTTGTGACATGTGCTCCATGATATAAATGTTCATAGTGCATATTTTTCCGGTTTCAGTCACACAGAACACTCATGTACGTAGCAAATTTGGACCATTCTTCCTGGTTTAGTAACTAGTATCATACAGACTAGATTACTTGTTACATTTTCGGTACATTGGGAAGTTTAGAACAATACAACTTTTGAAAATATTACATCTGAAAATAACAAGTATTTGCCATTATAACAGGGAATCACCCTTGCTAAGAGGCTCACGAGCACAAAAGCTTAACGATTAGCACAATAAATTTAGAAAAAATAAAAATAAATGGATGCAATGGACGCAAATGTTTTGGGCTGGAGACAAGACAAGGAAAAGACTGGGATTTTCGAATTTGGCCCAGGTATTAATTAGTAGTAGAAAGAATGGATTAATCAAGCTTCTTGGGCTTTGGTACGAAGGGCATTGGGCTGGTTGGAATCTCCCTTGTGAGCATAGAAACAATTTGTACAAGAAAAGGCCCAATGAGTGGATTATTAGATTTGTGTGGGCCTGGAGTTGGACCGATATTACATGGTGTTTATTTGATTGGTTGATTGAGGAGAGAGTTAGACAAAATTATCAGTATTGGATTAGTTGGATGGATATATGGGCTAGAAGGTGGTTTTGGGCTTTCGGATTGTTTACATGTTGGGCTTTGGTAATTAACCGAAATAATCATCAAGTTAAGTTACGTGGTCTAATAGTAAGATGTATGTGGCAACGACCAGTTTCAAAACCATTAAAGGTTGGTTTGAAGAGGCGAAAGTGGGCCGAAGAAATTTTAATGGGTATTGGACTTATAATTCTACATGTGCTGTTAATAGATGTTAGGTTCTGTGCAATGACTGTGTCTTGTATTGGGCCAACAATAAGCCCATATGGATTAGGGGCATAGGGTATTTTGGTGGTGTATGCACAAGAATTGTTCGGTTAGGTATAGAGTAGACATACTTGAATAGAGCCCAACATAGTCGGTATTGATAGGACTCGATGGGCTGGGCACGTTGCTCACTTGTTCAGGGCCCAACTTTTTTTTTTCATCTTGTAATTCTTTTTGTAAATTTATATAATTTTACCAGGGGTGTTGTTTCCCCCATATATCTTTTAAACATAATATATTCACAACATAAATTAAGCATAATAGATTAAAAGGATAAATTAAGAGAGATGATAAAATACCTCTCCATAACTGGTATTACACCATTGCAAAAGAGAGCTTTTGAGAGATTCTTGATCTTGCATCAGTTTTTCAAGCTCCTGTTTCCTACTCTCTTGAGTTTCCGAGTTATCCTCAAAATCACAGATCTGAATCATAATCAGATATTTTATAATCAAAATTTTGTTTCACAACCTGAATTATAATGGCATAAGATGCTTTAATGTATGATTGTAATTGTCATGTTACAAGAAGAATGCATGAATATAAAAAACTCACTTGGAATCCTCTTTCGCGTGCCTTAATTTGAAAATTATCAGCATCACGATTAAACAATGTTACAGTGTAAAGAGCATTCTCGTTATCCTCATGTAGATTCTTGGAGGATCTGGGGACCTAAAACAATTAGTTTGATTACCGAATGAATCATGAACGTTTTTGCAGGCAGTAGTGAATTTCATAATTATAATCATAAAGGCAGTCGTACCACATAAGTTGTCAGTGTCTCATAACATGACAACCAATCCTTCTGAGAGTACTTGGGAACAACTCCAATGAGCGTAACCAAGTGTTCTGAACGGACAATGTCCTCTGGCTTTACTAAATTCCACAGATCATGAACAGCTAAGCTGGAACAAGGATTTGTTTACAAAATGCATGTTATTGCATAATAAACTAATTTTTTGAATAAAGCAATTTAGTTGGTTGTATGCATAATAAAACAATGTGGGTGACTTTCAACCAGTAAGACCCATTTTAATGTGGAACAGATCCAAGAGTTGGTGGGCCCTTTCATGGAGTAATGAGAGAATGGAAAACGGGCTGGAAGCCTGATGTAAAGCCCAACTTCAAACAGGTACAATTCTCAAATCGTAAAAAGTTATGGGTCTGCCTTATATATCACAGAAAGCTAGCAATGGACCGAACTTTGTGGTAAATGGCCCATCATGGTTTGCCTGGTTCTTGGGCCCATGACTAGTTCTCGGGCCCAAATCCCTTTGTTTTAGTATTTTAGGTACATTCCTGCTAATGGGCTATTCTTGTAAGTTGTAGGTATTCGATAATAGACTATTACTTCACTCTCTAAAAGCGTGTTCTTTATGTGTTGTGTTTATGTTCTGTATCACATTTAACCTGTTTCCTTTTAACATAACTTTTTAACCTATTAGACCCGTTAAAGGTATAACATAACCCAAAGCGACCTGTTCATAAGCTCATGGGTAAAACTTGCCACCCCAGAATGATTGGTCTGTGTAAAGTTTACCTTCCGGTCTGCTTTCTGTTAATTGCATTGAGCTGACTACGAACATTGTTATATTCAGCAATACGAACCTGTCATAGTGCAATACGGGAAACCACCATAAAGCATTAGAGAGTTTTCGATAAGTAAATAAATAGATCTCAAGGTTTAGCAAACACATAACAATGAACAACAAATTTGGCAAAGTGTTAAATAGAATAAGTCATAATAATTAAACTGTATTTCCTCCACTTCATTATGTCCAATAAAAAAATGTTCTACATTTACCTTATGGGAGATTTCAAATACAGAAATATGAATTTGTCTGCCTAACTTACGCTGATTTATTTACAAAAGGTTGCACCTTATTTTGTCTTCATTGGAGGATGTTAAGGCATTTGACCAATAGTCAACAAATTTCATCATTCATGAAGTACAAGTGCCTGTCAAATGCTGTAACATCCCTGGGACAGAAGTAATACTATCCTGATAGAGACTTCAAGATCTAATGTGCCCAGAATATTAACCAGGTTAATCATAAAAACTAACTTAACCAGAATCTATTTAATGGTAAAAGTTTATCGCACATTGTACTTGATATAAGGTTAAATAGTATATCATCCAAGCTTTCATTAATAACCTAATCCACTGTTTTCTTTCTAAGATTGATTCATTGTAATTGTTAACAGCATTTAGTTATAGTCCCCAACGACTGTCTTTTTCAGTTTTAGTTTCATGCTTTTTCCTTCTAGGAAGCGTTCAGAAAGTTGAATAATAGTATCGCAACAAGAACCTTGTAACTGACTGTTGTTATACCATATTTCTGTCCTTTTAACCATATTTTGTTTAGACTTTAGAATATATGAATCTGCCCTACAAATGTACAGGATAGAACAGGATCTACAAATGATCATACTAAAAAAGACAAACATATAATCGATACGATCAAACAACTGTAACATCTTGCACCTACACTCCACAACACAATGTTCAATACCGAAATCAGTAACCTAGCAAATAGCACAAAAAACTGTTTAAATCAAGGATTTAGTAATCACAATTTACAACCACATTGCCTACACGAAAACCGAAGACTATATGATACAAAAACAAAACAACTAAATACCTTAAGATCATCATCTATCTTAGCCACCTGCGCATGAATACCATCCACAATCTCCTTAAGAGGAGACATTGTAGGATACTTAGCCTCATCCCACACAAACCTAAAATCACAAACACAAACAGATCAAAAACAAATAACAATCTTCAATCCAACTCACAAAAACAAATCCAATCAATTACTTCGTAAGATACGAATCCACCGGAACTCCATCAACCGTCAACGAACTCGCCAGAATCCCCGACGTCTTCTCCAAATCCTCGATATGACGCCGTATCTTATGCGACGTTCCTTCAATGAACGAATTCGACTGCACAAATCCACACACACACACACATCAAATCAAACGATTAAACGATCCAAAACCCTAACAAACATCAATCAAATAACAATTTGATTCGATTTGATTTGAATTTTACCTTGAGTAGGTCATCGCTTAGGGCTAAAAGCGAATCGAGTGTTCCGACACGGAGATTAGGGATGTTGAACTGCAAAAACGATTGAATTAGTGCGAGATCGATGAATATTATGAATGAATGGATCGTGATGGTTGTATTACCCTATAGAGAGGAGTGTCGAAGGAGTTTTTGGAGATTGATTCTTGTAATCGGCTCTAGAGAGTGGTGGCGGAGGACTGAACGGGGAGAGAGACGATCCAGTATCTTGTCGCCATTGTTGTTGTTGTTCAGATTTGATGAAGAACAGTGAAAATGATAAAGAGGATGTGATATATCTTTCGTTTTGTTATTATTATTGCAGTTATGTGCTGTTGGTTCCTAAAAAGTTACACTAGTGACTCACCTTCGTGTATCCGGGTTCGGTTTTTTGCAACCCGGTTTTCACTTGTGTTCTGAAGATGAGTAGTTTAAACACAGGGCTATAAACGAACTGTTTGGCGGAAAGTTCGTTTACGTCTGTTTGTTTATTAAATGAACGAACACGAATAAGAAATTATGTTTGTTAAGCTAAACGAACGAACACGAACAGATGATGCGTTTGTTCGGTTATGTTCGTGAACGTTCAGTAATGTGTTTCATTTATGTTTATTCGTTTATGTTCATTTGTGTTTGCGAGAACCGTGAGAACGAATGAAAACACTAATCAAAATAGGGGTGAGCATATAACCGAATTAACCGAACCGTAACCGAAATAACCGAAAAAACCGAACCGAAATAACCGAAGGGTTGGTTATTTATATTTTTAATAACTGATTTTTGCGGTTCGGTTATGGTTATTCTTATTTTCATAACCACAAATAACCGAACCGAATATTTCAAACATAGCCAAATCCGTAGTACCATAAGTCTTTAAGTTTGTATTTAAATGCTTAACCATGGCCTAATCTATATGTATCTTTGGTGAAGTATTTGAATGTTTTAACTTTTAACCATGACCCAACCTTATTGGCCCATTGCATTTTACACTAACCATGATCCAACCTTATTGGCCCATTATAGTTTACACTAATAATAACCGACCTATAACCGAACCGAAACCGCATCAACCGCAATAACCGATTAACCGAAACCGAACGGTTATGATTTTTTGATAACCGCAGTGTGCGGTTATGGTTTCGGTTATAGGTAATAACCGAACCGAACCGCACCATGCTCACCCCTAAATCAAAATCATTTTTTAATACAAATCTCATTATAATTAAAATACGACATCAAAAAAAATTTACAACATTAAATAATCCATCTCTCTTTTCAAAATCATTCTTAATAACTTTTTTACACATGTGTAAATTTTATTAATTTACGAATACATGTAAATTTAAATGTGTAAATTTAATTTATAATATTGTTTTCGAATAATAATGATAAGTGTAAAAAGAAATTTTGAATTTGAATTGTTTTTAACCAAATTCTAGTGGTTTTTTCATTCGTGCTCACGGTTATCGCAATATTTAGCGTTCTCATTTAATTCCTCCCCTGTTCACATAAAGGTTGTTGTATGTTATATTTTTATTTTATTGGTTATAGTTTTTAAAATATGTGGAAATCCTAGTTATACTATCGCCTCCGCCATCATCCCTTTTATTTCAATTCTAGTTTGTGTTAAAGTTTGAGAAACTTCTAAACTTTTGTGTTAGTTATGTTTATGACAATTATCTCAACTATGTTTGGATAATTAATTTAATTTTGGTAGAATCTTGGGGATAAGAAATGTAGATTTTTATTCTAAAATGAATATATGTCCATTTGTATGTGTGCATAAACGTTCGCTTGTGTTCATGTATGTTCATGAACATTTGTTTGTGTTCTTGCGTTCATTACGTTTGGTAAGTGTTCGTGAACACGTTCATTTCCTTAATGAAGGACCATAAACAAAAAATCTCGTTCGGTAAGCGTTCGTGAACAATTCATGAACAGATTTATTCCTTAACGAACACGAACAATTGTGTCCGTTCGGTTCATTTACAACCCTAGTTAAGTATTATAGATATGTTAGTATTGTTAAGAGAAAAAATCTATTTACAAAATTACTATACAATGTACTGTGATTAATTTCATAATGAACCTAACGTTAAATAATTGTTTGTGAATAACTGAGCACATACTTTGTTTATAAACAAACTTTAATGATACTTTAGACGATGTGTAATGATCATTAGAGTGTGAGAGTCCCTTGACTACATCAGCACTATATCTGCAAAACACCACGTCATGGTTCCATGAGCGGGGTCTGGGCCTTCATTCTGTGAGCCAGGCAAGGGGGGTGCGTGGTTAGCAACTTCATTTAGTTTTAACTTTTTTTGTGTTTTGTCCAATAAGATAATGACAAGTGTCTATTACACATTTCACCCTCACTGAACCATTACACACCTTTAGTGAGTGTGAGTAGGAACTATTCATGACTATGTGACTTCACTTTTTTCACATTTACTAAACCATTTCGAATGGTTTTATGCCCGTTTAGTTGAATAAATTTCAATTTAAAAAAAGCGTGACAAACATACAGGTAGGATCGGGTAGCGGGTCAAACCTATTCTATGCAAATTGGGTTTGTGTCAAAAATTAAAGTACTAGAAAAATATTACTTTGTTTTGAGTCAGTGTGGTTCAAGGTGACGATGGTATTAATGTTGGTGATGGCGATTTTGATTATGATGATTCGGATTCGCTAGATGATTGGTAGATTTATATGTTGTTGGATTGGTACTTTTGTTTGTTGTTGGATTTGTACTTTTGTATGTTATTGGATTTGGTACTTTTGTATGTTTTTGGATGACTAATACTTGTGTTTTTAGTTCCTTAAGTATTTGGAATTTTTTCTATTTTTTCTATATATATTTATATAATCTATGACGTAATCCGGGTCTTGAATCCGGTCTGGCTGGTCTGATCTTTGACCCGGTAAGGCGACCAAGTCGACCTCCGGTCCGGTCATAAAAACATTAGTTTTGGCAAAAATGGGGTCGGATTGAAGTGAGTTGCTTTAGAAAAAAAGAAATTAATAATATCAAAATGGGTTCACCCGCTATATTTTATTTATGGTGGGCAGTGGCGACTAAGACGGTGATGGAGGTGTGGCGGAGAAGATGCTAGTCATGGTGGTGTCAACAACAACGAGTAGGTGGCGTTGACAAACAATGTCCGCGAATAGTGTTAATTCATTTAAATCCATTTTAAGTGAGCAAACTCTATAAAAAGTTGTTTGTTTTAATTTGTTTTTTAATTTAAGTAGACCCCAGGTTAACCCTATAGTTCAACTTATATGCAAACGTTTTTTTAACTTCAACCCATTGTTTGAACAATTGTTCATGGCCTACTAATGAAAATGTTTGGGCTAAGTAGCAATTTTTAACAATAATTGTGTATTTTGGTCGTTGCCGGATCTATATTATAACTAACCAAGGCTTGGACCTAGGGCCTCCAATTAAAAGAAAATTTATATGCTAACTATTAATATTTAGTGCAAATTTATTGTTTTAGATTTGTTTGATTTCTTATAAAAGTTATGTTAGATTTTTGCATGGTTCCAAACACTCATAAAAGGTACCGTTCATAATAATCAAAAAAGGAAAACCAACCTTAAATTTTATTTCCCCTTAAGCCTAGAAAAAAGTTACAAATAGGTCAATTCGGGTTATATTTTACTTCAAACGGGCCACATGTAACTAAAAAGGTAAACCGGTCAAACTAAAAAATAGAGATAAAAACAAATCGGGCCAACTATTTGTTTTGGCCAGGTGCTTGCTTTACTTCTAAACGGTTTGAGCTTGAAATCGAAACCCTAAATTGCTTCCAAATTCAAACAGTATTTAAGCAAATATGATAAATCAAAATATAAAGAAATGTGAGAAAATGTATAAATGTTTACCTAGTCTTATGAAAACCAACAAAAAGTTCCAAAATCATATGACAAGAACCACAATGCTTCAATAACAAGTTCTTGATTTTACAACACTAAGCATTGACCCGTATGACGGTTGACCCACCCTGCATCTGTACAAAACTTTAAAAAGAAAACACACCAGGTCAACACAAACAACTCTTTGGAGCTCTGATGCTTCAAACGCTTCTAAGCAACCAATAACTGGTTTTCTTTTACTCCACCTTTTCTCTGCCTTCCACCAGTTCATGCTTCTTTGGTTCAGCAGGAAAGTATTTTATGCCCACCAAGTCCCCGACTCTGCTTATAACCTGGTATTCATGTTTTTAAATTAATCACCACAAGACAGATGTGAAGTTACTAAACTACCCTCTCTTTTCTCAAAGAAGTTTATTACCTCTAAAGCTTTGACCATGTCTTCCCTTGAATGGGCAGCAGAAATGCAGATACGTGCTCTAGCCAACAATAAAGGCGTAGCCGGAAATGCGACTGTCACCACAGCAACCTTTGACCACATAATAAAAGTCAATAACACACCTTCAAAATATATAATTGATAATAATTTACAAACAAGACGATTATCAACATGAAATGAAAAAAGGAAGCATACATTTTGCTTGAGACATTCCCTTGAAAAAGCTGGAATTTTTGCGGGATTGTAAAGCATAATGGGCATAACAGGAGAATCGTTATCGCCTAGAACCTCAAACCCCATTTTCTGCAGCTCTGTCCTAAAGTAATTGCTGTTTTCACGTATTTGAGCAAGTTTCTGAGCCCCTATATTACCCACAAAAACAAAAGTTGAGACAAGACAAAATACCACAATTAAATAGGTGACAAGATATCAAGATTATGTTATCATGTAATTTCAGACCTCGACTAGAACCGTCCTCTCCGAGAATCACTTTTATGGCAGATATAATCTGCTGCGCAGCAGGAGGCGATATTGATGTGGCGTATAGATGAGCTGGACACGTATACTTCAAATACTGAATAAGTTCCTGAAAATGTAACATGTATAAAAAGCTTTAAATTAAAAGTCATTTCCTATGCAGTTAATGTGGTAAATATCGGATACCGGTCAAGGACCGATATTTATGATATAGGTTATGTCGGTGAGATATCGGTGGGATATCGGTAATTTTAATATCAGGTATAACAAGCCTTAAATTAAAAGTCTTATCCTATGCAGTTAATGTGGTAAATATCGGATATCGGTCAAGGACCGATATTTAAGATATAGGTTATCTCGGTGAGATATCGGTGGGATATCAGTAGTTTTAATATCATACAGAATTTATATATATAGCAATTTGACACTAACAATTCAGTAATATATCGATTATATCGCTCAAATATCGGTGATATATCGGTCAATATCACCGATAATATTGGTACTGATATTCTGAAAGATATTTTACATGGGGGCCGATAACCGATATTAACTGCATAAATCTCATCTGAATCATTGACTATAAAAATAATAAAAAATAAATAAAAACAGAAATGACAGGGAAGATTCCTTGATGTAGGTTTATCATATTGTGTCTTTTGAAGACATTGAAAAGAATAGTAATTAAACAAACCTTGGATCCTGCTATATAGCCACCACATGATCCAAACGATTTTGTGAATGTTCCCATCATAATATCCACATCAGCAGTATCCACACCTAAAAGCTCACATACACCTCTTCCAGTTTTCCCAACAGCACCTATACTGTGAGCCTCATCCAAATAAACGTATGCCTGCATCAAATAATATAATAATTCCACGATAACTATATGCGCACCGCAAATAAACCAGATTAACAACAAAACGATTAAACACGTATGCATAATGCATCACCTTGTATTTTTTGCATATAGAGACGATCTCAGGAAGTTTACAAAGCTCTCCTTCCATGCTGTAAATCCCCTCAACCACAACGATAATCTTCTTCCATGGTCTATGTGTTCTCGGTTGACCTTCAGCAATTTGCTCTCTTAAGACTCGTTCCAAATGAGAAGGAGCTACAAATCGATTACAGCAATATAAATATATGAGGGATTATGAAACACACCCTAAAAACTTAAAATAAAATGATACCAGATAAGTAGATAGCTTACTGTTATGTTGGAAGACTCGAATGGTTGCACCGGACCCACGAGCACCATTGACAATAGAGTTATGGTTCAATGAATCACTGATTATCAACCCACCCTGTGTAAATTCCATTAAGAATGAGAAACTTTTGCAAAATAAACTAAGATTACATGTAACGCGTATTATAGAATAAAGATTTATACAAAGAACATACATGTTTTACTAATACAGGAAGGATAGCGGAGTTGGTGACATAGCCCATGCCAGTAACCATAGCTGCTGGTTTTCCGACAAAATCAGCTACAACTTGTTCCAATTCAACATGTAATGCAGTAGTGCCTGAATGAACCAGTGAATTGGATGTAAATAGCATCAATAAAAGCTAAGGGGTCATGATATTATAAATTTAAAACGGAAGATATAATAAAAAATACCTCCTTCCATACGAGTACTGCATGTGCTTGCAGAGTATCTCTGCAAAGTTTCAGTTACACGAGGTGTGCAATATTCATCTGCTGCGGCAAAGCCAAGGTAGTTGTATGATCCTAAGTTAAGGCACCTACTTATTTTAGTAGTCCGGCTGCATGAAGTGAACATTTTAATTATCATACAAGATATGTCATTTGAAAGACAAAGAGAGAAATAAAAAAGTTAAGTCAAATATCGAGTGCAAGCTTAGCATGTGAATCGAAACACTCACTGAAGAGTCTTGTTATTGTCATTAGAAACACGTTCCACCACATCAAACCAAGCATCAGGAGGGCTTGCTATTGGCCGTCCAAAACAATCCTACATGTATGTCAAACATCTCAAGTGATGACCTTAACTTCTTGGTAATAAAAGATTAAAAACCGAGCATCACATGGCTCATGATGCCTTTAATTATAATAACAGGGGCTTTAATTAACATAAACATTCGAGATTAAAACATATTCGAAGTAGACAAAGCATAGAAACAATGTGAGCATGAAACAAAAGTTCGAATTATGACACAATCAGAAAAGCGATAATCCCTTGACTATAAGTAAAGAACAACATCTTTGTAATTTTAGTTCTACACTAAAAAATTTCCAAACAATAACTATTTACCAAGGGCTTAGACTCCAATCCCAAACCATCTGAATATAAAAACTTTAAACCGTACCGATTCGTTTAGAACATTCAAGTGCAAGCAAACCAGTTAGCTAGCACATGGATCTATACATATGAACATTTGAATTACTTACATAAACATTAACCTGAGATATCTTACATCATCATGTCCTTATAATAACCAAATTTCATTAAAGCATTTCCAGATGCATTATTATACAAATAAAAAAAAAACAAAACAAAACAAGTTAAGATGCATATATACAGACAATACCTGTATACGTAGATAGAGACGGCGTATATAAAAATCTTCAAGCCCTAAGCAGATCGGAGCATAACCCTAACGAATCACACATCATAATAAATATAATAATAACATAATCAATTCGAACAACAAAAAGTAGGCAAACAGAAGCAACGAACCTGAAGATTACTCGCTTTCCACCAATCAATGAATTTACGGAAGAAATCACGCAACTGACCAAACGCAAAGAGCAAACCATAGCTGAAATAAGTGGTCAGCGCGGTCAAATACGGAATTGTAATCATGTTAACCGTTGGATCTCGTTATTTTGTGGCTAATCTGATGAGAAACGTAAAAGATCTTATTAGCGGTATGTGTGATACGAGTAATAAGTGACCGGAGATTGGAGAAATGGACCACCGGCAACGACGGTCTGGATCGGCGGAAGTTTTAATCCTCTGGTTTTTGATAATTTGATGAATCTGGTATCATGGAAAATTAGATGTTGAATTGGATTTGGATGTTTATTTTTTTTATTTTTTATATATTTTGGGGCATGTGCAAAAGCCCATTTGAAGTTGAATTCTGGTTAAATGTATGGCCCACCATGTTGCTCTTGTTGTTTTTTTTTTTTTTTTTTTGTAGGAATTTATTCGGAAAACTAAGTTTTGGAGAAGGTTTGGTTTTTATTTATTTTTATGAATTTTTGGTGTAATTTGGGTCCTCAATTCTCCTGAATTTACCACATGTAAACTGACTTCGTGTAAAAATGTGTTTGGGAACGTTGGAGCCAACACTGGGTTGAAAAAGACAGGACACCAATGAACCTTTAAGATCATAGGCTTAGGTTGTGGAGATTGAAGGTGACTGTAAAAGTAATTCAATGAGGGCGATTGTGAATAAATTACATATGTTGCTTTAAAGTTAGGGTTAATTACCATGATTTTTTACCATGCTGAAGTCGGGTCAGGCCATTTATGGTGGCTTCAAGTTGAAGTCGAGATTAGGTGCCCGATTCCACAATCAAATCACTCGCTTCTTTTGTGACACCCGGCTTTTCTGGTCGTACCGTACAATTGTAACACGTGTTGTGAATAGGTAAAAGGTTGTATTTGACTGATTATGATGTTTATATGTGAAATTTAATGAGTTGATAAATTTAAACCTTGGTAAAAATTATGTTGGCAAAGGTAAGATAAACGCTTATCGCGTAACGGATAAAATGCGAAACGAACGTCGGTGACCACCCGATCAGTGTTAAAATCCTAAAAATAGTTTGTTATGATTAGAATAATAATTTTAATCATATTCGTGAGGAAAAATAAATTAAAACGCTAAGAAACTCTATTTTTCGAGTTTAAGCGCGTACCGCGCGATGCAGCGCGTGTACCGACAAAATACTGTCAATACAGCCTGTCAAGGCAACTGAAAATCATTTTAGTAATAATTTGATGAGTTTATCACTATAGAATGATAAAAATAAATAAAAACGCTTAAATCCCTATTTTTGCGATTTTAAGCGCGTACCGCGCAGCACAGCGCGCATACTGCCAAATACCGGCAACGTAGCCAATCCAGGCATAAAAATATTGTTCAATAATATTTTAGTGAGTTTATTTTTATAGAATAATAAAAATAATTTAAAACGCACTAAAACGAGACTAAAACGCTAGATAAAATACTCGGTATCCAGTAAAATACCAGTTCTTACACTATATTATATATATATATGTATATATATATATGTGAGTAATCATATGTATTAGAGAGAGAGGAGACATGTGGCGGCTCATAAGGCCACCTCTCACTTGTTGTTGACACATGTTAAGCATGGGGAATTGTAAGGAAGATTGTGGAAGATTTAAAACAAACAAATGTAGTGTAATCTTGGAAATCAAAAACAAAAATTCATCTCTCCCTCTCTCATAAAAAGCTACGGCCGAACACCCTTCCCAAACCCCCATTTTCGAAATTTCCAACCCTTCATGTAAGAACCAAGCTCATTTTAAGTAGTTTCCAAGTAGTTTTGAAGATCCAAGAAGGTTTCCAAGGTGTTTTCAAGATGAAACAAGCTCCAAACATCAAATCTTATCAAAACCCACCAATAATCTTGTAGGTATAAAATTTATGTTTAAATCATACTCTTGATTCTTGGTAATGTTTATGATGTTGGAAGGTTTCTCTTGATTCTGGTTTTTATACAAAATATAAAATGGAACTTGTGAGTATGTTGTTATGGCCGAAAATTTTAGTGTGTGTGGATTAGAGATTTAGTTTTGATGTTAGTTGATTTTAATGATATGATATATGAAAAACTTGATGCATGCATGATCAAAGAATGATTTATTAAAAAGTTCTATGAAGATGATAATCATATGAAAATGATGATGTTCTTGAATGTTTGAAGATGAGTTAAATACATGATAGATATAAGTTCATGCATGTTGATGATAATGTGATTTGAATGCATTAGATGCTTGTACTTAAGCATGCATGTGGATGAATGTTCATGAAATGATGATTTATGTATGGTATGATGAAGATAATATTTAATCAGGTTCTAAACACTAAAAATATAATTATTTGAAGTGTTAAAATGGTATAAAACTTTGTCATAAGGTTTACTAGCTTTGCATGTTATACATGAGGCTTAGAAACTTGTAAAATATGTGAAATAATGTGTTTTGTGTATGATTTAGTAAAAATAAGTTTTGAGCAGATTATAAACACTAAAATAAAGTTATTTTAAAGTGTTTAGCGACATATAACTTTGTCCTAATGTTTGCTAGCTTTGCATGTTGTACATGGTGCATTAAAAGTTGTAAAATACGTGAAATTGCATGATTTATGTGACATGCACAAAAACTGCATTAATCTGATTATAACCACTATTTTAATTAGTAAATAACATGTATTGTGTTAAAATATCAAGTCGTTTCGAGTTGGGATGATTATAGTAACATTTAATGCAAAACTATGCGTTAAAACGGTCAAAAATCGGCTTTTCGAGTGATTTTTATAAAACTGATTTAGATCAGTAAGTAAACTGATAATTTTAGTTTAAAAATAAGTATTTTAACTAATTTTAAGTTTACTTGGTGTTTGGTTAGTCATACGTGACTTCCGACGCCCGAAAACGTTACCGAACCGCTAAAATACGCATTTTTCAATGAACACTAGTATGGGTAAAATTTTGGGTGAACCTTATGTGTTAAGATGTGTTATGTGATTTAAGCATGAGAATATGAAAATATGTTAAGTTTTAACATGATATTAGAAATTTAGCTTACGCATGTATGCTTGTACGTTTTGTGCGGTAGAAACGGTAAAAATCACGTTAAATGTGTAACTTGTTTGTCGAGCATGAAATTTGATACATATGAGATATTTTATGTATATTCGCTTTAAAAATGACAAAATAGATAAGTTGACAAGATTTCGTGTGTTTTGATGATAATTTATGTGAACGTTTATGTATATATATTACGATGCGCAAATCGTAGATATATTGCGTATAAACGGGAGTGTTAACGAATTTCCACAATAATGGTCACCAATAAAATCGTTCAAGTCTCAAAATCATAAAAATATATGTATATGGACTCATATATATATTAACGTGCCAACATAATAAAAAATAATAACTTTTTGAGAAAATCTCAAAGTTATGTGATAATTCTAAGAAAGAGAGAAACTTAGGATTTTTGTGATGTTTATATTGATATAAAATCGTTCCTACATATATAATAGGACGTGTAGAAATTAATCTCTGGGATTGCGCTATTTAAAATACGCACCCAAAGGTGAGTGTCACTAAACCCCTCTTTTTACTGCTTTGTATATATTTTGGGGGTAGAACACGTCAATAAAAGGGTTTAATAATGTTTTTGAAATAAAACATACATTTTTAATATAAAATATATATTTTCGTTGAAAATATATGAAATTTGATAAGTCATACGTTTCGAAGTAAAAATGTTTTTGATGAATGAATGGTACGGTATTTCCTAAGCGAAACAAGACCGTAACGTTGGACGGATGCCGGCCTGGGTCTCGAATGATGGAGATTCAGGGGATTCGTACAACATCATGTATTAAATTGTTATATTGGTAGGATATATATATTGTACGTGAGGCAGACATCATATTACTCTTCAAGAGGACCCTGCGCCCATGATGTCGTTTAATCATTTAAGTATTGTAATTGTTTGTAGATCTATCGGGTTGACAATCCCGTCGTGACCGGTCGCCCCGTGTCAAGCGACGAATTTTGATCCTGATTATTGTCTAGCATTGATTATCCCTGCATGGTTAATATATAGTTCGTATCGTCTAGCTAACATACGAGTCTGAAAATTGACGCAATAATTTAATATACAAAACATGGGCGGTAGCAATATTGTCGGGTTCATGAAACTGCGACGGAAGGCCCATGGATTTTATTAAGGAAGTAAAACGGACTTTCAAAATTATATGGATGTTTTCAGATAAACACCTAAACAGAAAGTTTTCTTTGGAATAAAATTGTTTGTATGTGAATATGTGAACTCACATTCCTTTGTGTTGACACTTGATTTTAACGTGTTCTACAGGTACTTGAGTTCGGCTTCGGGAATTATGGCGTATCTTGTGGTTGTTGATGCATGTTTTGTCACTTAAATATGTTGGACTGATTTTAAAACTTTTTGGGACAAATGTAATAAGATTCGTAAGGATCAAAGACAATTTAACTATGTCACAGTTGTGTCATGTTAT
Organism: Helianthus tuberosus; assembly: GCA_030545235.1. Taxonomy (NCBI): domain Eukaryota; kingdom Viridiplantae; phylum Streptophyta; class Magnoliopsida; order Asterales; family Asteraceae; genus Helianthus; species Helianthus tuberosus. The sequence goes on along the minus strand of CM060399.1, from coordinate 218,391,756 downwards.
GGGGCGTCAAGCTTAAAAACTTATGTTTTAATTAAGTTAATATGTCCAACACTATAATGCATCAAACATCAAGATAGAAATGGGCACCAGCTTCCGTCACCACTACGTTTTATATTCCGCTACGACGTATTTTGGGGTGTGACATCTTTCATCCTTGGCATTTCAAAAATAATGGGCAAATTGATCTCAATTACACTAGAGATCTTGGAAGAGAAGAAATAAAGCCTAACATGTTTGCAAACCTTTTTTAAAAAATGTTAGTTTTTCATAATATTAAACGCAATGCAAGTTGATTTTAGAGGGTATATTTTAAAAATACATACCGAATATAAATTCCCCTATAAAAACCTAATCACGTACACATGTTTCACAATCAATACATTCATCACAAACATTGTTTGAATCATAAGATTTTTTTTTCTTTCGGAATCAATACATTCATTGAATCATAAGATTTTTTTTTTCTTTGGAGTTACAAAATAGACCCTTAACTACTTTAGTTAACACATTTTGACATACAAATCAAGAATCAGCAAACTGGTCCTTTCATTACTAAGACTTATTTTGCCTTTATCTTTTTTTAGCATTTGGCATTTATTTATTTTATTTTACTTTTATTTTTTGTATCTGATATAAATTACATGTGCTTCAGTGTTGGATTCCATGACATTGTGTAACCTACGTTTATGGATGCTTTGGAGGACTTAAAAAATATATGATTCTAAAATAGAATAACTAAATCCATACCTACAATTCTTAATATAAAGTCAAATAGAAAATTTTGCCACTTCATGAACAATCTTGGTTCTTGTTAAAGATATAACAAGACTTTTAAAACTATAATTTGAGGATACGTGAAACACCAATGGCAATTGAAGGATCTAAAGCTATAATCTACCTATAAGTGGCATGTGTATCGAAAAGTGTATGAACTCCCCTTATTTTTTTAACGGGAGGGAATGATTTGTCAACCACTGTGACACCAGGCGTTGTGGCCAAAGTCGACTACTCGACCGCCATCAGCCCATTGGCTCTCCCAGATGCGCGGAAACCCGACCTCCACCCGTCCGAAGATATGACAGTGGAATAATCGGTAAAACCTCGCCTCCCATCCAAGACGAACCGGCGGCACCCGTATTCGCCTTTCACCTTGATGCCGCAAAAAATAATAGTGAGAGTTTAACCTGGGTCACAAAAAACACCAAATATTTTGCCAACCACTCCACCACTACCTCATTGGCTATCAACTCCACTTATCACAAGCCAAATGGACCAAATGGAATATAGGTAATGAGCCAATGAGGCATCACATTCATTTTTCTTTTTCTTTGCTAGATGACCATACTCAGTTTATCATCAAACCCTCAACTTAAACATGTTACATGTTATATCATAAGACAAAACTCAAATCATGATATTTAAGATGATCAAATCTTGATTATATAATACAATAGAATTTTATTTTTGAAGAAACGAGATAATGTACCTTTGTTAAATATGATAAGTAAGATGACTCAATACACTATAACAATAATGGAAGAAGAGGGCTGACATGAAAAACGAGAGTGTTTCAGACGAGCCAAGGACGACTTCCTAAAAAACCACTTCAATGGTTGTCTCATTGAACGAGTTACAATTTACAACCTTAAATTTCTATGGATTTAGGCAAGTCATCCTTGGCTATCCAATTCGCTCTTCGGTCTTCATATAAGACCTCTCTTCCTTTCCGTTTACCCTTTTGCATTAAACTCTTTTTTTCTAAAATAGTTTCTGCACTCTAAACCACAAGAAATGATAATCACTATGTCCTAACATGGAAAAATGCATTCTTCAATGACATACTTATAGTTATAAAATGACACATATATATAGGTGCATGTATGAGGAGGTATGGAGTTGCAAGAAGTATCATTCTTAACCCTACCCAAGCCAACATGTCCACTTGTGATAGAATGCTACATTTTTTTCTTTACTTACATTTTAAAAATTAATTAACTATCCATAAATGAATATATTCTAATCATCAATCGGATGTTTACAATACAATGGGCAATATGTAATGCAAATTCACTTTTTTTTTTCTTTTTATGTACCTAATAATTTTTGACTTTTTGTTATTCCAAATTGACAAATATTGACATCCTACTCAAAGATATTCCTTTGTGCCTATACATTTTTCGTATTTTCCAAGTGTTCAAATGTGAATCACATAGAGGGTATTTTGAGATGATGTTAAGTTTGGTTTGATTTTACTAATGGTCACAAATTGATTTTGACCCCCACCCACATCAAAGTAGTGATTGGTGTAAAAGGTGTGAATGTGAAGTGTCAACTCTTGATTTTAAGTCAACTTTAATGAATTTGTTCTATTTTTGACGCATAGATTTTGACCGCATTTAGATTTTATTCACTTATTTTATTCCATTTTAATACTCTCTATTGATGTAAAAGGGATTAAAAGAAATTAAACATTTAAATCGTTTTATAAATAAGACACAACTTTTATATATAACAAAAACCATTATGTAGTAGCATTCACGCATTGGAGTCCTATGAAGAAACCTTATTATCACTATGCCAAAAGAAATCAAAACATTTGTGTAGACTTTTTGTAATGCCAAAAAAAAAAAAAAAATGAAAATGATGTATGTTCTATGATCATACAAAAATTAGAGGATATTAAAGTGAAATAAATTAAGGTAATACAATCATATTTACTACACTTATGAGTTATGATTACACAAATTTGATTAATTTTATGAACTTTTTGGTGTTTTATATGTAATTCCGAAACCATAGTTTTATGTTAGGCGGGCATACACGTATGTTGGTTGAGTCGACTAATCACTATGAATATTTGTATAGGGTTCACAACGTGTACTTTTGAATATGAAGTATATAACTTCATTCACGTAGTGAAACACTACACTTTCGTAAAGCTTATCGTTTTTTTATACAAATGCATCCGTATCCACGACATGCATGTATTTTTAATGGATGTGTCTACTTGCACTTATATGCATTGTTTTGGGTTAACCAATACCACAACTTAGGTCTTTCAATGCCTATTTTGATACGAAAACAATTTTGCATTGGCTATATATGTGTATATAACTTTTATAGAATATATCTCCACCTAATAGACGAATGTACATTTATTTAAGATGGCATTTTACCAACGGATCGTAACGTTAGCGAATTGATAGAGCTCAATCACACATGAAACAACTTTAACCTAGTATTGGTTACTTATGATGTGCTAATATTATTAGGGATGTCTTGGTGACTATTTGCATGTTATGCCACTTTGTGTCATTGACACATAGTACTTTGGATATAACATGCACCTTAAGGTGAGTTCACAATTCTTTTCTAAAAGCATGCGTCCCTGGTTTGGGACAACACCTTTTTACGGTGGCCCTGATTGGGGCTACACGTGCGTTCCTTGTGAGAACCACTAAAACATACGGAAACTCTATCTTGAAAGTCCCTACATTTTACCGATTAGTTTGCCGGTTGGGCATACGAGGGGTATTAGTTGATAACGCTATTAGGTTTGAAAAACCTCACACCGAGCTGGAGGCTGGGCGTTAACTTCTAACCTTCACTTTTGCATTAATGTTGATAGACATTAATGAGGGGCACAAATGGAATGTCAACATTTGGTACACAGTTTATTCATGTGATAAAGGTTAGCTACCCGAGTCATACATAAACCAAAAAAAATTTGTGAACTTTACTTTTGTTAAACTAAAATTTGTGAATTCGTCCAACTTTATTGTTGACACGTAGTTGCATGCTTTGCAGGTCTGTAGGTGCAGCTCAGATGGGAACTTGCAGCTTGGAGAGTGTCATGGCTTTTGGTTAAACCGTTTACATTGTTTTGCTAAATAAATGTGGTTTTCAATTATGTCTGGATTTTATACTTTTTCTTCTCTGATAACTTAAACTTACGTTTTCAAACTTCTAAAACTATTATCACTATTCATGTTGATGTGGTAGTTAAACATTTTACAATTAAACTTTAAATGGTTTAATATGATTAGTAGCTTGATCCTGAGATGTATCGCGTCTCACGGTAAAACTCCGCATGTAAAATTTGAGGGTGTGAAATATACCAATTGTGTGCAAGTTGTGTATGGGGTGAAGAAGTGTGCGCACACTAGATATATATTGATATATACGCCTTAGTTTTCTTAATTTAAAGAATTTATATAAAAATATTTGTCCACATGAATTGAACAAACTTTGTTCTTTGTAAAGATACATTATAATATGAAAAATTTAATGCCACTTAAACATTTAGAGTAATGTGAAACACCAATGAGAATCAAAGGATCTAAAGTCTAAACTTCCTATAAGTGGAATGTGTATAAAAAAAAAGTAGAACTCCGTGGGGTGGTCATCATTTATCACTCCCTTATCACTCACAACACCCAATCAAGTTTCGCCATGCCATCAACCATTTTCCATCACTCACAACCTTTTTTAGTGGCAATGGTCATCACTCACAACACCCAACAATAAACCCTCACACCCTCTCACATCCATTTATCACTCAACTTCCATCACTCGTTAAAATTTATCACGGAACCTTAATCATCACTCGTGGAATTAGTTGGTGGCGGTGGAATGTTGCATGCCATCACTCGTGATGTTTGGTCATCACGGAACCATCCCCAGTGGCCTAAGGGGACTAAAATATATTTTGGTACTCACGCATAACATTTAGTTTTCTTTATTATAGGAGTTAGGACCATAATCAATTAATTATCAAACCCTCAATCTAAACATGTTACATGGAATATCAAATGGCATAACTCAAGTGGGAATTTTCTTTTTGAATGAAAAAGTGATGTACCTTTTTTAAATGTGATAAGTAAGATGATTCAATACACTATAACAGTAATGGAAGAAGAGGTCTAACATGAAAAACAAGAGCTTTTCAGACAAGCCAAGGATGACTTCCTAAAAACCACTTCAATTTACAACCCTAGATACATGTGGATTTAGGCAAGTCATCCTTGGCTATCCAAATCGCTCTTCGATTTTCATATAAGACCACCCTTCCTTGACGTTTACACTCCCTCATTACACATTTTCAAAATAGTTGTTGCCCCTCAATCTAAACCACAAGAGATGACTCGCTATGGCATAATGTGGCACACTGTACTCTCTGTTGACATACTTTTAGTTATAAAATGACATCTATATATAAAGAAGTTGGGAATGAGATGTGAATTTGTAAGAAGTATCGTTCCTAACATGCAAGTCAAGATGTCCACTTGTGAAAAAAATGCTTCTTTTTTTGCTTTACGAACATTTGAGAAATTAATCAACAATGCATAGAAGAATATATTCTGGTCATCCATCTATTTGATATTATCCACCTAGAGCCATCTGTTTAGATTGGATGTTCACAATTTTATCCGATAGGCAGTATATAACACAACTTTACATTTCTTTTTATTATCTACCTAATAATTTTGACTTACGGATAAATATTGACCTCCTACTCAAAGATATTCCTTTATGCCTTTCTTTTCCCTATTTTCCAAGTGTTTAAACATAAATCACATAAGAGGCCCAAAATGGTGACTGGTACAAACCATGTGAAGTGTCGACTCTTAATTTGAAGTCTACCCTCGTAAATTTGTTCTATTCTGACATTGAGATTTTGACTAGACACAGATTTTATTCGCTTATATCAATCTATTCTATTGCAATACTCTCTATTGACGTAAAAGGGATTTTTAGAAATTATTCAACTAAATAGTCTCATATAGTTTATGCATTCGATATAAAATTACAAAATGGGGTTTCAAGTATTTTAAATTGTTGTTTTACAGGAAACCTAAATATCATCTAAGATTCAATTTGGATATACAACTTAGGAGTCTGGGCCCAAAATTGTTTAAAATATATCTATGTTTTATGTATAAATATATTGTAGAAAAAGTCTATTCAAGTTCACTGTTTGGCTCAATGGATGCATCCCTTGTCTGCGGAAACAATTGTCATGAGTTCGATTCCCTATGAGTGTTGGTTTTTCTTTTTCTACCTGTCTTGATTTCTTTCAATTTTTGTTTGAGCCTCAAGAGGCTAATTTAGCATATTTTTATTAATATTTGATAGGTGGAAAGGCGGAAGGCCCCATATGCTCACACAAATTCCAAACTTATATTTTACTTTTTAGTCTTTACTTTTTGTGAGTTTTTTTTCCTCATTTAACCATTACAAAAAACTTAACATGTTTTCATGTTTAAATTTGTCAGCTTTTATATTTCTTATTTGCCATTTAACCATTTATATTTTATATTGTAAATGGTTAAATGATAAATGAGAAATAGAAAAGCTGACAAATTTAAATAAGAAAACATGTTAAGTTTTTTTAATGGTTAAATGAGAAAACAAATGGAACTAGAAATCGGTTAAATGAGCTTGTATTCACTCTATGAACATGGATAATGTGATAACTCATAAGTTTTTATGACAATCCTGAAATTAATTGTAATCGTCTTAATATCGATTTTTACATATACTCGAATCCTGTATTTTGATTGAAACATGTGATGTGCATATTACAACTTTGGTTGGTGTTCATGGACTTTGAGATATAGAAAATGTCGTTGGATCCTGGCAACTTGTTCATCAGTGTAATATAATTGGAGACCTCACGATTCTTTTAACTATTAAACATAGAACTTTTTGCTACAATAACTTCTTGTTGTTTATTTTTATCACAACCATCGTCCTATTACTTATTTTATATATATATATATATATATATATATATACACGTTTATATTTAGGAGCCCGTCTTTTCTACCCGCACAAGGCCTTCGAATTTTTAGGGATTCTCAGGGACGACCCTGATAATTTTAATACATGTGGCTTATGACTAGAAGAAACTAATGTTTTAGTAGTTAATTATATTATTATTTAGAACTTAATAAAAAATCAGAATTATTATTATCAAATAAATTATAATCATGCAACTGGATTCAGGGTTTGGTAGAAACCCATAACTAGGTTTTTATTTGTTGCAATCTTTGTTAAATATTAATTTATAAAACTAATAAGAAGCAAATGTTTTAATTGGAAAGATAAAGTGAAATCATTTTTAGATCGGATCTCGATATCATTTCATAGAAGATATAAATCAAGGAAGAAATTTCTTCTTAGGTAATCTATCAAGTTGAATCACTTGAATCAAAGTTGAGATGAATCGAATTACAAGTACTTATGTAAGGCTGTAAACCCGAGAAACCTAACAATTGGATCATTGCATTAACATGTAGTTCAAAAACTAACAATGGTCATCGATAGCAGTGGATATCACATCAAAACAAAGTATTGGCAACATAAAGTCTTTCAATCTAAAATAAACATTTATATAAGATCATGGTCGCAAAAATTGCTAGGCGTTCCTGTCACACCCCAACCGATGGCGGAATTATCATCGGGGCGCGGCACTAGGCGAACCAGATTGCTCAAGAGAATCCATAATGACTATTCATTACCAATATTTAACAAGTTTAATATCCCATACTATTAAACAAACATTCCAACAAATGTCATAACAGAAATCATGTCTCTCAAACAAAACAAGTCCGACAACCTAGATTTTATTTATGGGTTTCTAGACTTCCTATCCGTTGCAGCATATAATAATCATCAACCTGTCACATATGTTAAAATAAAGTCAATACAATAATGTAAAGGTGGGTACACAAGTTTAGCATAGATATAGTATGAAAAGCGTTTACGCATAACCAGCATGTAACACGTAACGGGCGAATAAAGTAAGCTATCAACAATGATACAATCTAACCACATGACTGCGAGTAGAGTATGCGCGACACATGTTCACCGAGGAGAACACGTGAAGTAAAGTATGTGATCCTTAGCAACCCCTGAGCAAACAGGTGCTGAGTCCAAACTATAGTACTATCGTTGCTAAAGGCGGTCGGGCAAGTAATCACTGTGTAAGCATAGCAACAAGGATTCAACTAATCACGTATAGCATGCGGGAATGGTTAGCGTGTGTAAAAGTGTTAAGCGTTATGTGTTGTGTTTTTTATAGAGAACGTATGTAACACCCAAAAGTGCGTTAAGCGAAAAAGGGTTCGAGTATACTCACAGTGCGTGTCTAACAAGTAAACACGATCTGGAAATGGATTGAAAGGAGCACTGGATCAACCTGCGTATGGGAACAGAAGCGTAAGTCCTCTAAAGTGCTGAAACGGTCGAAATCGAAGTGTCGGTGGGAAAACAGAGGCTTCGTACGAAGGTGGTGGTCTTCGTACGCGTGTTGCTTCCGTTGTCCAAAATCGAGCGTGCTTCGCGTCTGTCTTCCGAAAATCGAGTGTCCATCCCTCTAACCTTAAGCTACTGATTAAAGTTAGAGTCGGAAAGTTCTTTGTCTGAGTCACAGGTGAGAATTGGGCTGTGATGTGCGAAGTCAGTGCCTTCGTACGAAGCCATGTGTGCCTTCGTACGAAGCCGGGCTTCGCACAGAACAGTCCAGCTCGCATTCGTGGCTATTCTTGGCGTTCGGAGTTGTTTTCTCGTCTGAATCGGACGTGTTTTCGAGTCCTATTCAAGACGGTTTCGACACTACCTCGTCCCACTATCCAGTGAACGAAATACATGTCATTTTAGGTCCGTTTTAGTGTGAAAATCAAGTTTAAAGGGGTTTTTAAAGCGTCTTTACCTAGATCTAACACTTGGTGAGTGCAAAATCTGTAGATCTCTAACTTGGGAAGCCGAGGCTAGGCCCAATACACTCGTTTAAGTGTAGATCCGTGATAAAATAAGAAGATTTGATGAAAAAGATGAAGGTTTTTATGAAAAAGATGAAGTAAAAAAGAAGAAGTTTAGTTGAAAAAAATGAAGTTTTGATGAAAATAGAAGAGTTTTGATGAAATCGAAGTGAATCTTATGAAAAATCGTAGTGGAAAACGTTGTGTAATCATGTAAAAATGATAAATCTTACTTGAAAATAGTCGGACAGCAATTCGGCAGCGTTTCGGTGTAAATGGCAGCAAGTGAATGAAATGGATAAGGGCTTGGGTATTTATAGAAGAGGTGGGTTCGCACAGAAATGTTCGTCCGAAGTTGGTTGCCTTCGTACGAGGCTGGTTGGCTTCGTTCGAAGGGTGTTGTTTTGTGTGGAAAATCATCGTTTCGCGTGTAGAATGCTTGTTTAATGGGTTTTGTTGCGTTATTGAAACGCCCCTTTTTCCATATACTTTAGAACTTAATAGATTCAACAATTATTTTTAGAAAAATTCGGCATGACCCGTTTGCAATATGAACAATCCCTGTTTTGACAAACTTAATTTCAAGTAATTAACTACACTTTCAAAAGACCAAACAAATCAAACTTCAATGTTTAACTACTATTCAAAACTAATTACAACAAAATACATTTGACCATAACTTTATTACTAAAGGTAGCGGAAGCGTTTATAGGCGAGTTTCACATGGGTGCTCGTTCCAAGTCGCCGAACCGATTAAACTGAGGCTTTACCTGCATCAAACACCAATGAAAGAGTTAATCCATAATCGCATTAACAATTTTTAAATCGAATAGTCTACATATTTCTTGCCTTTACATCATTCTTTTCCTTTACGCTTACTACCCGTTGAACGGGTCATTACATTTCCGTCTCAATGGAGACATTACATTCCATTCTTTACATACCCGTTAGTAACGGATATTAACATTCATGGCATAACTTCCATTCGGTTCGTTTATGACGAACAATTCAAATCCTTACATTCTTACACAAGTACTCCAACCCGTACATGACGGATTGAGAAAAGCTTCATTAGATTTCTTTCTTAACTTTCCAATAACCGGTTCAACTAAGATGAATCAGTTATGATGCAACCTTATTCATACACCTTCCTTTTTCATCATCCGTTCATAACGGATCATACAACTTACTACTCAACTTCCATAAACTACCATTACTATGATTTTTGGCATAAATGACAAGTTACAATAAAGATTAGTAATCATAATACAACATGCTATAAATGTATGTATAAATTAACACATCTCGATCTTGTGAGCCTTCCGATTTCCTAGTGTTTGAACCTTATTCTTTTACGCCTATAACAACACATTCATTCGTTTATTTAGTACAACTAAATTCCATTCCATCATATTCCAAAATACACATATTTATTCTTTTAAGCATTTCGTTAAACACTTGGTGAGCATTGTATTTACAAGCATCATATACAAGTAAACAAGGCATGAATCCTACTAGTTCGCTTCATAACCCATAAAAAATCAATCAAGTTATTATCATTCTTTTATCCTACATCATTTCACCTATGATTTGGGTATTACAACAGCATCATTTGTCAACATTTCACATAGTTATATCTAATCAAATCATCATATTCATAGCACATCATCATAATTTAGTCTCATACAAAAATATCTTTCAATTTACCTAGAATCCAACATGAGTCTCATTCTAAAAAGAAATCCTAACTCAGATTTCTCACATTTGTTACAAGAATTCGAGATTGGGTTGAATCCCTCATCCTAAAATTCATAATTTCAGAAAATTAAACTTACCACTTCAGAAATTGGGGTTAGATACTCGAAAATGAGGGCTCATGCATTGGATTATCTCTTGATTTTGGGTCTAATTGCTTGATTTTCTTGAAGTTAGGGTTTAACCCCTTGTGCTCGTTCTTGGTCGATCTCCCAGACACACCTGATGTGTGTTTTTTAGATCTAATTGTTATTATAATTTAATTTTAATAATTTTACACCTTTACCCCCCTTAAATTTGTGGGTGTATTTAAATTTAAGCTTTTCTCCATGCTTAGCTATTTACCCTACACACTTTACCAACTAAGTTAGGATTTTATTTTTATTCAATTCATTTTATTCGTTTCATAAAAATTTCGGGGTGTTACAAGTCTACCCCCCTTAAAGGAGGTTTCGTCCCCGAAACCTTTCTCATTCAAACTAGACCAATTCTACTCTTACTTTTTTTTATCTATTCATTCACGATGCTTACTACAAAATAGATGCATTCGGGATCTTGGCAAAAGTTTCATTCATGCATAAACATATTTGTACGCATTGTCCCTCCGTTCTTAAATTAAGTAAATTACTTTCATAATCACATATAAGTCAGAATCTGATGCAGAGCTCTTATTAGTGCCGTTTTCACTTTATAATGCTAGTTCCTAGCATACATCATCACTAGCGGTTCGTTCATTGAAATTTATTCCAAATGTATACTATTGGTTGTACGAGCCTATGTTTACGGCTTGTTTCTATCTTTCTAGTTAAGCATAACATATTCATACATTTGCTAATAAAATAAATAAATGATTTATTTCATTCCACTCACGTATCATTCATGATATAATTCATTATTGTAACCATGAGCAAACCCCATCATCCTGTTAATAACGTTCTTCTAATTACTTTCTTATTCATATGAGGGCTTAACATATCATTATACGTATACTATAAACATTTAACGACTTAGTGATACTAAAACAAGCTACCCTCTTCCTAATTACTTTTTCATACTAAATACGAGTATAAAGCATCATTCTACGGTTTCTACCATTACTTGAACTAATTACAACTTTGGGTTTAGCCTCAAATTTAATCCTTCGCAACACTTTATTATTAGCTCTTTGCATGAACTACTTATTATACCAACCACGTATGTTGTTCACGAGCTTCATACGAGCGCTTAACCAAATCAGTTCAAATTTTCATTTAAGGCCTTTAGATCTTTCTCTTAATAACATACATACCTTCTTACGCTGACCATTACAAGTCGATTATTGCATACCATACCATAATTATCCTACCATTCATTTTGTTCACACTTACTAATAAATCTACAGATTCTTAATCATCAATCAAAAATTAAAATTTTACTAACATCGCCTGCATTGCATAAATCAGTTATCCGTGTGCCGGATCGATCCGCTTCTTTATATGTACCTTCCGTACCAGAATTGGTCTCATTCATTCATGAAATATGCTCCCACTCGTGAGCATCCTTCCACCAGCTTTATTACTATCATCTCACTAAGAATTCCATCATTCTTGTCTATAAATAAATGGTTAGCACACAACCTTTCATAATTGCGTCCTACATGGTGTTTGTTCGCCTATGTCTCTTACACAAATTTCTTACGAACATGCTAAAACATATCATACATTCCATTTCTTACATACAATCCTTTCATTTTGTTGGTCAAGGTCAGACTGACACCTCTTACTTATCGTGGACGCATCGAGGTACACGTTCGCACCTTTTTTTATACTTGCATACTTGCAATGACTTCATTTTACTTCGTTTGACTTTTCGGAAGTCTAATTGTAAATATATTTTTACATATGTGTATCAGTTATCCTATTCTGACACATCCCTCTCTAGTCGAGCCCTAAGCTCCTATTAAAAATATAGCCTTTTTATACATACCTGGCGTGAGTCAAATCCCTTGACTTGTTATTCATACTTTGCGGCGATTATTTCTTTCCAATCTGGTTCAAATGGTGATCTCCATTTGGTCCGTATGATTCATTTGTCCTTTCAACCATTCTTGCATACAAACATATTTGCATATACACACACACACACACACACACACACATATATATATATATATACGAAAGATTTAAAACATAACTTAGATAATATCCGCTTTTTTTTAATATTTACTCATTTGAGGTTCGTTCTTACTTTTTATTCTTACTTGTTTAATCCGCCTTCACTTACGGATTCAAACTTTTAATTTACTACCTTTCATTCTTATTGGTTTGATCCGTGTTTTCTTACGGATCCAAGCTTTCATCATTTTTTTATGATACGTTTTCGTATTAATCTTCCACATTCAACTTCAAGTGTTGTGTCCTAACACTTTATTCCATGTCCTAATTCATGTAGCGCGTCTCGACGCAACACTCTACATCCTATTTCTAGTGGTGTTCCCACCCTTCTTTCTTAAGTTTGATTCACATTTAATCGTAAGCTTAAACTTTTGATTCTTATCTTTCTTTCTTACATTTGATCCGATCCTTTAAGAATCGTTAGACCCCCTTTTTACTAGCTTGACCGGACATAAGTGAGATGATTCTCGTGTGTTCTCGAGCTTCGGTCAATACATGACTATCCCTTAATATACCATTTCCATTTGTTCATTCACTGTATTTGGTGTTAATTCACCTACGTTCTCTCACATATCCCTTACTAGTGAGTATCCTACATTACACATTGCATTTCTTACGTAATACTTCCAAAATTTGTAAATAATTATTATTTACTGATCTCTGCAATTTAACCTTTTAAAGTCAATCACCACTTAGTACTTATTGTATATAAGTATTTTAGTACGCGTTATATTTACTTTCAATTCGAACATACTTACAAAATGTCTTTAGTTAACATCTTAACTAATATTCTTTCCATACCTTTCATCAACATTACCAAGTTCTCATTTCCGTCTTAAAATTTCTCAACTAAAATTTATGACCGGTTTACCCATATATTGAGGTCTTACCGGTTTAACATTATGCCAACCATTTCAACAAAACGTACCTTAACATTTCTCATTTATTTATATGTTTCACTTTGATTTCGAATATTCAAACACGTATACATCTTCATGTAAATAAATTCGAAGTAATTGCGAAATCACTTACGTTTAGCGTCCATGTTCATGCTTGCCTCATTGCTTCCTCTTACCCCGTTTGCCATCCATGCTTGAGTCAATTGACAAGATTTCCATCCTTACATATTATTACATTCGTAACATTGTTAGCTTATGTGAGCATACATACAACTATTCACTTTCTTTCTATTCATACGTTAATTGATTTTCGTTAGTCAAATTTCGTATAAATGAGACATTTATTAATATAGTTATCTCATTTCCAATCCATACAACTAAACTATCATCAAGCATAGCACGTAAATCATTTAATACATAACACATTAACTCTTTACTTTAACATTTGTGTCTATTGGCCATTCCATGATATCCCTATACTGTTGACTTTCAGATAGTCAACTGTCTTGCTTAATACTTTAAACTTTTGAACATGTATTCATCTAAATATGATAGGCCATAATAATAATATCATAAGTATTTCATACTCGTATTGTGTGATATGTACAATTCACGTGATCCTATAAACAATACTCATATACATTCACATACACGTATTTTCACATGCTAATGCTTCATGATTCTACAAATAGCAAATATCATTTGAGGTAATTATATAACATAATTCCAACATATCCTTTACTAATAAGCTCGTATGATTCACATTTAGCACATATTCGCCTCTTAATCATAACAAAGCAAATCATTAAATATACATAAGTATCACACCATTCAAGCGCAAGGTACAAGCCTCTAATGCATAATTCTGATCAAAGCATTCATTTATTTGAATTCTCATACGAATTCCATTTAACTCACATTCTTCAAATTATTTTACCACTAATCTCATCTTTTTTATTTTCATTTATTAACAAATCATATTCTTTCACGCATCAAAGTACCTTAATCTATATTTACTTCATTCATTATTCATAATCTTACGTTTCAAACTCAACCTCTTACGTTCGTCATTCATTTCGTGCCATTCGCTTCATTACTTTCAATTCTTACGAATTCTTTTTCGTTGTGATCACAAATTGTGATCGTAAGTATCTTATTATTATGCTTATAAGGATCTTACGCCATTATTAAATAGTCTTTTAGATCATACGGGAACCCCAAACGTGAAAAACAAAAAAATTCAGCGGACTAAACTTTCGCGGGTCGTCGGCGACGGCCTTATAGCCCGTCGGCGACGGGCTCTAAAAAGTGGCGTCGGCCACTATGTCCTGTAGACAGTCAATTAGGGCGTCGGCCCAAGGGGGGGGGGCGTCGGTGACGGCAGAGCAGCCCGTCGGTGACGGCAGAGCAGCCCGTCGGCGACGGCCTCCCGATTGCTGAATCGCTGTAAGTCCATCTTTGGGTGTTTTTTATTCCTTTCCAGGTCCGTTCCAGCCATACGGTTCCTGGAACTTCCCGTTTGACCTTCCAAATTTTTACTTCCCATGTATTTAACTTAAATATTTACATCGTACACATATCAAACATACTTACATCTATTACGACTTAAACGTTACCTCGTGGCGATCATGGAGCGAGCACACCTTCGAAGCCGTCAGTTTGAGTTCAAGCACTACTACCTGTGCTCGAATCCCTCAAACCTCGGCTCTGATACCAACTTGGAACGCCCCTTTTTCCATATACTTTAGAACTTAATAGATTCAACAATTATTTTTAGAAAAATTCGGCATGACCCGTTTGCAATATGAACAATCCCTGTTTTGACAAACTTAATTTCAAGTAATTAACTACACTTTCAAAAGACCAAACAAATCAAACTTCAAAGTTTAACTACTATTCAAAACTAATTACAACAAAATACATTTGACCATAACTTTATTACTAAAGGTAGCGGAAGCGTTTATAGGCGAGTTTCACATGGGTGCTCGTTCCAAGTCGCCGAACCGATTAAACTGAGGATTTACCTACATCAAACACCAATGAAAGAGTTAATCCATAATCACATTAACAATTTTTAAATCGAATAGTCTACATATTTCTTGCCTTTACATCATTCTTTTCCTTTACGCTTACTACCCGTTGAACGGGTCCATACATTTCCGTCTCAATGGAGACATTACATTCCATTCTTTACATACCCGTTAGTAACGGATATTAACATTCATGGCATAACTTCCATTCGGTTCGTTTATGACGAACAATTCAAATCCTTACATTCTTACACAAGTACTCCAACCCGTACATGACGGATTGAGAAAAGCTTCATTAGATTTCTTTCTTAACTTTCCAATAACCGGTTCAACTAAGATGAATCAGTTATGATGCAACCTTATTCATACACCTTCCTTTTTCATCATCCGTTCATAACGGATCATACAACTTACTACTCAACTTCCACAAACTACCATTACTATGATTTTTGGCATAAATGACAAGTCACAATAAAGATTAGTAATCATAATACAACATGCTATAAATGTATGTATAAATTAACATACCTCGATCTTGTGAGCCTTCCAATTTCCTAGTGTTTGAACCTTCTTCTTTCACGCCTATAACAACACATTCATTCGTTTATTTAGTACAACTAAATTCCATTCCATCATATTCCAAAATACACATATTTATTCTTTTAAGCATTTCGTCAAACACTTGGTGAGCATTGTATTTACAAGCATCATATACAAGTATACAAGGCATGAATCCTACTAGTTCGCTTCATAACCCATCAAAAATCAATCAAGTTATTATCATTCTTTTATCCTACATCATTTCACCTATGATTTGGGTATTACAACAGCATCATATTTCAACATTTCACATAGTTATATCTAATCAAATCATCATATTCATAGCACATCATCATAATTTAGTCTCATACAAAAATATCTTTCAATTTACCTAGAATCCAACATGAGTCTCATTCTAAAAAGAAATCCTAACTCGGATTTCTCACATTTGTTACAAGAATTCGAGATTGGGTTGAATCCCTCATCCTAAAATTCATAATTTCAGAAAATTAAACTTACCACTTCGGAAATTGGGGTTAGATACTCGAAAATGAGGGCTCATGCATTGGATTATCTCTTGATTTCGGGTCTAATTGCTTCATTTTCTTGAAGTTAGGGTTTAACCCCTTGTGCTCGTTCTTGGTCGATCTCCCAGACACACCTGATGTGTGTTTTTGAGATCTAATTGTTATTATAATTTAATTTTAATAATTTTACACCTTTACCCCCTTAAATTTATGGGTGTATTTAAATTTAAGCTTTTCTCCATGCTTAACTATTTACCCTACACACTTTACCAACTAAGTTAGGATTTTATTTTTATTCAATTCATTTTATTCGTTTCATAAAAATTTCGGGATGTTACAGTTATTTAGTATTGGTACTTTAAGTATTTTAGCGAGATTGTTACGTATTGCATCGTGTTGCGTTTTAGCGTGATAAATCGAGTTGTGCGAGTAGCGTTTGAGCGAGGTAATCAACACATATAAAGCACACACAAGTAAAGCGTATAAGAACACACAGCATAACATTACTACTATTAACAGCGTTTGCGATTTAGCGGTTTAGCGCGATAAGCGACTGCGAAGGTGAGAGTGGTTACCGAACAAACAAACACACTCGGCAAGTAAAGTAGCATAATTCTCTGTGATTCATGTTGCGTTAGTGTTGAGCGTTTGCGAACGTAAAGCGTTTAAGCGTGTAGTGGTGCTGTGTGATGAAAAGGTGTTTAGTATAACATAACCCTTTATTTACATCGAATCTCGGAGTACAAAACAGTTACAAATCGAAGTAAACAGTAGCAAACGGATAACAATTCGAAAAGTCGGGTTGTTACAGTTCCCTAGTCGTAGTCAAGAGTACTCGAGAAGCACTCGGCCTAGGCGGAGAGTACTCGGGGAGTAATTGGCCTGGAGGAAGAGTACTCGTGCTTGGCAGCCTACCTTGTAGCGAGTACTCGAGGAGTACTCGACCTCTGAGACCTTGTTTTACAACCATGGATAAGATAGTAGACCAACTAAGGTTGATAGGATTCCAGTCCAGTAAGTAGAGGAGCCTTCATTCCATGTCGTCGACCTCCTATTAAGCATTAACCTATTTAACCTGACATGCACGCTAAAAGGTCAGCTACGTTGAGTGAATCCTAGTTTAAGTTGAAAATAAGGGTTTATAGTTTTGAGTAAGATCATTTTAATAATCAACCTCAAATAACATTTTAACATCAATCGTGCAATAAATTTAATCATCAATATGAATACATAATTGTCAAGCAGACTTCACCATCAATTGCTTGACACAATCCAAGCATGCTTACACTGGTATAAGACTCCATGCCTGCTACACTATATCGCTTACAAGGCCCCATCAATTTGTTCCATTAATTCATCAAACTGTTTGGCATCAATCATCAATCATTTAAACTTGCACAATCAATATTAAACATTTAACATCAATCAATTAATAATCACATAATGCCAATCAAGTACTCCAAAGAGCAATACCATTTAAGGTAGCATATATATCAGCCCAAAAATAGAACTGACTTGTTAATCTATGATTTACTTTTACCGTTCATTGAATGATTTGACCCTAGCACGACTCGTCAATCTGGTCAATGGGTAAAAATTAAATCGAATTAACATACTTGTGCTTAACATAAGGGGCAAAACATAGGTTTTCCAGGAATATGATAGGTTGTTGCATGTAAGGTTAGGTGAAATAGGAGGTTTCACTTTGCTGGATTATGCGTGCAACATAGAAGCGAACCCTAGGTTTCGCTGGTGTCGGGTTGTGCCTGAAGGGTGTGGTTGTGCTAAAACAATCAGGCGCAACTCAAGTTGCACCTGAACAACGTTGAGCGCAACATGGCACATAACCCTAATGTTTCATTGGCAGCTACAACCCTTCTCACCCGATATTTTTTCGTTAAGATCTCAAGTTTAATGTTGGAAATGCATAGTAATCATCAAATAGCATCATACTAAGAGTGAGTCATCAGAAGCATGCACCTTTTTTACGTAGAACTTACCAGGTTAGTGAGATCATCTCAATTCCAACCCATTTCAGTTAGGAACAATTGTTAACCCGCTCTTTGGTCCTTGTTTGATCAACAATCACGTAAAATCAATCCACATTGTTCCTCCTTAGTTCCTTACTCGAGACTAACTTAAATCAACCATTGAAATCAACAATTGAAATAAACTTTTTCTCTCTAGGGTCTCTCTCTAGAGTGTGTAGAAGATAGGAGAATGATGAGTGCTGATTTGAGTCTTTCCTTTGTAGAGTTTCATGCTTATAGTTACTATTTTGCCCTCCATGGGCTATCCTTGCTTATTTCCTTTTTGGCCTTTTAACTTCCGAAGCCTTATTTTAAGTCCACAATCACATCAATAATTCATCAAGTCCACCAATAATTTATTTTATTAATTTCGTATTCAGTTAATCTGTTTAAACTCAAATTTGGGGTTGTTACAACTGATATGGTATTTGATGATACCCATATCAATTATCTGAAACCATACACCCGATTACCCAAACCATATAGCTAAGAAAAATATTTTTTGTTTTCCCTTGTAACTTATCTAGTAATAAACTTATTTTTTTAGAATTTATATTTTCATGAAATTGACAAATATATATATATATATATATATATATATATGGGTAAGGTTATTGTAAAAAAAGTTAAAAGTGTGAGAAATGTGAGAAATATTGTGGAGATGACATGTGTCCTAAATCTAAATTAATTCAAAAGGGTAAACAAGTAATTTTATCATTAATTCAATTAATTAAAAACTTCCCATAACCGCCACCTTAATTATAGGATCTGGATTTTTTTTAAAAGATCTCTATAAACACCATTCTGCAAGTGTATAACACCATTCATGGACTAAACATCTGATCGAAACATATTTTTTTCTCTATATAAGTATAGCAATATGGTACTCATATTAAAGATAAAAAAACGCTCGTTATTATGGTGTAATTTTTTTAAAAAAAAATTACGTATAAAAAGTTATTGACGTTTAGAAAAGACGGGGGGAAGTTACATGTGCATTAATGTTAGTTTCTTAATTTAAAAATGTTAAATTTATCTATATACCCTTAATCTAGAAAATTAATATGTTTAATAGTAAACATTATTTACAATTTTGCCATTATGATCTCAGCCATTAGATCAAAGATCTAATGGTGTAGATTCTTTGTTACCTTTCTCACAAAAAACCTTTACCTCTCTCTCTCTATATATATATATATATATTTCAACTATTTTATGGTGATAATAATATGTATGTAATTTATCAGATTTTACTTTCATGTCGTTAAGAACATAAAATTTTATAAAAATTGTAATGATAAGAAAAAGAAATTCACTTAGAAATCCAAAAGGCTACTTTTTAACAATATTTGAGATTGAGTATCACGTTAATTTCAGCTGTTAACATTCTCGATATGTGTTAAAAAAATATTTGAATTAGATCCATGTATAGCTAACTCTAAATTCTATAATTTAGCTTTTTTATCGGATAACTTATACACCTTCTAATACTACCCCTAAATATGCATCTACCATGAGATTTGAATCTTCAAACACTTAACGAGGAACACTTTTTCGATACACCTTGATACCACTAGATCACAAGCCATTAAGTTCTAGAATTTAGTTTCACTTGGTTTCAACATCATATGAGTTCATTTGGAGTCTCTAATGCACCACCACAAAGTTGAACGAAAACCAAGCCCAATTAAGTTTGAATTTATTACTGAACTTGCAGATTGTCAAATATAAGATGGATTAAATTCTAGATTTTGCTAGGTCACGCATTATTGTGACACCATACCAATAAATCATGATTCTTCCAAATGTATATAGCTTTTAGCTTTAAAATTTGATTCTTTTATACCAAAATGTTAAAAGAGTGTATGATATATTGATATCTACATCTTAGTTTCCTTGATTTAAAGAATTTATAAGAAAAAAAAAAAGTTTTGTCCACGTGAATTGAACAAACTTTATTCTTTCTTAAGATATATTAAAACATGAAAACTATGATGGCATTTTAACGTATAAAATAGTATGAAACACCAATGAATATCAGAGGATCTAAAAGTTTTAAACTACCTATAAGTGGAATGTATCAAAAAAGTATAAGAACTCCAGTTGTCACCTAAGCCTAAGGGGACTAAATAGAATATTGGAACTTAGGCATCACATTCATTTTTCTTTTTGTCACTAGGTAGGACCATCATCAGTTAATCATAAAAGCCTCAATCTACATGTAACATGGTATCAAATGGCATAACTCAAGTGAGGATCTTTTAACATGGCAATCTCAGTAATATAATAGACTATAATATTTTTAGGAATGAACAAAGTGGTGTATCTTTTGTAAATATGATGAGTAAGGGCTTGTTTGTTTAGCTCTTAATAAGGCTCTTAATGATTCAGATCTCTTACTGGTTCAGTACTTAATGGTTCAGACTGTTTGTTTCGCGAGCAGATGTCTGAATGGTTCAGACATTTGCGTCTGAATGGTTAAGCATTATATTGAGTCTGAATGAATAAATGATTAAGACCTCTAATTTGAATTGGTCAAACATTTGCGTCTAAATGGTTAAACATTATACTGGCTCTTTCTGGTTCACACCTCTTTCTGGTTCAGCACTTAATAGTTCAGATTTCTTACTGGTTCAACACTTAATCATTCAAAAATTGCTAAACAACCCCTAAGATGATTTAATACACTATAACAATAACGGAAGAAGAGGTCTAACATGAAAAGCATCAAATCAGCCGAGAACGATTTCCTAAACACACTTCAATGGTTATCTAATTATACGAGTATAATTTACAACCCTAGAAATCAAATAACATGGTTTCAAATGGCATAACTCAAGTGGGATGTTTGACATTGCAATCTCACTAAAATAAGATACTACAATATTTTTAGGGTGAACAAAGTGATGTACCTTTTGTAAATACGATAAGTAAGATGATTTAATACACTTTAACAATAATAGAAGAAGAGGTCTAACATGAAAAGCAAGAGCTTTTCAGATGAGCCAAGGACGACTTCCTAAAAAACCACTTCGATGGTTGTCTAGTTGTACGAGTACAATTTACAACCCTAGATTTCTATGGATTTAGGCAAGTCATCCTTGGCTATCCAAATCGCTCTTTGATCTTCATATAAGACCTCCCTTCCGTCTTGTCTACCCTTCCTCGTTACACCTTTTAAAATAGTCGTTGAACTCTAAACCACAAGAGATGACTCAATGTCATAATGTGGGACATTATACTCTTAGTTGACCTACTTATAGTCATCAAATGACATCTATATATAAAGGAGTCAGGAGTGAGGAGATATGAAGTATCAAGAAGCATCGTTTCTAACATGCAAGTCAAGATGTCCACTTGTGAAAAAAATGCTTTTTTTTTTTTTTTCCTTTACGAACATTTGAGAGAAATTAATCAACAACCCATACAAGAATATATTCTGGTCATCAATCTATTTGATATTATCCATCTAGAGACATCTATTTAGATTGGATGTTCACTGATTTACCTAATAGATAGTATATAACACAACTTTACTTTTCTTTATATGTACCTAATAATTTTGACTATTGACCTCCTACTCAAAGGCATTCCTTTATGCCTTTCTTTTCCCTGTTTTTCCAAGTGCTTAAACATAACTCACATAAGAGGCCCAAAACGATGATTGGTGTAAAATGTGTGTAGTGTCCACTGTGGTGTTTGTTTTTTGGCCAGAAGCACTTCTGGCCACTTATGTCTGCGCGGCGCAGACGCGCGCAGAGATTTGGAGTCCGCAGCTTGTTTGTTTTCTCGCAGACCTTTCATTAAAAAAGGTCTGCGAGGCCTCTTCACCACACAGACATGATTCCATGTCTTCTTGGAACCTCTTCTTGGCAGACCTCTTCTTCCACCACCTCCACCACCACATCCCTGCCACCACCTCCACCACCACATCCTCCGCCACCACCTCCACCTCCGACACCCCTGCTCCGCCACCACCTCCACCTCCGACACCCCTGCTCCGACACCATCATCGTCATCATCTGTTATCATCATCATCATCGATGGCAAACAAAACCCCCAAATCGATCGGAAACAAAACCCCCCAAATCGATCAGATCTGTTATCATCATCATCGATGGCAAACAAAACCCCCAAAATCGATCAGAAACAAAACCCCCAGATCGTCATCGATCTGTTACATCATCCTCATCATCGATCGGTTACATCATCATCATCATCATCGATCTGTGGTGTAGTGGTGACGGTGGTGGCGGTGGTCGATCTGCATCATCATCATCATCATCATCGATCTGTGGTGCAGTGGTGACGGTGGTGGCTGTGGTGCAGTGGTGACGGTGGTGGCTGTGGTGTAGTGGTGACGGTGGTGGCGTTGGTGAAGTGGTGGCGGTGGTGATGGTGGTGAAGTTGTGGCGGTGGTGAAGTGGTGGCGGTGGTGACGGTGGTGGCGGTGGTGAAAGCAGAGAGAATAGTCTGGTGTGTGTGTTGTGTGTGTGAAGAGGTTTATGTATAAAAAAAAACAAACTCTCTTCTTCTTGTAGACTGCAGACTTTTGGTCCACCTCTTCTCCTGCAGATGCCTGCAGATGTGGTCCGCAAACTGCAGACCTTTTCCTACAGAAAAAACAAACAGCACCTTAATTTGAAGTCAACTTTCATAAATTTGATCTATTTTGACATTAAGATTTTGACTTGACATAGATTTTCTCCGCTTATATCAATTCATTCTATTGTAATATTCTGTTTAGATGTAAAAAAGAACCTAATAGAAATTATTCGTCGAAATTATTTGATATGAAAAATTCGTTTGTGTAGTAGCATTTACACCAAAAATTTGTAAGAAATAAAGTCACTTTAAAATTAAAAGTAAATAAATTGAAGTTTAAAATAACTTATTCTAGAACAAGATATATTTAAGACATAAAATGAAGTTTAAACCGGCCCAATCGAAATATCTTAATCTTAACAAATATATATGAAAATATTCCAAGCTTCTTGAGTTCAAAAGTCATTCAAGTTGGGGACCCAATTCCATCGAATAATGAAGATGCAAAATCTTCTAGAAAAAAATTAAAAATGAGATATAATAATAGTTGCGTATACTTGTATCAACTCGTTAGATGGCGTGTCTAAATGAAGGTTTTAGCTATTCACGGACGGAACCAAGAAGTTCAAGTGGGTTTCCTGACCCCATTGGCAAAGCCACGCCCCCCCCCCCCCCCCAATTTTTTCCGAAACTGGGGGGGCGGCAACGTATATACCTATACGAAAGTACTATTCATAACACTACGCATCGATAAGTTTGGGGGGGGGGTGCCCCCTCGGGGGTAGCCTAAGCTGCGCCCCTGCCAGACCCCATATGTCATGGCCACTAGATATTGTAGGGTTTTCTTTTATATAAAATATATGCTATTAGGAAAAAAAATGGATCTAATAGTTGTATTCGCTAATGAAAAGAAATTTATGATCATGCCAGATTAATAAAATTTGGGATCCCAATCACATGCACTCGATATAAATAATACTTCACAAGAAATTTGAATAGTTAATGTCAGTCAGGTATTTAAAAAGTTCATTTTCTCGTTATATTCTCTTCACAAATTTATAGAATATAAAAGTGCTTTTAGCCTAGTGGTATCAACTATCAAAAGTTCCACTCTTATAATCAGTGGCGGATCTAGGATTCCGACCAAGCGGGAACGTTTTATAAATAAGCGGTAACGAAATCGAAAAAACGTCAAATTTTTCCAAAATTTACACTAAAAATGTCAAAAAATTTCCGACCAAGCGGTAGCAGAGGCTACCCCTTGATACACTATACATCCGCCCCTGCTTATAATGGACAATGATATAGAATTCTAAATAGGATTAAAAGGTGTGTTAGCCATTTTAAGAAATCGAAAATAGATCTACAATAGAGGGAATTGAGATTGTAATGTATTAACTACTAATGTATGCTTTAACCCTTAAGCAAATATGGAATGGGCTACTTATTGGGTCTCGTTGTGGGCTAAATTACTTCTTGTAAAAAATAATTCTAAACATATGAACTGATAACCATTTACAACATAGTGGGCTAAATTACTTCTTGTAAAAAATAATTCTAAACATATGAACTGATAACCATTTACAACTTAAGCATGTTCAAAATATAATAATAATTACCTTGTGATTTTTTTATGCAAAAACATGCAACGGATTATTTAATTTAGGTAAACTAGTTAGTAAATTAGTGTGCTCGTATGCCATTTTAGAGCAACGAGCACACAGTATTCTTAGATAAAAGGCGAAATAATAGTTCGCTTTTTCTA
Organism: Helianthus tuberosus; assembly: GCA_030545235.1. NCBI lineage: Eukaryota > Viridiplantae > Streptophyta > Magnoliopsida > Asterales > Asteraceae > Helianthus > Helianthus tuberosus. Next base: position 218,366,747 of record CM060399.1, on the reverse strand, counting down.
GTCATTTTCTCATGTCAAGCGGTATTTTTTTTACCTTTAATCTTCTTTTTGTGTGTGGATGACAAAAAAAATGAATTAACGGGTGACAAAAAAATGAATTAACTGAACTATAAATAACCAAACCAACTGAGAAACCGATGATTCGGTTATGAATTCGTTGAAAGCGGGTTTACATTAAAACCAACTTTATGTGTTTTTAAAATAATTTTATATGACAAAAAAAAATGTTTGTAAATAACATATATTCATTTATAAGTTAAAAGTATCGTTGATATTTCATTTGACTCGTTGATATAACTGGAGTTATTAATTGAATTCAGCTCGAATCCACCCATGTCAAAAGCATGTGGTTACCCAAACTAACCTAGTTGTTTATAACCGAAACCAGTCGGTTATAAAAATACAAAAGCCAAAACATCAGTTATAAATTTGTCCTCAAGATGTTTTATGCAGAAAAGTAACATTGTAAGGGTGTTTGCGGATCAAAAACCAATCCGCCCCGGAACAAAAACTGAGAAATGACAACTATGACCCGACCCGAGGACCCCTAAGTAAAGATTAGAACTGTGATTAGTTGGAGTCCTTTCGGAAAGAAAGCTCTCCAAAAATAGGCATATGCTATTTTAGTGCAACGAGCACACGGTATTCTTTAGTAAAAGGCGAAAGAGTAGTTCGCTTTGTGCTCATTGCATAGCTGCGTGTTGTTTTCAATTGCAGCTGGGCTGATTATATACACACCTCCTTCCTTTCTAACTTATTTAACCACCCTATGTGGGACAAACCCAGCCCCATTCTCACTTGTATTTGGTTGTTATTTTACCTTATTTTGTAAGTTTATTACTTGAGTAAACTTCAGTTTTACTTCCTGTGGTTTGGTCACTTTAACGGTTTTGCCCAAAACCTTTAAAAATAGTCATTTTCCTCCAATAGTTTGCTATGGTTTTTCCATTTTGCTCCCCGCCTCTAACTCCATCCAAATTGTCTGTTTTTTTCAATTTGCTCCCTGCAGAGAGCAAAATGGAAAAACCATAACAAACTATTGGAGGAAAATGACTATTTTTAAAGGTTTGGGGCAACACCGTTAAAGTGACCAAACCACAGGGAGCAAAATGGAAGTTTACTCTTATTACTTTGTTGCTATAATCTTTCACTCCTTAATTTGTTAATCATCCATAATGATAAGATGAAAGAACTCTAAAGCTACATATACCCAACGGCCAACATATCAACGCTTTATTTCGAATATGGTGACTCGCATCAATGTAAAACATCCACTCTTTCTTATATCTTGTCGAGTAGGAGTCTAGTGGTCATTTAATCGAATCAAAGCTGGTCGGTAGTTATTATTTACTTGTTTGATTTCACGACAGATATATGTTTTTGAAGGTGTGACAGGAAAATCTTTCAAAGTTTCAATTATGTTACATCGATCGACAACTCTTCAAAGTACCATTTGTTTGTTGATAAAATTGTTATCAAACTCGAGCTCCTATTCATATAAGCGTAGGAACAAAATTTGACTTGAAGGCAACCAGCTCTATATTAAGTACCTCGCTTATTAGCGGTATGAGTCAACTCATTTCCTTGCATATATTGGACGCTTGTATGATTAGATATTGTTGTTAAGTTTTTCATTCGAGACCCTAAGAGTAATGGAAATTAGGGGTGCTAAACGGGTCGTGTTCGCGGGTTGATAGGTCCAACCCGACCCAAACCTAAAAATTTTACACTAACCACGAACCCGAAAATCATGTCAAACACCTAAACCCGAACACCACCCGAATAAGCGGGGGTTAACCCGAACATGACCCGTTTGACCCGAACTTTTTATTTTCTTTTGCATACTAATATATTAAAATTAAATTTTATAACAAAAAATACGAATGTATATAAAATAATTACATTTTATTTAAAAAATCTTATGTTAAGTTCTCTTTTAAATTATAGTTATCGCATATTTGAAAAATAAAATATAATATAAGTTGGTTAAACTGGTAAGCCCGCCAACCCGATGGGTTCGACCCGAACCTGGCCTGTTTAGCTAAACGGGTTTGTGGGTTCAACTTGAAATTGACCCGAACCCGATTAGACTAAACCCAAAGCCGCGAATTTCGTGTTAGGTTCGGGTCGGGTTTTCAAATCGTGTCAGAGATTCACACCCCTAATGGAAATACATACAAAATTGTCATTTTTTTACAAAGATGAGCTAGCTCGTCAAACTCGTTGAGCTATGAGTTGGCGTAAACCAGCGAGCAAAGTACTAACTCAATCGTTAGTTCAGTTGGATATAATAAAATATGGTTCGCTCGGTGATCGGTGTAGAAGCCCCAATCAAAGATAACGAGAGTTATGAACTCATTTACCTTAGACTAGTTAGGGTACATTTGGTCTTTATTGATTTTATAAAGCAGAAATGCATGAAATGATCATGAGCAACTTGCTTATACACACATATGTCAAACACATGAATCTACTCAAGTCATCAACTAGTTCAAACATTAAAAGAACATTCGTGTCCAGTACAAATGTAAAAGTCATATTGAACATATTTGTAGAACAAAACCTACACTCGATTGTGAACAAAGGTAATTAAGTTATTGGTGATTTAAAAGTCATATGTACATTGTATTTTATTTATATACACTTAATTGCATGTTATCAATTTGTAAAATGTATTGATATTAGTACCATTGCAAAAAGCTCAAATACAAATAGGTCTTAACATACAAAATACCCTTAACGTAAGAAGTGGAGATTTTTTTCCCTACTACTTAAGAATGACGTTTAATTGCAAAATGTAAAAAAATGTTAATTTACAATTACTTTACAAAATTACAAAATTACTCTACTGGTGTAAAATCACATATTTTTTTTTTATTCTGTGACGTGCTTAATTAGTAGGGGAAAAAAATACTTCACTTCTTACGTCAAGGATAATTTGATGTTAATACCCATTTGTACAATAATTTAACCCATTAGTACCAAATATGCTATGTTTATTTATTGTTATACGTTGAAGGTCACGAATAAAAAGAGCTAAAATTATAATTAGTGTTGTTGAGCTAAAAAGTAGATAATGTGACGCAAACTAAAGTTGTTTTATACATCGATTTATTACAGATTATATCACTTTACTTTGACTTTGTTAATTTTTCGTAGATTAAGAAGAATATGGATGGGATGATCAGGAGCAAAAGAAGTGTCCATGAAGAAATCGGTTAAATCAAAGTTGCGTAAAGTGAATTAGAAAAGAAAAAATAGGAAAATAATATTTAGGTAATGTGATGTTGGGTACTTGGGTTGTTGGCGTGATCCAAAGAAAATATGTTTGGACTTCGATTAAGAATCAATTGGGCTTAGCTCCAATTGTTGTGTTGGACTGCTGGGCATCGTATGGAAAAAACACATAACAAAAATAAATGAGCTGAAATGCTGAATCGTTGATGAACGAAACACGATTGACCAATTAACCTACAAATACATCCCTCACGTTGATTAGGTTATAAGGGTGGATATACAATAGGAAGTTTATTTGGCTATGAAGGCTAGGAAGTGATCTTGACCATCCATTTAGTTAATCAAGGACTAAAATTAAATCAGGGAAATTTAAGGGAAGAAAAGAGACGCGTGAGTTTGTTTAGGGGCATTATAGTCAATCCAAGCCAATAGTTTCTCTCTCCTCCAATCCCCCCCCCCCCCCCCATTTTTTAAACGTTAATAACTCTTTCATACAACATTATTTTTTTATAAAAATTGCACAAAAAAAACGAGCGTTTTTTTATCTTTAAAACGAGTATACTATTGATATATTTTCAAAAAAAAAAATTAAAAACCCAGTTGCGTAAAACGCAATAGAAAAACCCCCAGTTACGTAAAACGCAATGAAAAAAAAACCCTAAAAATGACATTTTTCTAAAACGCAATGCACAAAAAACAAAAAGAAATGACTTATTTGTAAAACGCAATGGCCAGAAAACACAAAGAAATGTCTTATTTCTAAAACGCAATAGCCAAAAAACACAAAAGAAAGTGTACTTTCTAAAACGCAATGGACTGAAAACACAAAAAAATGTGTTTTACCTAAAACGCAATGACTAAAAACACTTCAAAAATGTGTTTATCTAAAACGCAATAGCCAAAAAACACATAAAAATGTCTTATTTCTAAAACGCAATGACTTAAAAACACAAAAGAAAGTGTTTTTTTTTCTAAAACGCAATGGACTAAAAACACAATAAAATGTGTTGTTTCTAAAACATAATGAATTAAAAACATAAAAAAATGTTTTATTTCTAATCAAGCATTATTGCGTTTTAATTTCTACAGGCATTTGAAGAAATTAGAATACATGAGTTTTGTTGTTGCATCATTTTAGACTACCCATCACTTTTTCTAATGAGCAGACTACTGACTACCCATCACCTGAGGTGTTTTATTATTATTATGCACATAAAGCAATGCTTCATCCAATAGAGTAATAGACCCTTGTTTGATTAGGTATCTCAAACTAAAACGCAATGACAAAACACTCGATCTTTCTACAATGGTTTCTCAATCGAAGTGCATTGTGTTTTTTAAAAACGCAATTCTCACCAGGGTCGGAGCTTCTCGCCACCGGTAATCGCCTCAAATGATAAAACACAATTTTCACCGGGGTCAGAGCTTCTAGCCACCGATAACCGCCTCAATGATAAAACGCAATTCTTACCGACGTCGGAGCTTTTCGCCACCGGTAACCGCCTCAATAATAAAACGCAATTGAGGTGTGGTAGTAGCAACAGATGATAAACCCATATCATAACCTCCTTATAAGTTATAATTCACCTTCAATCATACAAATTAACACATATTATAATTTCATATATCTTGTGAAGGTGAAGTATGTTTAGAGAAGAGAATTGAGAAGATTACCTGAAAATTGGATCGATCGAAACTCCGGCAACAGGTGGTAGGGGGAACGGGTGGGGTTGCAGACGGCGAAGATGCTGGGGAAATGGCAGGGTTTCGATTGTGAATTTGGGAGTTTCTCAGCGAGGAGACGTGGTGGTGGAAGAGGAGTTTGTTTAGGGATTTTAAAATAAAAGGAAGTGGACCAAAATACCCTTCATCTCTAAAAAATGATTATAACACGTGTCAAGCTCTGATGACTTCTTAGCCTTCCTAGCAAAATATAACTTCCTATTTGATCCTTACCCTAGGTTATAATCACGTTTGTTACACGAGTTGATAAATGTAATGTTTTATTGTTAGTAATAAAATGTTGTGTTTTAAAATTGTCAGGAATAGTGAACCATTGTTATTGGTGAAAATGGCGGCAAACTATTGCCATGTGGATTCCACTAAGTCCTTTATTATTCTTTTAGTTGCTTTGTTTTTAATGTGAATATATATATTGTTGAAAGAAAAGCTTAGTATTAAAATGGAGTGTGGTGGAGTGGTTGATTTATGATAAACCTAATTAAGTCACCCGGGTTTAAAACTTGGGAAGGGCTAAGTTTTGCCTTTTTTTGCTTAAAACATTACATTTAGTATCCCTCAACTTTACCCGGTTTTTTCTTTCCTTAACTCAGTTTATGCTACTACTCGACTTTATTTATAGTTCCTAAAGTTTATAACTGCTTTTTCCTTTGACGATGGTGTTTTTATCTACGTCTCCATATTGTTTTATTGAGATTGTGTTACATTACATATATGATATATACCTTCATGTATATTATTCCAAGTTACATGTATGTATATTGAAACATATAAGCGTGCACTCCTCATGTCACACCCCAACCGATGGCGGAAACATCGGGGTTAGGCACTGAGCGAAACAGATTGTCCAAGAGAATCCATAACACTATTAGTGACATTATAATTAACATTCATGTCCCATACCATAAACTCATAAAGCACAAATAGTTGTTACAGACATTGTTCTCAAAGACAAATACTGTTCCGACAACTCAAATATTATTAGTGGGTTTCTAGACCTCCTAACTTGATTCCACAAAATTCTAGCAATCCTAGCATCCTAAACACCTGTCACATACGTTAAAATAGGTCAATACACATAGTGTAAAGGTGAACATACAAGTTTAATAGCATAATAGTATTGAAAGCGATTTACGCATAACCAACATGTAACACGTAGAAATGTGAAGCAAGTAAGCTATCGATAATGAAATTTGCACAGACATGACTGCGAGTTGTAGAATGCGCAACACATATCACCACTGTGACACGTGAAGAAATACCCTTAAAAACCCCTGTCCACGACAGGTGCTGAGTCCAAACTATAGTACTATCGTTGCTAAGGTGTCAGGCAACAATCACTGTTGTAACATAACATACAAGCATTTATCGAATAACACGTATAACATGTAGAGCGGTTAGCGTACAAAAGTAGTTGCGTTGTGTGTCATTGTGATTTGATATAAGTAACGTATGTAACTTCCAAAAGTGCGTTAAGCAAAAAGGGATCGAGTATACTCACAGAGCGTGTTTAGTAAATAAACACAGTCTTGGATTGAAGGGAGCGCTTGGGGGATTAGCCTGATCACAGTACGACAGTATAAGCGTTGAACAGTGCGTAAAACCGTGTGTCGGGTGTGATGGGTGAACGGATGGTGGTTCGATCGGATGGCCATCCGGACGGATGGTCATTCGACTGAGGGAGGTGTGTTTGTAAAATGTTAAACTTTTGAGGTTTTTGTTGTAGTATAAATAAAGTCATTCGATCGGATGGTCATCAAGACGGATGGCCGTTCGATCGGATGGTTGTTCGATTGAAACTGATAATCTTTGAAAATTTTGTAAAAGTTTAAGTGTTGAGTTTATCAAGTCACCTGGTCGAATAGTCGTTCGATTGGATGGCCGTCCGATCGGATGACTATTCGATCGAGCAACTGTTTGTTTGAAACTTTGTAAAAACATTTAAGTTGAAAAGTTTGCAGTTTGACGGAGACGGTATGACGGCGTGTTAAACAATGGAAATCTTATCAAGTCCAATTCGTCTGATCGGACGGGAATCACCCCGTTCGACCAACCTTAATTGTTCTTGATGGGGTTTCATGTTCAACCTGTGAGTCGGTCGTCTCTCCGGTAGAAATCTATCCTCATGCCGGTTCTCCATTAGAGGATGAGTAGAGAACCCAAACGAGTCTAGATTCTAACGGTTTTGAGTGAAAAGCGAAAGATGATTGAAGAAAAGTTTAAAACACTTGGAAAATGTTTGAAATCAGTGTAAAATCATATGGAAATCCTTTAGATCCGAATGGTTCTTGATGAGATGAGGTCATACTTCAGTGTTCATGAGAACCCATGGTGACGTCACCCTAGAACAACTCAAAACCAAGGGATTTCTCGGTGAAAAGTTGTGATTTGATGGAGAAGATTATGAGAAAGTGTGTAATGAAGATGGAAGTACAAGATTTAGGAAGAAAACTTACAAGAATCGCAAGGAATCGAGAGAAAAGAGGCTGAGAGTGCACGGGTCGGACGGAGATGTCACATCAATGAACAGTGATGTAACAGGAGGGGTATATATAGTGTGAGAGGAGAAAAGGCGGTGTGAAGTGGACTGGTCGGACGGCCGTTCGATCGGATGGTCATCCGGTCGGATGTCCATTCGACCGAATAGTTGTTCGATCGGTTGGCCTTTGCGAGTTGGTTTTTCGACTTTCGTTTCGTGCGTTGAGCGTTGCGTTTAAGCGAGTTGCGAGTAAGCGGCGATAGTATTAAACAATAGTTACACAAATAACATAACCAACACATAACAACATACAAGTAGTTAAATCTGCGTTTAGCGTTTGCGATTAAATAGCGTTGCGTTAGAGTTGCGATTGCGTTTACGAATAACACCTTTAACATATATAACATGCACAAGTAAAGCACATAATAACACACACACACATATAGAACAATCAAATAACTGCGATTCGAGTTGCAATGCGATAACGATGTAATAGTGTTAAGTAGATTAGCGTTTAATAACGTTTATCGCATTGTTACTTCACATAATAAATAAATCGTAAACTAAAATAGCGTCAACTAAAGTATCGATTATCGGGTTCGAAAGTACAAACAATAATTAAGTAAGAAATGACAGATCTGAACGTTAACATTTCCTGACTTTGACTTTGACTTTGACTTGTACTTTGCCTCCAAAAGTCAAGTTGTTACACCTCACTCTCTAACTTGTTTGCTGTATGTCGTGATGCATTTTGTTCAACAAGTCAGTTATGTTACACTAAAATAATCAACATAAAGGAATTAACAACTATGAACTATAAAAACTTGAATGTTTGTGAGAAATAAACTAATATGCAAAAAAAAAAAAAAAATTATTGAATTTGATTAAATGTTTTGACTAAACTTTTAGTGGATTAAATGGTTTAAAAGCTTCCATTTTGTAAGGGTGTAAGGCTAGTCGGCATGGGCATCGTTCCCGGATCATCCTGGGTCGGCGACGATCCAAACACCGTGCCGACCCCCCTCCGTCCCGTCTTGAACGTCGGGTTCTAGACGTTTGCGACGATCCAAAGTGGTGGGGCCCGAATCCATTATGACCGTTCAAAATAAAAAAAAAAATTAATTTTCTAATAAACATTAAATATCAAACGGTTATATTTCAAAATATACCCCAATTCACTTCCATTTTTATAAATACTCACCTCTTTAACCATTTTTTCCACAACTTTTCACCCACTACCACCCCATCTCTCTCACATTTTATAAACCACTCTTCCCTTTTTATAAAAACTCATCATATTTTATACCATTTTTTACACACTACCACCCCATTTCTCGCTAAAAAATTATCATGGCTTCACCCATGTCTTCCATTTCTTCTATTTCTTCTATGTCTTCATCGGGTTCGTCTGCGTGGTATTCATCATCTTCGGAAGAGGATGATATTATGCACAACATGATTATGTACGCTCGCAAAACACCAAAGAGGTTACGACACATTATGTACGCTTGTATCATCCTTCATAACATGGTCATTGAAGACGAAGGTAGAGCGATATGTGAGTACGACGAAGACGCGTCAACTGGAAATTCTGTTCCAGTTAGTGCGGAACAACAAGATTTGAACATGTTCGCTCTACGTAACGAGTACACACATCATAACCTACAAGCGGACTTGGTGGAGTACATTTGGAACAACGCTCAAAACGAACCCGACAACGACATGGAAGACGAAGACTAGTTGCTTCTTTTAATATATTAATGTTTTTTTTGTTTTTTTTTTTTTAGTTTATGTAATGTTTTTTAATATTAATGAAAATATTTTGTTACTTTATTTGTTAAATGTTAAAAAAAGTGGAAGATTAAAAAAAAAAAAAAAAACATAAAAGTGGTGGAGGATGATGACTAGGACCAACTTAACCATGCCCTCTAGTTTTGGAGGATGGACCAATCTTGGGAGGATGATGACGTGGCGCATACGTGGCGGATCATCCTCAAGGATGATCCATCAACCATACCCACTAGCCTAATAGATGCATGCCTAATAAGATGAGACAAACTTTTCACCTACCTAATCATAATATGCCATGTCATTTCCCATGTCATTTCCCATCTCATTCTCTCTTCTTGCCCAAAAACACAAGGGGTGATTTCCTCTAAACCATTTAAAAAATAAAAATAAAACATGTGATTGGTTGAGAAGATAATGGCCCCACCACTTACCCCTCCCTGCAAGCAGCAACAACTCACCGCAAACTTGGTGATGGCGGTGGACTCCGTGCGGCAAAAGGGGTTGCCGATCTCTTAGCCGAGACCACCCCGAACGCCCTAAGAAAATTTGTTCGGCCGTTTTACACGTTTTGCTATTTGGTTTTTTTTTTAAATGAACGGTGCTAACAGATACAACACGGGAAGAAGCCACTGGTGAAATATAGGTATTAACAGGAATTGCATCACATAATTTGAACGGGAATAACTTGCACAATTTTATTAACAGAAAGCTCTCTCAAAAATTGATTATATTTAATATGATGAGTTAAGTTATTGTACAAATGGTCTTAACATACAAAATACCCTTAACATGAAAGTAAAGGAGGGAATTATTATTTTTTTGTTGTGAAATTTCTTTCCCCATCTTATAATCACATATTAAGTGAAGGAGGGAATTATTATTTTTTTGTTGTGAAATTTCTTTCCCCATCTTATAATCACGTATTTTAGTCCCACGCCGTCGACTTGCTGTGGAAGAAATTAAGGCGCTAACATTTTAAAAGATAGAAATCTTATAGAAAACACTTACGATTGTATTCTTTTGGTTTCTTGTATCATTATAATTTTTTTCAAGTTAATTTAATTTTGTTGACCCAACCAGCCTCAACCAGTTTCTTACGAAATCAATAAATCAAGTTGATAAATATCTTATAACCAAACCATGATAACACAGATTAGAGAAAAAAAAAAGAGTAAGTGATCATCATTGGCCGAAGAAGGGGTGGTAGAGGAGGTATCTGATTTTTTCATGAATCAAAACGATATATATAAATAAATAGTATAGTTTTAAGTATATGACGCCTATGTATGGTGACGTTGACCAATAAAAAAAACCACTTGAAAGTTTTTCTTCACCATAACAAACACATTTTCACGTCGATTCAACCAAAAAAAAGATAGAATTTTTGTTTTGTTTTCGGCAACAAAACAAAATCATGTCATGGAGCACATATGTTAAATACAGGTGAAAGATCCACTAAAAAGTGGATTTTGCCTAATTAGACTAAGAAAGATTGTGATAATTACATGTGATACTCCTAATAAGAAGGAATTAAGGGAATTTTGGTCCTTATAAATAAGAGTGAAAATGACATATGACACCCTTTTGTTTTTTAAAAATACAACACAAAAAAATCTAGCACAAGAAAATCTAGCATAAAAAATGTAGTACAAAAAATATAGCAAAAAAAATGTAGTACAAAAAAATATAACAAAAAAAAAATCTAGTACAAAAAAATATAGCACGAAAAAATTCAGCAAAAAAATGTAGTACAAAAAATTCAGCACAAAAAATTGAGAAAATAATTTAGCACAAAAATCCAGCACAAAAAATGTTATACAACATATAAATACAACACATTTTAGTGGGTTTTTTTAGTATTCATATTTTATATTGCAATATGGTACTCAAATTAAAGATAAAAAGACGCTCGATTTTATGGTGAAATTTTTATGAAAAAATAATGTCGTATAAAAAAGTTATGAACGTTTAAAAACTGGGGGTGAAATATGCATGTGTTTTGCATGTGAAGAGAGAGTCCATAATCCATAAATAGGATTTTCCCAAGATACCACTGCACTCCTCATTTCTCCTACACTTTCATCTTAACCATTAATTTAAAAAATGAATGGTTAAGATTCATTTTAATCCTACTTAGGCAAAATAAACTTTTTATTTGATTTTACCTCGTTGAATACATGTTATAAATTCTCTTCAATTAACGGTCACGATATATTATATTATATTATACTAATTATACAAAGTATATGACGGAGAATGGTGTCAGATAGATATATACAAAGTACATGGCGGATATAGTGTCAGACAATTGCCATAACCTCCCCTAACAGCCAACGCAAATTACGATTTTGCCTCCTCCCTCTCCATTCAAAATTACTATTTTGCTCCTACTTAAAAATTACACTTTTCCCATAGTTTAAAATTACATGCTTTCCATTGTTTAAGCTTTTGACAAAGGCAAATTGGAAATAAATAATCCCACCTACCTTAATTTGCCCGATAATAATCCCAAGTCAGTTATTGGCATATAACAATCCGAATTGGTCAATTTTTTTTGTTGTCATCGTTTTAGTTTTTTTAGCAAAATTATGGTAGTGTTTTGTTTTAATTTGTTAACCAGATTTAATTTTTATCCGTGCCAGGAGATATCTAACACTCACTCATTGGTCCTGACAAATTAAAGGTTTGACCTCAGCTAAAAATTACAGTCTTAGCATCGTTTTTTCCTAACAATACTATGATAATGTTTTGTTTTAACTGGTTGAAAAATATTCGTCCTAACGTCCTGCAACGCGGCAGGACATAAAACTAGTAATTTACAAAATAATAAACAGAATAATATGTATATCGCTTTCATAAATCCACTCAAATGATAAAAACCACACCATTGTAATTTCAACATCACATTTGCCGCATGTTTGTTAAGAGAAAGCTACTGATAGGGACGACGCATGCAGATCAATTATGTAAGGGTGAGAGGGGCACTCCCCTAAGAGGGGAGTCCCCTCTCTTACACACCACGAATCAGATAGTGCCACGTCAACTCCCCTCTTAAACTCCCCTAATACCCCAATTTGATGGCGGCACTCCCCTCTTAGGTGACTTGTTTTTTTATTAAAAGAAAAAAAAAAATATTTCATTGGTTGAAACAGAGGCTGGCCCCACCATCTCCGCATTTCTTCTTCGGTGAACTCACACCGATTTGGGTCCCCGATTTGCCTCACCGCAGGGATGGCGGCGGTGTTCCCTAGCGGGGACTTGGGTCACCGCATGGGGTCACCGCTGGTGCCCCGCTCACCCTAATTATCTTTTTTCAAACACTTCACATTTGCCGGCCTGTGACACCCTTCCGTCACAAAAAAATATAAAATAAAAAAATAGTGGCGCCAATCAAGCTGCCTACAAAATGAAAACCTCTAATGATGATTATTTAATTGTATTTTCTATACACAAGAATGTAGGATTACATGTGAATACATTTTTCATCGTTAATCGAGTTTAGCTAACTTAAGACTTGATTATCTATCACAAACATCATTCGATGAATCAAGTTTAGCCAACTTAAGACATGATTATCTAAAGTTACTTAGACATATCTCAATAAATGTATGTAAGCTTAGTGGTGTGGTCTCACCCCCATGACATCTCACCCATTTCGGCGCCCCATGGCACCCCTACAACATCGCGCCTCCGCCCGGCGTGAGGGGGGGGGGGGGGATATTCTTGGCCTCCGCCAAAGTCATAGCGGGCGTGAAGAGAAAGAAGAGGATTTGAGTTTTTTTATTATTTTTTAATATAGTTAATACAGGACTTTATATGGGACGTTATTTCACACCGTGCAAGTTAACGATAAAGACCCCCTGACTTATGTGTCGTCTACGTGGCATGATAAAGCCCCTAAGGGTTTGAGACCACACCACCCAACCTTACCGTCCAATTTATTCATATTTTTAGATGGGTGTACCTATTGGCACACCCATTTGCCTATCTACACACCTTAAAAGATGTTTTTTGTCCTTATATGCACACCCTGCAGTGTCAAACTATGGCCAAAACGCGGTGTTTTGGCCCGGTTAACCTAACAAAGACTGACGGGTCTGTTGACCGGACCAAAACGCCGAGCTTTGGCCGCGTTTTGGTCCTGTCAACCAGTTGACAGGACCAAAACGCGGCCAAAGCTCGGCTTTTTGGTCCGGTCAACAGACTCGTCAGACACCCGTCAGTCTTTGTCTGGTTAACCAGACCAAAACGCCGCGTTTTGGCCACAGTTCGACACTGCAGGGTGTGCACATAAGGAAAAAAAAAACCTTTTTTGTGTAACTATCTACACACCAAGTGTGTAGATAGTTTGGGCCTTCTAGATAAGCGTTTACATTTTACTTCTTTTTAATATAATTATTAACTAATGTTCATCTGCCATTACCATTTTGGTGGAGTGGTAGAGGCTTTGTGCCTCTTGGGGAGAGACCAAGGTTCAAATCCTGGCATGGGGTAGAACTGATGTAATTTAGGAGGAGTGTTTAAGTAATTTTTGCCGTTCAAAAAAAAAAAAACTAATGTTCATCTAGTTTATCAACCGAAATATCATGTTCGTTTCTTTCATTAACTAAATGAACAAACATACAAAATCACCAACTTCGATCATTAACTCGGTTATTGAAAGCCTCAGTCAACCTCTTATCGGTCAAAGGTGTTAAAACTTTCGTTTAGTTACGGCCTACAAAACGACAGTTTTTAACTTCTGCTTAACAGAACGCGTGAGATACACTCACACTGACGTCATCATTTCCATTATTATTAACATAAAAGTTGGCATTCATATCTCAGTCTATAATCCACACTCCGTCTTCCCGGACCCAAACTCCGGCAATGAAGCTATCGGAAAACGAAGCCGACGTCGTCGAAGCTTCCAACATCCAACTCATCACCTCTCTCCTCACCTCCATCCCTCACACCGTCTCCTTCAAAGGCAAATGGTCCCTCATCGGAACCAAACTTTCCGATCTCAAATCCCATCTTTCCGACCTCTCCGACCTCCCCTCCACCCCTCTCTCCCTCTCTCTCCTCACCTCTCTCTCCCACACTCTCTCCCAAGCCCTCTCTCTCTCCCTCACCTGCCACACCACCCACCTCCCCGCCGGTAAACTCAAAACCCAAAACGACGTCGATTCAGTCTCCGCCAAAATCGACTCTCATATTAAAGACTTCGAAGTTTTATTAAAAAGCGGTCTTCTCAACGTTCCACAAGACGACGTCGTTTCAGTTAGTTGTTCTGTTTCGGTTTCTAAGAGAGAACCGATACGAGTTGAGTCGAGAAACTTGATAACTCGTTTGCAGATCGGTTCAACCGAGTCGAGAAACTCGGCGCTTGACTCGTTGTTAGGTTTGTTACAGGAAGATGATAAACACGTGTTGATTGCTGTGGCGCAGGGAGTGGTTCCGGTGCTCGTGCGTCTACTGGATTCCACCTCCACATCTGAAATCAAAGAGAAAACTGTAACCGCCATTGCTAGGGTTTCAACTGTCGATTCAAGCAAACACGTATTAATCGCTGAAGGTCTGGTGCTCCTTCATCATCTTCTTCGTGTACTTGAATCCGGATCCGGATTCGCTAAGGAAAAAGCGTGTGTTGTGCTTCATTCGTTATCGTTCACGAAGGAAAACGCGAGAGCAATTGGATCACGAGGTGGAATCTCATCGTTGTTGGAGATTTGTGAAGCTGGAACACCTAATTCGCAAGCTATCGCAGCCGGTGTGCTGCGAAATCTAGCGAGTTTCACGGATACTAGAAACAATTTCATCGAAGAAGATGCGATTTCGGTTCTGCTAACCCTAGCTAGCTCAGGAACTGTGTTAGCACAAGAGTATTCGATTGCGTGTTTGAGTAATTTAGTTAGAGATGATGATGATTTAAAACTGTTGATTGCGCGTAAAGGCGTGATTGATTGTTTAAGAAGCTTTTGGGATTCCGCGACTGCGGTTCGGAGCTTGGAAGTGGCGGTTGAGTTTTTAAAAAACTTAGCGTCGGATGAGCGTTTGGTGGAAGCGCTTATTTCGGATGAGTTTTTAATAAGAATTGTTAATGTGTTAAGTTGTGGTGTGTTAGGGGTGAGGATTCAGTCTGCGAAAGCGATTTGCAGGCTCGGTTGTAACGCGAAAGCGAGAAAGGAATTGGGGGAATACGGGTGCATTCCACCGTTGATAGCGATGTTGGAAGGGAAATCGGTTGAGGAGAAACAAGCGGCTGCTAAGGCGTTATCGACAATCTTGGTTTGTTCGGGGAACAGGAGGATTTACAGGAAGGAGCAAAGAGGGATAGCGAGTGCGGTCCAGCTTCTAGATCCTACAATATTGAACCTTGATAAGAAATACCCTGTTTCGATTTTAATGTCGTTAACCCATTCGAAGAAATGCCGCAAACAGATTGTTGATTCGGGCTCTTTGGCATATTTGCAAAAGCTTGTGGAAATGGAGGTTGATGGTGCGAAGAAGTTGCAGGAGACCATTAGTCATGGGAAGCTATGGGGTGTTTTCGCAAGGCGGTAACGATTATTGATTAATAATTCTTTTCAAAATATGTATTTAATTGTGGTAATGTGGTTTGTTCATAATTTCTTTGTGGTAATCTTTAGTTAAGAAGTCAATTCATTCTTATTAGTTTAGAGCTACTGAGATGTCAATATGTCTTTAGAAAATTCTAAAAATTTCTAAACCTATGTTTGGTGACCTACCTTGGATTAAAGTTGTAATATATTTAACCAAAACTTCAATAATCTAATAAATATAGTAATGAAATTGACTTTCTTTTTTATTCCTTTATCTTCTTTACTTACTAACTAAACTTTTGTTTCTTTAATACTTCTGTTGGTGGGTATTGTCACACTTGTTTTAATTGTTGTATATAAGTTTCAATTGCTTGAATTAATAGCGCGATTATTCGGTTACATTTTTATGCTCTACTTGCATCAAGAATAACTAGAAATTTAATGAACCGCTTTCTATAATTGCATAGACATTCATGTACCTTTATATATACTTAAAGTCACTTCTGTGCCAGCAGGTTCATCAACTCTCTCCTGGCATTATTGGTTTTTAATTATGTTTGTTAATGTCAGCTCAATGCCTTAATTTATGATAATACACACTATCTTCTCTGCTGTGGGGATTGTTGGTCATAATTGAGCTCTGAAATATATATATATATATATATATATATATATATATATAGGGTAGGGATATGGTAAAAAGTGTCTAAAATGTGAGAAGGGTAAGAAGTGTTTTAAATCATTGGATATTTGATCTAATGGTTGAGATCAATAGGGTATAAAATGTAAATTGTGTTTTAATTAGAAGGACCTTATGTAAAATTGAAGGGCAATAGTGTCTTTTCCAATGTTTCAAATATGGTAACCGCCATCAATCTCCTAAAAACTAGCTATTCAAATTTAATTGCTAAATTATCTCAGATCCTAAATTCTAAAAATAGAAAAATATGTAACTGCTGCAAAGAAACGTATAACACTATACATCCATCATATAACACTATACATCTATCATATAACACTATATAACAATATATAACACTATACATCCATCATAGGCATGCTACCAGAAAAATATAACACTATATAACACTATAAATCCATCATATAACACTATATAACCAAAGAACACTATATAACACCATGTAACACTATATAATACTATATAAAAATATATAACACTATACAGTTCTAAATGGTGGTTGCACTACAAAATTAATAATTGATGGTGTTATATAGTGTTTTTTGATGGTTGCGCTACAGAGTTATATAACACTACAGAATTATATAACACCAAAAACCATATTATAACACCATATACCAAGTAACACTATATAACACTATATAAAAAATATATAACACTATGCAGTTCTGAATGGTTGTTGCACTACAGAATTATATAACACTACACACATTCGTAGATTAATTCCTAAAATCGAATTCCTATAATAAAGGGTGGAAGTTATTTTGGGCAGTTATCTTTAAATCAATTAATTGAAAGAAAATAGAAAATTACTAATTCACCCTTTTGAATTAATTTAGATATAAGACACTTGTCATCACCACATTATTTCTTACCCTTCTCACACTTTGGACACTTTTTACAGGATCCTTTACCTATATATATATATATTCAAGAAAGTTAATATCAGGAGAAAGCTAATATGAACATTATTTATGATATAAAAAGTTGGTTACTTTAATGAAAGTAGTATGATGCTTCCCTTTTTAGTTGACCTATTTTGCTTGTATATATTGTGTTAAGTTATTCTTTTCTTGAACTCTAATCATGACATGAAGTTTTAAACAATATGAATATATACCACCAATAAAGGTTGGTAAGGATGTAGGCCATGTGCAGATATGGTGAGTACCAAGACAAAATACAATATATTGGATTATGAATAATTGACCCAATTCTGTTGATCAAAGTGTAAATTTACAGATATGTATGGTATCCTCATTAGCAACTATGGTTGTCCATGTGCTTTTGTTCTATGCATGTCCAGCCATCTTCTTTCTTTGTGGCATACTCCAAACAAATATGGACCTACATGATTTGGATTGTACTTGCATGCATTAATGAGTTGTACAGTAAAAATCGAACGACATCGTATGCTTTTGTTCTGAAACTGTGTATAATGCATTTGTGGCGATCGAACAGTACATAAACTATAAATGCATTCGAAGGACAAACTCAACTTTAGGATCCAAGAAACCTAAATACCTGACACGATGAACACCTCTAATTCGGTTTTGTTTAATGAATTTGGGCCGAGAAACTCAACCCAAATGCATGACATTATAAACATCATTGTTTTTGCTTCTTAAAATCATGAAAACTGATTTTTAGATTATTAACCGTTGTAAGAGCAATAAACTAATACCCTAGGCAAATCTTACAAACGTCGTAGCCAACTCTAAAATAAGGCCTATATAAGAGTACATCATTCATATCATAATATTTTTGGTCGAAAAGCTGAACTGACTGAAAACACGGATCTTTAATGATTACATTCAAACAGAAAACACGACAAAAAAATTGTGTACCTTAAACTATGTGTTGTGGAATAAATAAATTGTTGTCACCCCACGTAGGACATTAACAATAACTAAATACCCAATAAATAGGTGTTGTAGGAAAACTACCCAATAACTACACCCAATAAATACAAGATTAGAGAAAAAAAAAAGGAAAATGATTTGATTGGTCAAAAGGGGGTGGACCCCAGCTCTCACCCGCCTAGCGCCCATTATTAGGTTGGCGAGGGTGCCCTTGGCACCCCCACAGGGCGGCGTGGTGTTTCCGTCCTTAATGGGCTGACGTGGAAGGCTCCGTTAATCCACAAAGGCTAGCCTTCTTCATATACTTTTGTACTGTCATCCAGAAGATCACATTTGAGCCGTGAAGATCAACGCATGGGTTGGGGAATGGGAGTTTACCTTTGAGCAAATGAAAATTGGAGTAACAAATACACAAGCTATAGAATTCAAATTGCCATTTGAGTGTAGTGTGGTCAGAGATGTATAATGATAAAGTGATCAAGATAGTAAATTAACTATTAGGTGTGTAATAGAGTAGGAGCAAACATTGTCATTAAAAAAAAACTATTAGTTGTGTTGTCCCAAGGGACATGGTGTGATGGTAAAGTGTTTATCTATTCAAGAGGTGCAAGGTTCGAATCATACAGGGTGTAGGTGTTGCTATATTAAATTATCAAATATAAAATCAAGCAAGATATGGATTAATAATTCAAGATGCACTTGAAGCTACTTTTCATAATAATGAAAACACTGCACATGTACATGTAATGTTAAACAGAGAAAGCACACATCATAAAGTATATAGCCTAGCATATGAAAAATCAACTTATTTAAAAAAATTAAAGACATGTGGTTAAAATGTCGACCAACAATTACAACCAAACACCATCTCTGCCAACTTGTTACAGAGATTTAAATAAAAAAAAAACTATGAACAGTAAAAATGATTTGTTGAACTCATGCATTGATTATTACTTAACAATGATTGATTAGCAAGTACCATTCTCTGCCAGTTAAGAGGATACTTGGACCAATATTAGATTTTGACAAAAATAAATCAAAATGCAACATCAATGAAAACAGACCAAGGCAAATACAAATAAAATGGACGAGAAACTTACCACCATAATTAAGAAACGATTCAGATATCAAAAACTAATAATCAGTAAAAAGACAGGAAGGGGTGTTTTTTTTTTTTTTAAGTTTTTACATATTGAGATATAATACTAACCCGTTACATACGGGCCGAATATAACCTATTGGATTCAAGTCCAAAGATTCTGAATGTGTGATGTGCGTTATGCAACCATGCTGAAGTGCAAGATCTCATGAAATGCATGATTATGTGACGCCACTCAAAATGGAGATGTTAACGTCAAATATCGGTTATACCCTTAACGGGCCCATGTTTCCTTAAGGCTGGAGGGTGTGGGGGCGCCACCCCCGCCACCTCACCATGTATAGCGCCCATATGGGCTCCATCACCACACCCTCCATTTTAAGAGGGGGGCGCCATCTTCTCTTCGCCAACATGGTAGCGCCAAGGCTGAAATGTTCAGGTGGGGCCCACTAGTTTTAGTCCAATCAATTTTTTTTTTTTAATTTTGTTCAGGCGGGGCTCCATCCACACCCTGCAATTTAAAGGGCGGCTCCATGGCTGACGTGGATCCTATGTGGCTTGATAAAGCCCCTAGGGGGCTCCAACCACACCCTCCAGCCTACCAATGACGGTAACAATTCCTTCTATAAGTACTAGTGACCTCATGTAAGTTAAGGCATTTAATCTCTCTCTCTCTCCCTCTATCTCTTTTACATACATACTTTCTAGTGAGAAATAAATACGTATTCTCACGCTGGATGGAGGTCATAGAGTGAAATTCCTTCCTGTGTGAGGCTAACGGTGTCATGTATTGTAGGTCAAAGGTGCAATCACACTTCATTGGTGCTCGAAGAACTCTTATGAGGGAGTCAACATCCTAATCCCATTTGGTATCGCGTCTTGCTTCTACACACAGATGTAGTAACTGTGGTACATGACTAAAATACATATACATAACTACATGTATAAAAGTGAAAAACAAACATAAATATTAACAGTTAAGCTATCAGTTTTTAAGTTTCAAGGCGGTCCCAACTATTAAACCTTCAAACCGTGAAAAACAAATCGACAGAACCGTTTGGATCTCAAACTGTCCGACCTTCTCAGTTTGAACAATTTTGTCGGTTTTAACGGTTTTTAAACACCCCTAATTGTAAGGGGAAAAATAACAAATTGATAATGGTAACCTCTTACAAAGTCTCCATTAATAAGGGAAAAAAAAATAAAAATCTATAAGCAACTTTTTGAATAAAACTGAGTGGATAAATGTTTTTTTTAGAATAAACCTATTAGGCCCAAATACACTGAATCTGTGTATATGATTATGATGTATCACGGTTTAGGAATTTAAGATATGATCATAAGCATTTGGGCTTTCAACTGGACTCTTTCAACTAGTTCTTTTGGGATTTTGAAGTAGAACATTTTGATTGGACACATAATCAGGATTAGATGAAGGGAAAATATCACAGAAATGTAACCAAGTTTGTCAAGTGTTCCAATTAAGTCACTGAAATTCTTTTTGTCTCTGCAAAATAACTAAACTTTAATTTAGTGTTCTAATACTATGTAATTACCAGGTCATTAGGTTACAATATTTTTCGATTATTTTATAATTTATTTTAATGCTTAATTGGATATTATTTAGATTAGATAGATTTTATAAAATCAAATTATGTTTTATACCCTTTCTTTAAAACCACCCAACGTCCTGTGAACATTTCAGAATTCCAATCACAGGATTTCCGACCCCCGACCCCCGTCGACCATCGACCCTCTATGACCAACCTTCAACTACGACGACGACGACCAGATACAATTTCTTTCTTTGCGAATTGCGATCCCAGACCAATGTTTTTTTTTTTTGCCTTTTCCGTTCTTGTTCCAGATTGTTGTTTTCGTTTCAAGCTAATAGGTTCCTCGAGATAGTTAACGGAATGGTGGTGGCTAGCAAAAGAACGAAATGATTAACGCTTTTTTCATTTAATGTTTACTGGTTCAAAAGGGTGAAGTTTGTTCAAAAATGGTGAAGACGATGACACAGAATAAGTGCCATTAGATTAGGGCTAATAAACTAAACTGGTAATCTTTATATTCTAAACAGAAAGAATTTAATTATATGATTTAAAAATAATAAAAAAATATCCTTCAAACTTGAAATTGATAGTTTTATAATTTTTTTTCACTTTATCAATTGAAAAATAAGTGTTATTATATATATTGTCCACATCATCTTAAAGATTAAAAAAATATTTGTGAAACCTGACACATCATCGTTAGCAACCTGGTAACCTGATAATCACCTACTATTAGAACAGCAAATGAAACTTCAGTGGTTTTAAAGAGACAAAAAAAGTTTCAGTGACTTAATTAAAACGGTTGAGAAACTTGGTTACATTTCTACGAAGTTGCCCCTTAGATGAAATACAAAGTCTAATAAAAATAAAAAGTCGTAAAAATGATATCAAACGGACTTTGATTGACCCCATTCAAGCGACAGTGGAACCGTCTTATCGAACTCTACGATGTGGGATTTTAGGTTTTTGTTTTTTTTTATGTTTGGCTTGTAGATTTTAGAGTTTTTGTTTACATCATTGTGTCTTTTTATTTTAACATTTTTTTATTTTTTCTTCGACATTGTGTTGTATTTTGCGATTTATTGTGTATTTGTACACTTCTTATTTTTAAATCATTTGCACATGCTTTTGGATATATCCTATTTTAATACCAAATGCAAGTACTAAAAATCGTATCGTTAAATTAGGATGATTCTAATTTTGACAGTGATGTTAAATCAATTGGGGTTTTGTGGTGGATGTTTTCCGGCAAATGGGCTTTGGTTCAAAGTGGTGTAGTTGGTTATGGGGTGTCCTTTCCTCTGCTCGGGCGTCGGTCTTGGTCAATGGGTCTCCGACCTTTGAATTCAAGTGTGGTAAAGGGATGAGGCAAGGCGACCCCATTTCCCCGTTCTTGTTCGTGGCAGTCATGGAGGCGTTGTCTTGTTTAACTGATAAGGCCGGGGAGGTTGGAGTGTTTTCTGGGATTCACCTTCCCAACGATGGGCCGAGGTTAACCCATTTGTTCTTTGCCGATGATGCTCTTATCATCGGAGAATGGGAGGTGAGTACTGCTTTGAATATTGTCAGAATTTTAAGGTGCTTCCATGCTTGTTCTGGTTTGAAGATAAATCTCGGGAAATCTAACTTATTTGGGATAGGGGTGGACAACGAGGAACTGGGGGTTCTGGCGGAAGCGGTTGGTTATAACCCGAATTTTCTCCCTTTCAAGTATCTGGGATTAAGAGTGGGGGCAAATATGAATCGTATTAGTAACTGGAAACCGGTCTATGACATCTTCGAGTCTAGGCTCGCAATATGGAAATTGTCTCTTCTGTCTATCAGTGGGAGAATTGTTCTTATCCGTTCAGTTCTTCAGAGTCTCCCGAATCATTTCTTCTCGTTATATAAAGCGCCTGTGAAAGTGGTTAAGGACCTGGAAGGTTTGATCAAAAAAAAATTATGGGGAGGGTCGTCTGAGATTAAAAGGACTCATTGGGTGGCTTGGGATAGAGTAGCTTCGTCAAAGAAAAACGAGGGTTTGGGGATTAGTACGCTCAATAGCATTAATTTCGCTCTTTTAAGTAAGTGGGGATGGAAGCGTGAAAAGGATAACCTTTGGGTTAAGGTGATCGACGCTATTCATTCCAGTGGATCGGGCTGGTCGTTTCTCCCGGTTAAGAGTTCCTGTGGAGGTGTTTGGCAGAGCATTTCCGCTATCAATAAGCCTATGTCGGGTAATATCCGGCTTCGTAATTTTTTTAGGGGATCGGTAGGTAGAGGTGACCACGTGTTGTTTTGGTTGGACCCGTGGCTGAAGGATGTTCCGTTAAAAGAAGTTTTTCCCAACTTGTTTTCGTTGGAAATGGTTAAAACATGCTCGGTTCGAGATCGTTTGCTTGGAGAATAGCTGTGGAAGCATGACCCAGATCTTGAAGATGAAGCTAGAGAGTTGAATGCTTTACAAGCGGATCTCTCTTCGGTCTCCTTGAGCAACAATTTCGATTCTTGGAAGTGGCTGGGTGACAATTCGGGCACCTTCTCCGTCAGGTCTGCTATGAGTGTGCTGGATAGCATTGCGGTTGTCGGCAGCAGATACATTTTGGACTGGTGTAAGTGATTACCGATCAAGTGCAATGTGTTTGTTTGGAGAGCGGAAATGGGTAGAATTCCCACTGCGGACGCGCTTCGTAGAAGGGTTATAGTTGTCGGCGATGGTCTCTGCCCTTTATGCAGATCCAAGGAGGAGACTGTGGACCATCTGTTCATTTCGTGCGTCATGGCTTCGGTGCTATGGCAAAAAATCAGTCTTTGGTGTCGTACCTCTCCTATCTTCGCTTTTTCGCTCATAGACCTGCTAGATCTTCATAAAACTAGAAATTTTAAAGCTGGGGAGAAGGTTGTGTTTCAAGGCATCATTAGTATCGTTTGTTGGTGTCTGTGGTTGGCTCAGAATAAGGCGATTTTCTCAGCAGTGGAGGTCAAAGTGGACTCTATTTTTAATGACGTTAAATCTTTGGGTTTTTTGTGGTATAGGCGTAGAATTAAGTGCAATCCTATTTCGTGGTCGGATTTGTGTAAATTTGTAATTATATAGTTGTTTTGTTGTTTCCCGGCTCGGTCTTCAGGCTTGGGTGTTTCTTAATGAAGTTTTCCTTTAAAAAAAAAACGATGTAACTTAGGAGTTTGTTTTTCTATTTACCAAAAGTCAATTACTTTTGCATTTATTGACCCTTACTGTATATAGTACCAATCATTACAAGTCACACTTTATGGCTAAACGGGCACCTCGATTCATACACTTTAGCATTAGCATTAAAAACATACAACGCATTAGCATTCTTTTTAAATAAATAAACACTTTAGTTTAAAGAAAAAAAACATATAAGTTACTACTATCACTAACTCTTCAATCTTCATAACGTTATTCCACATTTCATAAGCTCATTTCATTTCACATCTCCATAAGACATATAAATAACGTCAGGCTTTCTAAACTGGTATTTGTCGTGCTTTATTTGCCGAGATGACGACAAGAAGCACGTAACAAAATACGGCTATGTAACCCAAGACCAAGGAAGAAAATACTTTGTGACAAAATTTCCCAAAGTTCTCACAAATCGGCATCCAACCCGCATGGCTATTCCCATACTTGCCCACTTGAGCAAAAGTAGTCGCTGCTCCAGAACCGCCTGCCAACAATATTGCTAACATCTGTACACGTACAACGATTTTAATCACAAATACATTAAAAATTAACATTAGCTAACAACCAAAACAATTATGAGGCAATATCCATTTGTTTTTTGGTATTAAAATCCGAATTTGTGGATTCATAGTGAAGAACCTAAAAGAAATTGCAAAACAATAAGCTATGTCGCAACCTCCTTTTGAATAGCAAATCCAATCCATTTACGAAAACCGATATTTGTTGTTTTTAATTATATCTTGGATTTAGGATTTAGGTGTTTATTATAACTGAGTTACCAAAATAAGAAAAAAAAAAACAAACCGCTACCAAATATTGGCCACAAATCTTAGCCAAACACAATAACTTTGAATCGTTAATCATATACGGCTAAACACAATAACTTTGAATCGTTAATCATATACGGCTAAACACAATAACTTTGAATCGTTAATCATATACCATTATTGATTAATATACCAAATATAACACGGTGAATAGGAAACTGTCTTAACAAATCAGGAAACCAATAAATCCATAACTACTATCAAATCATTATAAAAATATTAATTTAAAAAATAATAATTGCATGTTAAGTGTTCTAACAATTTTTTTTTTTTTTAAATATACAAAACCTCCGAATTTCTAACGATCAAAGTCAGAAACAACCAATTACAAACAAGTAGCAGGTAAAGGTAAACGTGAAAAAAAACTGCACCGCAAGTAGAAATATAAATAAATAGTTAAAACATATTAAACTATGCATAAAATGTATAAACATTACCAGATCATGGAGGAACAAGTAGAAATAGTTGATCGAGTTGGAGAATTTTCGGCCTATTGTCACAATCGGCAGCAACGACAGTACCGACAAGGCGCAAGCAACGACATTCATGAACATAAAAAACCTTCAACCAAAAAAAAAACATCATTGTAACATACGTGACAAGTATAATTTGCATATAGAGAAACAAAAGATTACTTGAAGGCAGGAGAGTAGGTGTAACGTGCGTCCATATCGGTCCCGAAAAGCACCTTCGACTGACGGCTATTGAGCAACAAAATGACGGCCGCAATTGAGGTGGCGGCCGCCATGATCCTGAGCCAGATTTGGGAAGCCATGAAAGACAAATGTGTGATTGGTGAAGGGATTGGTTGGAGTTTTAAGTTGGCCGAATTGTTGTTTTCGGTTTCCATTGCTCAAAGAAAAAAAAAGGCTTAATTTTTTAGATGGGTTGCAATGTTGCATAGTTTTGGTGGCTGGGGGATTATTTATAGGGGTGGTTAGTGAAGTTAGAGAGATGTCGTGGGTGAGATTAAAGTGGGAGTGATGGGCATTTTTGGACACGTTCATATTTCAAATATGGTAAGAAGAGTTTGTATTTAAATTGATTATATCAAGTTTCTAAAATATATTTTAACACTAGTCACAAGTTATATCAAGTGGAAGAACCCTATATTGATATTGAAAGAAATCTTTTTTGTCTTAAGTCAAAATGTTTATATAAGATTTGTGTTCCCTCAACAAGCTGTCAGAGTTCCTTGTACTCTGATAACAGACGGCAAAGAAAGTTGTTTTGTGACATAAAAAAAAGAAATGCTACACCATTGCTTTTAAATCTCAAAAAAAGTTAATTGTTTTGTTTGGAATGATAAAGGAACGTGATTCCTTTATGCGGTAATCTTTCGATAAGAGGAGTTGTAGTTTCTTCTACGGCTTGCTCCTTTTGCGTTTCAGATGAAGAGGAGGTCGGTCATCTCTTCTTTGTGTGCATGTTCTCGGTGGAAAATAGAGTTGGTTGTGCAAATGGAATAGGCTCTCCCCTGGCAACCTCACAGTGAGCCGGATTTCATTCAAATGGTAAAAAAAATCTTTGGCATACAAGAAAACAAACAAACTTGAGGCGGCTTTGATTAAATCAAATTGTTTGGTACTTCGGTTGATTTGAAAAGCTCGAAACTACTTACTTTTCGGGGAAATAGACCAGATCTGCTTTAAAACGGTGGGATGTCATGATTCTTTCGTTTACCTGGGACAAAAAAACATTAATCTAAATTATGTAATATCTTTTAGTCGGAGTGGTATTGTTATCCAACTTATATATGTACCTTGTAGTGTTTGTATTGTCTAGCATCTTGCTATTCTTTTTAATGTTACCGCCTCCGTTTTATTGAAAATATATCAACTAATTATTTGATACACGGATTATAATTGGGGGTAGGGATAGTGTACATTAATTCAGAAGTGTGAGAAGTGTATTATAACACTATATAACACTATATAAACACAGTATAACAATATGTAACATCATATAACACTATATAACAAATATAACATTATACATCTATCATAGACATGCTATCAGACAAAATATAGTGTTATATTTGTTATATAGTGTTACATTGTGTTATATGGTGTTACATATTGTTATACTGTGTTTATATGGTGTTATGTTATATAGTGTTATAATACACTTCCGAATTAATATACAGGATCCTCTACCTTATAATTGGTTTGTCCATAACACAATCCTGATTTCTAGCCCAACTCTTTCGCAATTAACCACAACATCTCTTCGAAGTCTCTTGAACAGATACTTACTATTGTGTCACATTTTTTTATTAGGCAAGTCCAACTTATATATAAAATATATATTCTTCAAATAACTGCCATGTCGCTTTGGAAAAAAAAATCCCAAAAAAAAGATTTGCTAAAGTAATGTGTCATCAGATTAGGCAAATTATATATTTGGGTTATAAGATTCGTATGTGAAGCCACACTTATGTACTTTAATAAATAAATATTTAAAAAATTAATTGGAAAACAAAAGAATCTATAAGGCGACCCACTTTCGCCATTCCTTTTCGTTCTCGTCTTAGAAGTGCTTGAAGTCTTTATGAAGTGAGCCATGAGGTTAAGATGGGTTGCTTGGAGTAAAATACAAGCTCCTAATGGGGAGGGTTGGATCTTGGGAAGATAAAAAGCTTAAATTCGGCTTTCCTAATGAAGTGGAGATTGGAGGTTTTCTCACCAAACTTCTCAACTGTGCACTTCGACCATTCGCGCGATTTATGGTAATGGGGATGTCACTAATGGGTTACCGTGTCGTTGCAATGTAGCCGGTTTGTGGAAAGATGCTATTTCGGTTGACAAGGATATCAAGAAAGCGATGGTGATGAACGCAACTAGCTTGGGTTTGGAAGGTCTAAATCTGGTTATTTCTATAGCGAAGTTTAGGGAGGAGATCAACGACTTGACTGGGGGTAAAGGTCGATGTGGGATCGTTTAAATGGAACGGTTGGGTTCCGAAAAAAGGTATTGTATTTTGTTTGGAAGTTGTCTAGGATGTATTCCTTCGGCATAAGCTCTTCGACGGTGCGGCATTGATTTAAGTGGTGCACAATGTAAACTTTGTAGGTTCGAAACCCAAACGGATAGTCATATAGCAGTAGTTTTGTGATGGTGATACGTTTCAATCATAAAATATTGCAAGTAGCAAAAGAGCATCGACAGGGTCAAGGATGAGTAAAGTTAAATGCCAAATACCCTAGAATGATTATTACCCTTTTCATTTAATGCTGATGCGAAAATCAAATTATTTTATTTAATACGAAAAGTAGCAACAAACAGAGACACATATCAAACGACCTGCATAATCGTTTCGTTTTTTAGTACCATATCCTTTGTAAGAATTATATAAAACTAATTATATTACATTTTTACGAATCTAATTATTTTGGCTTGAAAACAATTAAAAATAATAATCCACTATTATAAAGTTAGCACGATAGAGTCATAGCTATAAGCCCTCCTAAAAAGGAAAAATATGTAAAAAAATCCTTATATTAATACCGGGGTTTCGAAAACCAGCTGGTTAAATGATGAACCAACGGCGTCGTTGATTTGATAACAAACTAATAGACCACACACAAACAAACGTAGCAGTTTTGTATGAACAAGACAAAACAGATCAAACCGGTAAAAACAAGGCCAATGTTGCCTTTATTTATGGACCGACTTGTTAAGCCTCCAGAGTTTGTGTTTAAAACATTGATAATGCTTGTTGCACATGCCGAGGAACTTATGCTTTTACGTAGTAAAATGGTTTGGATATCTTTATTTGACAACTTATGCAAATCTCTGTTTGTGTACACGAGAGATATCACGCTAGAAAGAATGTTTTACCTCCAAATCATAAAGCTTCCTGGGCACACTCGCTCATGAAATGATAACTTCATAGTTTAGTGTGCTTGGCGATATTGGTTGGTCAATGATTTTAGGAAAAATTACAAGTTTTGTCCGTTACCTTAATACCATTTATAAGGCGGTGTCCTTTTTAACGAATTTTGACAAGTTTTGCTCTTTACAATGAATTTTGTTGCACGTTTTGTCCTTTAGACTTAACCCAGTTAGATTTTCTTGTTAAATCTTGTAACCCAAGGGTATTTTGGTCTTTTTACCCATTTATTTCAAAAGTCAACCCTAAAATATTTTGTTTTATTCTTTTAAATAATATTAAATAAATGGGTAAAAAGACTAAAAGTCTAAAATACCCTTGGGTGACAAGCTTTAACAAGAAAATCTAACTGAGTTAAGGCTAAAGGACAAAACGTGCAACAAAATTCCTTGTAAAGGGCAAAACTTGTCAAAATTCGTTAAAAAAGACACCGCCTGATAAATGGTATTAAGATAAAGGACAAAACTTGTAATTTTTCCATGATTTTATATTTTTGTTACAAACTAGCTATTCGATTGTCAAAAGACATTAAATAACAAAAAATATATCAGTCTATTTTAAAAGCTATTAAGTCGCTACTAAACAACAAAATATATTTATTAGTAATTAACTACACAACAAGTCCGTAAACCTTTTCTATTCTTATTTCTAAAACATGTTTAACAAAATTGCAAATACGATTGTTACACAACTCATGACCACACAATTATAAGGTTGATTGTAGTATCTATATAAGTCTGTTAATTCATTTAAGAGTTTATGGGACCATTTACTACATTTGTATTTTCTTAAATCTACACTTTATCCTTTCCATAAGTTATTTCCAGATTTGATGACTTGATGTTGCGATTGGCAATTTCTTATGTTCCACAATAAAGGTTGATAAATAATATATGGCAAAGTTTGACTAGTTTGATTGTGATTTTTGAGATGACAATTAGTGGTTTCACATGTAAGCAAATGTGTATTAGCTTGGTTCGGTCACAAAACAACAAAAGACTTGTGCCATAACAAACAACCAATATCTTTTTATGTCTCTCAATGTAAAACTAAATAGAAAATTAACATAAAAATATAATTTTTAATAGAAAATATAATTTATAAGAGATAATAACATAAAAATGATTCTTATGTTTTAGTATCTAAGGACGAGCAACATAACATATTAAGATTTAAGCTACTAAAAACTGTTTGATTTTGATTTCCTTTGGTTGTATCGGTTTTGGATATGAACCCGGTTATGAGGCATTTCATGGGCCAGAGACACTACTAGTTTCACCGCCGATATAGCCACGCCTGTGTTCAACATACAAAAAAATTTGAATTGTAAGAAATATTTAAACACTAAATTTTTAAGAAATTACAAGTATAGGGACCCAAATATAACAAATCTTGTAGTTCAAAGGCTTGATTTGTAACTTACAAAATCGGGATTTAGCCACGCCCGTAGCATACAAAAAAATTTTGAATTGTAAGAAATATTTAGATAGTGATTTGTAACATAGAAAATCGGTGATATGTGTATTTAAGTTTAGTATGTTACGTATCGTTTAACCAATCAAGTGAAATGACCCTTGTTTATTTACAAGACTAGTGGGTGTGGGTGTTGGTTTCTTGGTGTTTTGGCCCTTTAAAGTCGGCTGTTTCACCCTGGGTTGGCGTTGGGCATGACGTTGTCCCTTTGGCGTGGGAATTGAGCCTGGTGTGAGGCCGGGGGCTAGGTGACATGGCTGGCTTTAGTTGGCTGGGTGAAATTTTAAATAGTTTATACAAAAAAAAATCCACATGGTTGGCCATGCCAAGCTAAGCCACGCCACGCCACACCACACCCCTAGCTTTTGAGTATTAGCTTGTGGATCCCACCCTCGCCAGTCGCCACGTGTCGAGCAATGCCCCCAACCCAAGCCCCTCCACACCCCATAGTCTAAACCAACAATCATACGGAAATCACTTTGATAGTTTACTAAAAATCAAATTTTATTTCTTTGTAGTTCGTCCAATTTAGCATTAGAACTTGTTTCTTTGAAAATCAAATCATATTTGAAAAGAGTTATATGTTCTATTATAATGTGTTATCACCACTCATCTTCCAGTTAAAATATGTTAATAAATCCAAATTCATGCATAACATAATCCATTTTCATGAAATGGAACCGTAAAGCACTAAAACCATAACATGTATTCAGTTGGGACATATTACCATCATACATCTCATGTCTAAATGTATGATAGTAATAATATGTCTCAACTCTGTCGATGGTCAAATAGTAAGCACTTGTTTCCTTTCTAAGAGGAGCCTAAGATTCAAAATTTTCTTATGTTAATTGGTTTCCTCACATGACTTCTTCAGTCTTAAAGGTCATTTACCCGACACAAGCTACGATTTTCCTAATTTGATGGATAGTAGAGCTTTGAGGAAGTCCCCTAAGTTAACGAATTCTCATGCATAAAATCTGTCACTATTCAAAAATTAAACTTTGTCCGAGTTAGTATTTTGGGGATTTTTCTTCTACATCTTGGCTCTTGTTTATCATGCAACTCAAAATCCCAAAATGCATTTCTAACTAAAAGTACACGCGCCTAGTTTTTAAATAATTATATTGGTTTAGGGGTAGGCGCGCTCCACTAGTTATGGAATTCCATAACTCACAACATCCAGTAAAGTTTCGCCACGTGATCGAGCTTTATTCCATCACAAGTGATAGATTTTAGTGGAAATGCTCATCACTAGTGATTTTTTTTTATTTTTAAAATGATAAATTAACGACAAAAAAAATCATAAAACCCTTTTGTATATATATTTATTTAAAAACCTTACCAGCTTACCTTATCTCATATATCACCACTTTATTTAAAAAATCATAAATAATGGAGATGCAACTCCACGTCATCATCCCTGTAAATCTCATCTTCCACCATATTCCTTTTCAAATCTCATAAATCTCAATCGATAAACATCAAATTAAACCCAGATTCATCCACATCCACCTCACAAATCCACAACGGTAACAAATAAAACTCCTGCCAACGGTCACATACAACAAAATCAACGAGTGATCATGGCAACGCCTGTTAAACTCCACGTGTGGAAAATGGGGGCGGCGGCGATGTTTCACGTTGAAAAATGTGTTGAAGATGGGTGATCACGGGGCGCCCCGACCCCCTTATAATATCATCATATAAATTTAATGATAAAAAAACTAGTACAATTCTTTTTGCTTAAAATAATTATGACATGTTTTTTTGTTGTAAAAGTCTCGACTAATCATAGTCTAAGGATCAGAGCCGGTCCTTGGGTGGGCGGAGAGGACCACTGATCAGTGCATGTTTTATCGCGGGACACTTGTAAAAAAATCCAATCTATTTTCATAGTTGTATATAAAATATTATCAAACCCATAATTTATCAAAAAATTGAGTGGCTCAGCTGGTTTCAACGCTTTCTCTCTATGCACAGAGCACGGGTTCAATTCAATGGCTCCCTTTTTTATTATTATTCCCATTTTCCCATGTGTTAAAGCAGATTAAGCCCACTCAATATCAGTCTGGTTATATTTGTTCATAAAAGTCATGTTGTCCGTAGAAAACATGTAATTAATTCTCTATTTCTAAAGAGGGTGGTATTTTGGTGTCAATTTATATGATTTTTCATTCCTAATGGGCGTTTGTTTAGGCGTACCAAGATGAAATGGAACCTTTAACAGTGAATTGGAAGAAGGGTATGTAGCATTGTTGCAAGTAGTGAGGCCAACTTTTGCATTGTGCTCTTGAAAAAATGTATATGTGTGATGATGGAGGAGTTGTCGATAATCCTTCGATGAATATCCCGGCGTTTAACTTCTCATTGTTAAGGCTAAAGGACACGTTTTTTCGGGCTCGGACAGGGCACCTGAATTCTCAGGACCGGCCCTGCTAAGGATGATGCTTTACATAAGAATTAATAGTTCACTACATGTATATTTGGTCTAGAACAAGTAATTTGAATAAAATTAACAAACCTGGAACCCGAATTGGAATTTTAAAGTTTATGATGAAACCTGGATTATTCTCTGAATCGTGTGAAACTAGCAGATAAACCTATTTGCAGGTTACATGCATTGATTTATCAGATTGGATAGAGAATTACTCTTGATGGAATTTAGGTTTGATCTTAATGTGATGTTGAATAATGATCGCACTACACAATCGTAACCGTCGTTTTTTTTTTTTTTTTTGGTTTCTTCTCTTGTGATGCGTATATATTGATCGAGTGAAAAGTTAAAGTCAAAGGCTTCATCAAGCCTCCTCGTATACAGCCATCATCGGCCAAAAATTCCCAACAGATTAATGGACTAAACAAATCATCAGCCCAAAAAACTAGGGCTGTTCACAAGCCGAGCCGAACCGAACGGACCTTTGCTCGTGCTTGGCTCGTTTACAAACCGAACCGAGC